>CM054061.1:328583324-329018396 GCA_028641055.1 Alopecurus myosuroides | reverse complement strand
ACAAAGATCACGCGAGAACTCACGGTGCGGGATTAGATCGACAAAAGGGGGTATATATTGACGGGTTTTAGGGTAAGACGAAGTGTCGGAGTCGAAAACGAGACAAAACGGGACTTCGAGGTGGAAAAGGGGTACCTCCACGCGGCCAAGGAATCTGGCCGCATGTGGGGCCCTCTTTTCCCCCTCGAGGTCCAATTCCTTCCAATTTTCTTGTCCCACACGTTAATTTCCATAAAAAATGAGTTCCGTAAGTTTTCACGAAATTCCGAGAAACTTCCAAACACAATAATTGTAAATTATTGAATTTGGGTTTCTGAAACTACAGGATCCCTTAAAATTACCTCCTCCGGTGTCATTAACTTTATCTCCTCGGTGGTTCCTATGAATCTCTTTCCTGTAATATAATGTTTTAGGCGTTGTCCATTGACCACATGAGGTTTACCTTTCATATCACCGTGAAGACGGATGGCCCCCGAACGTTATACCTCCTGTACTACCAATGGACCCTGCCATTTTGAAGCTAATTTACCTGCAGAAATCTTAAAACGAGAGTTGTACAATAGGACTTGATCACCTACTTTAAATTCCTTTCTTTTAATTTTCTTGTCATGCCAAATTTTAACTTTCTCTTTAAACAATTTTGCACTTTCATATGCTTCATTCCTCCATTCATCTAATAGATTTAGGTCAAGCAATCTCTTCTCCCCCGCTGTTTTTAAATCAAAATTTAATTTCTTAATAGCCCATCTAGCTTTATGTTCTAATTCAACGGGTAAATGACATGCTTTTCCATAAACCATTTTATAAGGAGACATACCCATAGGATTTTTATAAGCAGTTCTATAAGCCTACAATGCATCATTAATTTTAAGTGGCCAATCAGATCCAGCTCTGTTTACTGTTTTCTCTAAAATAAGTTTAATTTCCCTATTACTTAATTCAACTTGTCCACTAGTTTGAGGATGATAGGGTGATGCAATTCTATGATTAACATTATATTTTGCCAATGTTTTTCTAAGAACACCATGCATAAAATGAGATCCACCATCAGTAATTAAAAATCTAGGAGCACCAAATCTAGGGAAAATAATTTCCTTAAGCATTTGCATGGCTATGGCATGGTCTGCACTCTTAGTAGGAATTGCTTCTACCCATTTTGTAACATAATCAACACCAACCAAAATGTGAGTATGTTTTGTACTAGATGCAGGAAATGGTCCCATAAAGTCAAAACCCCACACATCAAATGGTTCAAGTGGTAATGTATAGTTCATAGGCGTTTCATTCCTTCTACCAATGTTTCCTAATCTTTGACATTTATCACAAGTTTTAATATATTCAGCACAATCCTTGAATAGAGTAGGCCAATAAAAGCCACATTGTAATACCTTTGCTGCAGTACGATCTCCTGCATGATGTCCTCCATAGGGACTGTCATGACAATCTCTTATAATAGCCTGCTGTTCATTCTCAGGTACACAACGTCTAATAATGCCATCAACACTTTTCTTATACAAGAATGGATCATCCCAAAAATAATGTCTAAGGTCATAAAAGAATTTCTTTCTTTGCTGGTAAGTAAATTGTGGTGGCATAACTTTCCCAACAATAAAATTTGCATAATTAGCAAACCAAGGAGATGCAACTTTAGCACTAGAAACACTAACAAGGGCAAGTTGTTCATTAGCAAAACTATCATTAATAGGAATAGGATCATCAGGTATATTTTCCATTCTAGAAAGATGATCAGCTACGGGATTATCTTCTCCTTTCCTATATACTATGTGTAAATCAAATTCTTGCAACAAAAGTACCCATCTTATTAGCCTAGGCTTAGCATCTTTCTTATTCATCAAATATTTAATAGCAGAATGATCAGAGTGCATAGTGATTTTTGGATCAATTATGTAAGATCTAAATTTATCACATGCAAATATTACCGCTAAAAATTCTTTTTCAGTTGTAGCATAATTTCTTTGAGCACCATCTAGTGTTTTACTAGCATAGTAACTAACATTCAATTTCTTATCAACCCTTTGGCCTAAAACAGCTCCAACTGCATAATCACTAGCATCACACATAATTTCAAAGGGCAAGTTCCAATCAGGAGGTTGAATAATAGGTGCAGTTATTAAGGCTTTCTTTAAAACATTAAAGGATTCTATGCAATCATCATTAAAAGAAAACGGAACATCCTTTTGCAAAAGATTGGTTAGAGGCTTTTATATTTTAGAGAAATCTTTAATGAACCTACGATAAAAACCTGCATGACCGAGAAAACTTCGTATACCTTTGATGTCTCTTGGATATGGTAATTTCTCAATAGCTTCAATTTTTGCTGGGTCAACTCCATTCCTCTTCCAGAAATACGATGCCCAAGAACAATTCCCTCTGTTACCATAAAGTGACACTTCTCCCAATTAAGAACAAGGTGTTGGTCTTCACAACGCTGCAAAACTTTGTTAAGGTTGAACAAGCAATTATCGAAAGAAGTACCATACACCGAAAAATCATCCATAAAGACTTCCACTATCTTTTCAATATAATAAGCAAATATAGCATTCATGCATCTCTGAAAAGTAGCAGGCGCATTACATAAACCAAAAGGCATTCTCCTATATGCAAATGTACCATATGGGCAAGTAAAAGTGGTATTTTCCTGATCATCACTATGAACTGGAATTTGAGAGAAGCCTGAATACCCATCTAAATAACAAAAGTGAGAATGTTTAGATAATCTCTCTAGCATTTGATCAATAAAGGGCAATGGATAATGGTCCTTACGAGTTGCTTTATTTAATTTTCTATAATCAATGCACATTCTATAACCAACAACAGTACGTTGAGCAACAACTTCATCATCTTTATTAGGAACCACAGTAATTCTACCTTTCTTAGGAACACAATGAACAGGACTAACCCATTTACTATCAGCTATAGGATAAATAATACCAGCCTCTATGAGTCGAATTACCTCCTTTCTTACCACTTCCTTCATTTTTGGATGTAGACGGTGTTGGAAATCAACAACAGGTTTAGCATCTTCTTCCAAATTAATTTTATGCATACATAGAGCTGGACTTATGCCCTTAAGATCATCAAGAGAATAACCAATAGCCTTACGGTGAGCTTTAAGCACATCAAGTAATTTCTCTTCTTCCTCAGCTGAAAGGTTAGCACTAATAATAACAGGATATATATTTTTCTTATCCAAATATGCATATTTCAGATTTTCAGGCAAAGGCTTTAATTCAAAACTAGGATCTCCTTTAGGAGGTGGGAGTACTCCTAGATTATCAGGTGGGATATGCAGTTGTAATTGTGGAGGTTGCTGCCATAATATTTGTTCTAAAGCTTCTTTTTCTGCATCATTAAATGTCTCTTCCTGATTAAGCATATAACGTTCCACCACGTCTGATGAAGCTACAGCTATATGAGCAAGAGTTTCAATTATATCTTTAGATTTTGGTTCTTTCTTAGCAGGTTTATCAGCAAATTTAGAAAAATTAAATTCAAGTTTCTCTCCAGCACATTCAATAAACACCCTTTCTCTAGGCAAATCATTTCAGCACCAACAATATGTAAGAAAGGTCTACCAAATATAATAGGACATAAAGAATCTTGTGGACACCAAGCACAATAAAATCAGTAGGATATTTTATTTTCCCTACCAATACTTCAACATCTCTAACAATTTCAAAGGGACTAATATAATCTTTATTAGCAAGCTGAATGGTCATACCTGTTTCTTCCATGGTGATAGGATCAATATCAGGCTTAATTTCCTGATAGAGAGAATATGGAATGACACTAATGCTTGCTCCAATATCACATAAACCATGATAACAAGAAGTCCCAATAGAGCATGATATAATTGGCTTACCAACTTTGGATGAATTCCCTTTAATAACTTTGGTAGCATCTTCACATAAATAAACATCAACATGATCTTCTTCATTTAATTGCTTAATAATAGAGACTTGGTTCTTGACTTCCACCTGTTCTTTAGGTTGAGAACGTCTCTTTCTACTTTTGTCAGCAACAGCAATAAGCAAATTCTCTTTAACTTTTTCAGGATAGGGAGGTGGTTCAATATATTCTTCTATTACTACAGATGACACTGGTGTTTCTTTAATAAATTTAGGGAGAACAATAGAAGATTTAACAGGTTCAACATAATAATCAAAGCCACTTTTAGGAATTCGAATGTGCTCAGCAAATTTCTTAGCTATTTCAATTGCAACATATGGAACAAGACCAAAATCTTTAATAACATTCTTGAACAAAATAGAACTAGAGAAACTTTCTACACATGAATATCCATAATCAAAATAAGCTTCATTACCTTTGTCTAGGTCCCAATATTCAGAGTTCTTCGAAATAATTTCCAATAAATTCCAAGCTTCTTCTGCAGTATTATTTGTAAAGCTTCCACCAGATGAACCATCCAAATATTGCTTTAGCCTATCAGGTAGTCTCACATAAAAGTTTATCAATATAAGTTTATTTGTGAGATCATGACAAGGATTCTTACGAAGGAGGTCCTTAAGTCTCTCCCAAGCTTGAGTAATACTCTCTCCAAGGTGTGGCAAAAAATTAAATATAAAGCAACGGTTCTCATAATCCTCTTTAGGAGTAAAATATTTAAGAAAGAAAACCTTCATAAAAGTATCCCAATTATGTGTAATTTCTTCATCCAGGGACATATACCATTTTCGAGCATCACCAGTTAAGGACTGGTACAATAACTTGCATTTTACCTCCTCCTCCGAAATAGCCTTGAGCCTAATTAGCCCACATATATCCTCAATAGCCCGTATGTGATCACTTGCAGCCTTTGTTCCATCCCCTGCAAAATACTCATTCCTAACAGTTTTAACAAATTCAAGGGGAATAATATAACCATCATCATGAGGTGCTTTTTCAACAACTTTAGGTTTAATAGCATAAGCACTCTCATACAAAGCAAGTTTCAGCGAAGCATCTCTCATAAAAGCCATAATAATAACAGGATGCAACAGCAAGTAAAATTCAGCTTTCAAGTTTCCTTACCAAACTTCTTACCAATAGAGCTATGCTCCCCGGCAACGGCGCCAGAAAAGTGGCTTGATGGCTCCCAAGTGCAGGAGATCAATTGTAGTACTTTTCGAATTAGAAAGGTTGTCGAACCCAAGAGGAGCAGAAGGAACTGGTAAGTAGAATAGCAAAGGAATAATAAAAGCAACAGGTGTTTTGTGTTTTAATTGTGTAGTGCAAGTAAAGTAAAATGCGGAAAGTAAATTGCAGCAAGTAGTAGGTCTCAATGAGAGACAAAGCCCAATCCTCTAATGCGCAAGAGGACAAGCTCAAGTGTGTGTTTGTGTCTTATATGTGGAAAACGTTCCCGAGGGCTGCACGGATTTAGCTGGCATAGTGATTCATTGCATAACATGTTTGTATATCTTGTCTAGTTTTAATCTTCTTCGTACGGAGCCACAAATAGGAATAGCTAAATAAATAAACTATCACCCCTTATGATGGATCACGTGGCCAATTAAATGACAGCACGAGAATTATTAAGACATGATGTCCCACCATAGCCTTATGCTCTAAGGTCCCCGATACAAGTACCCTCATAATGCAATTCAACGACTCTGTCTCAAGTTCCTGTCACCTAAAGACATCATCACGTCACTACACTACGGTGTTCTCCTATGAGCCCATGTAGGTGAAGTGTTGTACAGTCGACGTTCGTACAACACCATCATAGAATCACATAAAAGATAAAAACTAGACCAAATAACAACTCATCTTATGTAACAAATCATTGCCAATTCATCCTATGCCCTCAGGAACATGCGGGAACTACTCACAACGTGCAAACATGATCATGTATGGTGACATATGTGGTACAACACAATCTGAAACAATGGATCCACCACCAAATAATGACAAGTACTCTATCCCAAACATGCAACGGAGTACAATAACACGTATCTAGGGTGTAGCAATGATCAAACTATGAGGGGAACGGAGTGGATCACGGTGATGGTGATGGTGGAGATGCAGGTGCTGGTGAGGATGGTGATGGAGATGCCTCCTCCCACGCCAAGGAGGAGATGGGGATGATTTCCCCCTTCTCCGGAGCTCCGGAGCAGCAGGATCTGTCTCCCCCACGGAGAGTTTCGAGAGTTTCTCCGCCCTGGCGGCTCCGTCTCGTCTCGGGAAAATTAGGGTGTTCGTTTTCAGGGAAGACGGAGTCGTCAGCAAAAAGACCTCGGGGAGGAGGTGTTGTGGGCCCATTTGGGGGGCCCACACGCGGCCAGGGAATCTGGCCGCGTGGGCTACCCCCTTTTGGGCCTCCTGGCCCTCCTCCTTTGTGTGTTGTGCCCACGGCCTTTCTCCCGAAGAAAAACTGACAGGGTTTCTTTCCTTTCACAATTTGGATACCTGTAGCTCCTGAAACATCAAAAACATGAAAACAGGTGTTTTCTGACACCCAGAAATTAAATACCAAAAATAGGGACTTTGCAGGAAAGTCCCATAAAATCATCTAAAACATGCAAAACAATGACATAACATTGATAAAACATCCCAATAATGCCTATATGGAGGGTATAAATGATGATATAAAATGCACGTATCAGAAACTCCGGAGTGATAGCGGTGGATTATATCCAGTCGGCTAAGAATCTGGCAGATCCCTTTACTAAAGGGCTATCACGTGTTGTGATGGAAAGTGCATCGAGGGAGATGGGTATGAGAACCATATGAGTTGCCATGGCAGTAACCCAACCTATGTGATCGGAGATCCCGTGAAGTGGGACCTGGGAAAACAAGCTAGTGGTTAACTGAGGAGAGTAATTTTTACTAACCCTCTCCACTGGAGATGCAGTACTCTCAAAACTGTATGGCAGGTTGACGTTTGTCTTAATGTGTTCCAAGGCTTGTATAAGCAAGATGCTATCCTACAGAGCGATCTTTGGAGGAACACACCTATATGAGGCTGACTGCTGGTCACGGTCTATGAGATTGGGTGATATCTAATAAGTTGATGAATAGGCCAGGAGTGTGACTAATATGCACCACCCGAGGGGTCAGCCTTCGGCAGCCTAGTACTGGCAAGACATTTAGTGAAACTATTTTACGCCAAACTGACAATTCAAGGCATAGTCCATTGTTCAGTTGTGATCTAGTGTAGCTATTTGTTCTAGGTGGATGTTCAACCTTAACGTGTCTCCACTGAAAATGCCGGTATATAAAAACAGTGATTGGAACAGAGTACAACACCATGGGTCTTCGGGATCTGGTGGGGGATTGCTGAAATTTGGATGGGCTTTTAGCCCATTAGGCAATTTCTATTTAAATCCCTAAGGCCCATGCAGCCATAGCAAGTGGTGAGAGTTTAGTCCCATATTGCTAGTTGGGAGAGTTTTGCACCAGTTTATAAGGTGAGCTCTCTCCCAACTAGTGTAAGTTGGTATGAAGAGAGAGGAGTTGTGGAGGTGTTCCACATGCGCGCTCCTCCTCCTCTGCCGCCCGACTCGCCTCGTCACGACACGTCACGTCACGACGTGCCGCGGGTTGTGGGAACGAGCCGAGCCGATGCCTTTATTTTGGCAGTCAGAAACGGGGAGTCAACAGGCACGACAATAATATGAGGCGTCATATTGATTGTTGTCTAATTGCGTCACATTTATTCTGGTAACAGCCGCATTGATCGTGTGTGATAACCGCGCGCAGTAAAGCGCCGCCTTTATCACGTGGTAACGGCTATAATAAATGCCAATTGAATTGACCGTTCTCCTACTCGGCCGTGCCTATAAATTGGAGGCTCTGGCGGACACAGAATATACAACTCATACACGCCGCATTTTTGCGCCCACTGTCGTTCCACCTCTTGTTGCTGCCGCCGGTGATCCCATCCCGTCTACCGCGTACACGGACGACGGGAGCAGGCCTCCGAAACCCCGCCTCTCCAGATCCTGTACGGGAGAGAGGCGATTAGGTTTTTGGGCAGCGTCTCCTACGCGACTGCTCGCTGCTGCTGTACATCTACTTCGTCTACTACCGCCTCGCCCTCTTCGTCAACATGTCCACCGAAGCCGAACGCGCTGCTGCTGCCGCCGAGGCCGCCACCGAGGCCGCCGCTGCTGCTGCAGCAGCCACCGCTGCTGCCGCGGCTGCCGCCACTGCTACGTCTAATGCCAACTGGCCGATCGCAGGGTATAACACGTTTAACCCTGTACTTATTATTTCCATGCGTGCCATACTAGTAGTTTGCGTAGATGTGTTTACTGTCAATCTAGTATGCATGAATATGGTTAATTATCAGTATGTTTACGTCATGCTGGTGATTTATACTTGGATTAATTTAATCTATAAATTGCCTAAATTCTTAACAATCCAAAAACCTAATATGTGTAGGCAATTTTCGATTCATGGTTTTGCTATTGCACTGAAACCGGACCCGTTTACGGGGACGTACTTTAAGCGTTGGCAGACCAAAACAATCTTATGGCTCACGGCTATGAACGTGTTCTGGGTCGCCGGTGTCACTCCCACGGGAACGTTTACTCCTGAACAGGAGAAGGCGTTCAGGGATGCCACCGTCGTCTTTGTTGGATGCGTTCTAAGCGTGATCGTAGATAAGTTTGTTGACGCATATTTACATATGCGGGTTGCCAAGGACTTACGGGAGACGCTCGAATCCAAATTCGGCGCAACCGATGCTGGCAGCGAGATGTACAGTATAGAGCAGTTCCATGACTACAGAATGGTCGAAAACTGTTCTGTATTGGAGCAGGCTCATGAGATACAGTGCATCGCTAAGGAGCTTGAAATTCTCAAGTGCGTGCTACCGGGCAAGTATGTCACGGGATTCATAATCGCCAAGCTACCTAATTCCTGGAGGAACTTTGCCACTACTCTGAAACATCAGAGGCGTGAATTCTCAGTAGAGGATATTATCGGCCATCTGAGTGTTGAGCAGAATTCGAGGGCAAAGGACTCACATGGAAAAGGGAACGAAGGGACTTCTGCAGCCAATATGGTACAGAAGAACTACAACTCTCACAAGAACAAGGCGAGGACTGGTGTCCAGCAGAATACCGACTTCAAGAAGAAGGCTAAGAAGACCTTCAAGAAGGATAAGAAGAAAGATGTCTGTTTTACTTGTGGTTCACTGGAACACTGTGCTGTGAAGTGCCCAAAGAAGTACATGAAGCCGGGACATGATTCCAAGGTTGTCAACATGATTGTGAGCAACAATGAGAATGGGGCATCTGGGTATGGTAATTTGTTTACTGTATTTTTAGTTTGTCAGTCTACTGACTGGTGGATTGACACAGGTGCAAACATTCATGTGTGTGCTGACATCTCATTGTTTTCTTCTTATCAGGTCACAAGGAAATGTTCCGTATTGATGGGGAACGGCGCAAGTGCTTCTATACTTGGTGTTGGCACGGTCAATCTGAAGTTTACTTCGGGAAGGATCGTGCAGCTTAAGAATGTGCAGCATGTCCCCGCCATCAAGAAGAATCTCGTTAGTGGCTCGCTTCTATGTAGAGAAGGATTTAAGTTGGTTTTTGAGTCCAATAAAATAGTTGTAACGAAATATGGACTGTCTATTGGAAAAGGGTATGAGTGCGGAGGTCTGTTCCGCTTTTCCCTCGCTGATTTCTGTAATAAAGTCGTGAACAATATTTATTCGAGTGTTGATGAAACAGAAGTTTGGCGTTCACGTCTTTGTCACGTTGGTTTCAGTTGCATGACGCGGTTAGCAAAATTAAATTTAATTCCAAGTTTCACTTTAGCCAAAGGTTCTAAGTGCCATTCGTGTGTGCAAGCAAAGCAACCTCGTAAGCCCCACAAGGCTGCGGAGGAGAGACACTTGGCGCCATTAGAACTCATTCATTCTGATCTCTGTGAGATGAATGGTATGTTGACTAAAGGTGGAAAGAGATACTTCATGACGTTAATAGACGATTCCACTAGATTTTGCTATGTATATCTGTTAAACACTAAATATGAGGCTCTACACTACTTTAAAATCTATAAGGAAGAAGTTGAGAATCAACTTGAAAAGAAAATTAAACGAATCCGATCAGATCGTGGTGGAGAGTATTTCTCTAATGAGTTTGACTCTTTCTGTGCGGAACATGACATTATTCACGAGAGGACGCCTCCCTATTCACCTCAGTCAAATGGGGTTGCCGAACGGAAAAACCGTACTCTAACAGATTTGGTTAACGCCATGTTAGATACATCGGGTTTATCCAAGGCATGGTGGGGGAGGCTATATTGACATCATGTCATGTCCTGAATAAAGTTCCGACGAAAGATAATGAGGTCACTCCATATGAGCAATGGGAGAAGAGAAAAACAACACTCTCGTACTTACGTACTTGGGGCTGTTTGGCGAAAGTCAATGTGCCGATCCCCAAAAAGCGTAAACTTGGACCAAAGACCGTGGATTGCGTTAATTTGGGATACGCTAAGAATAGCGTTGGCTATATATTTCTAGTAGTGAAATCTGAGGTACCCGACGTGAAGGTAGGTACGATTTTGGAGTCTATTGATGCTACATTCGTTGAGGATATTTTTCCTATGAGAGATATGCAAAGCACTTCTAGACAGGAATCAGAGGAGACTCCTGAGCCTGCCATTCCTATGGAATATTATGAACAAACACATGACGAGAATCCTGAGAAGAATGACGAGGAAACCCTTGGTAGGGACAAGAGACAGAGGACTGGAAAGTTCTTTGGTAATGATTTCCTTGTGTACCTTGTGGATGATACTCCCACTTCTATTTCAAAAGCTTATGCATCTCCAGATGCTGACTACTGGAGAGAAGCGGTCCGTAGCGAGATGGATTCCATCATGGCTAATGGAACGTGGGAGATCACTGAACGTCCTTATGGCTGTAAACCACTAGGATGTAAGTGGGTGTTCAAAAAGAAGCTTAGGCCTGATGGTACGATTGAAAAGTATAAGGCTAGACTTGTGGCCAAGGGTTACTCCCAGAAAGAAGATGAAGATTTCTTTGATACTTATTCACCGGTGGCCAGACTGACCACCATTCGAGTATTACTCTCGTTGGCAGCCTCGCATGGTCTTCTCGTCCATCAGATGGATGTTAATACGGCTTTCCTAAATGGAGAGTTAGACGAGGAAATCTATATGCAACAGCCAGATGGCTTTGTGTTAGATGGTCAAGAAGGAAAGGTGTGTAAGTTACTAAAATGTTTATATGGGCTGAAACAAGCACCTAAGCAATGGCATGAGAAGTTCAATACAACTTTAACATCTGTTGGCTTTGTTGTTAATGAAGCTGACAAATGTGTATACTATCGCCATGGTGGGGGCGAAGGAGTTATATTGTGTTTGTATGTTGATGACATAATGATATTTGGTACCAACCTCAAAGTAATCAATGAGGTTAAGTCATTTCTATCCCAGAACTTTGAGATGAAAGATCTTGGTGTGGCTGATGTTATTTTGAACATCAAGCTATTGAGAAACAATGAGGGTGGGATTACACTTCTGCAATCCCATTACGTTGAGAAGGTTTTGAGTCGTTTTGGATATTCGGACTGCAAAATTTCTCCAACGCCATATGATCCTAGTGTGCGGATTCGAAAGTACGAAGGCACAGCTAAGGATCAGCTGAGGTACTCTCAAGTAATTGGTTCACTCATGTACCTAGCGAGCGCTACGAGGCCTGACATCATGTTTGCTGTGTGCAAACTAAGCCGGTTTGTTTCCAATCCGGGTGATGTGGATTGGCATGCTGTAGAAAGAATTATGCGCTATCTGAAAGGTACCGTGAACCAATGGACTTCACTACAGTGGATATTCTTCGGTACTTGAAGGGTATTATGATGCAAATTGGATCTCTGATGCTGATGAGATGAAAGTCACAACGGGGTATTTGTTTACCCTTGGAGGTGGTGCTGTTTCCTGAAAGTCACTACTAGGAAAATGGGCATCAGTGGCGCACCGTTTTGGGAATCAGTGGCGCACCATGGTGCGCCACTACTATTGCGCCACTGATTCCCTGGAGAATCAGTGGCGCACCACATTGGTGCGCCACTGATTCTCCAGGGAATCAGTGGCGCACCAAAGTCATGCGCCACTGATTCCTCAATGGTGCGCCACTGATTCTCTGGGGAATCAGTGGCGCATGACTTTGGTGCGCCACTGATTCTCTAGGGTATGCATGCACTTTAGGGAATCAGTGGCTCACCAGACTGATGCGCCACTGATGCTCTGTGCCACTGATTCCTCTTTGATGCGCCACTGATTCCTTTGGGGATGCGCCACTGATTCTTACATACGTTTACGCAGTTTTGTTTGTACACGTATTTATACGGGTATGTATACATGTATTCATACATGTTATACAATTCATATAGCAGATTGCAAAGTAGTATAAATAGACGAAGATGATCATTGTCACAATCTAGTTCATCAGCTCACTCATAGCTAAAACCCAAAATAGTGACAAGTTTGGAAATATTACAAGTTCATCAACACATAGTCTAGCTAGCTAGTAGCAAGTCGTCCATCACAAGTTCATCGATCTCATCACATTACACATTAAGTAGGTGACAGTCACCTATCCTACTAACAAAAAGAAATAGATCAGAACCACGGTCACGGCGGCAAGCAAGACAGCAAAGGTCTTCATCCGGTTCCTGTTCCTCTGATCACGTTCCTCTAACTTGTGCTTCATCCACCGAGCCTCCGCCTCCGCTATAGTATTGTAGCTTTTGTAAGAGTTGCCACTGAACCTCGCCACTTGCTTTGCTTGTGACACTGCTCCCAATGGGCATAGACCCCTCGAACCCTACCCCTAAAGACCACGTAAACCCTCGGCATCTGCAAAACATGAGATATAGCATTAGTCAACGACGGGATATAACAGATCACATGTGCACAATAATAAATTATACAAAGGTACTGTAAAACTAGCCGTATCTTTATATTGGATACGGCTAACAGAAAACACTTAAGATCAGCTAAGTTCAAACTCCCATGCTCCTATATAGCTAAGTCAAAGTGATTTTTTTGGGGAAAGGAGTATGCATGCTCCCACAACTATGGGAGGAACTGATCTCCTCCAACTTGCAGTACAAAGGTCACTAGCATCATGAGGTGCAGCACATTGGAATTGCCCATCAGTAAACATAGGAATGGGCCATGCCGATGATTCGTCTTAACACGGATCATACAAATCAACCTTCACAAGCCCACATTCCGGTTAGCATTTAACCACTTCTAATGTGGCACTGCAGTGAGATTTCTCTTAAGCCACGTGTACCAGTTTTCTTCCGTAAAATCAGTAGCAAGTAAAAATTATTAGTATTATTTATGATATAGCAGCTCTGTTACGTTCTACAGGCAGTTTTGGAAAAACAGGAAATGGCAAAACAGGAATTAACACATGTCCAGTAACGACAACAAATCAGTCACAATGAAAAAGATATATTCAAATGGATCAGATTTCTGGCTTGGAATCCTCTGATAAGGGATTTCATGTGCAAAACAAGAATATTCAAGTGAAGAATTCATTCAACATATATGTTTTACAATACAGCCAGGAGGCTTGCCTACAAACAGACAAAAACAATAAAGCCTCAAGAAGCAGATCATGGGCTCGTATCACCAAGCTCGATCATAGAGGACGACATGGAGTGAACTAACCTAACCATAAAGGCGTAGAAGGCACCACTGTCACAGCTGCAGTGCGGTGAACTCGACGCCATCTCACGGCAGCAGAAGGACAGCTTACTAATCCTCATTCCTTCTTTCATGCCAAAATAATCTGTAACTTCAACATTTTGACTGGGTTAAGGAAAACATGATGACCATGTTTCAACGTATATAATATGCTTGGATGAATATGCATACAAGTTTCATTTGCCACACAAACAAAGATCTAACTAGAATAGGCCAAGCATCAACCAATGAATGCATAGCAAGTGATAATCGTGGTGTGTTCATGAGTATGAATGCTAGTACTAGTACCATGGGATGCATGTCAAGTGACAATGTACAAGGCTGCTTTGATCATCTATCAAGTAAATGGAAAATTAATTTACAAGAAAACTCTACTGTTTGATGCAAAGTTATATACATGATAATGTTCACGGCAAACAGTGATCAGTCGGCACATGAATTCCGAGTATGGAGGTTAATATCCAGCACAATTTCAGCACACTCAAGTGAAGAATTCATTCAACTTATTTCACTGTATGGTTGCCTAACAGGAAAAAAATAAACAAGACACCCATTCTTACGCCACAATCAGACAGGATTATTTTTGTTTGATGTCAAGGCTAAACCTGAAACTTGCTAGAGCAGCCACACCTGAACCTGAATATTTCACCAAGACACAAGGCTGCAACACGAAACACCAGTTCTTGAAGAATGAAAACATAGCTCCATCCTGACCACACTTCACCTTTGCTGCACCAGGGCATAACGCGACACACATGGCTTGACAACCAGGAATCAACAAAATGCAACGGCTGTAGGGTGTTCTAGGTGAGCATCTAGTGTACAGTGTTTACATCAAGTATAAACAGAAATGGCAAGAAGAGACTTGCATCAGGGACGAGGAACGTCGGTGGCACCTCCGTGGGTTCCTTGCAGCACGCGAGGGATGATGGCAAGAGTACCCCTCCGTGCCAAGCGTCATCGCTGCCGCGGTGCCCTCATCGGAGTTCAACAGCTCAAGTTTCTACCACAGTGAAACAAGTGAATGAATGGATGGCATGGTAACAGGCTACTGCACTACTGAATAAATCTGTATATTAAGCTCACCATCAGCTGTCAAGTTATACCCTAGTGTCTTATTGTGACAATATCTTCAAGCCTTACATTTTCAAAACTGAAAGTATATCGATCGTCAAACCCAAGTCTTCTTCCCGTGGTCTGAGAAAGAACTAGACCACTAGATCATCACAAAAAAAAGTGCCTCAAATGCAATCTGTTGTTTCATAAAAAAAAGCGACTCTGTTTATGTACCATGTCAAACTAATCGGACTAGAAAGCTAATTGGCTGATCAAAAATTTCTAGAACCTTGAGGTTTCCTTGTTACTAGCACTAAACGATAATGCCTAAGATTAAAGATCAAGCACTAAACAGGTAATGTTCAAGATCAGAACAATTAGTCCAACATCTGATATTTATTTATTTTGGCAATTGCAGCCACAACCAACCTACAGAAGCTAAAGTACTAAGAACATGACTAAGTGACCTCTTCCATAGAGCAAACCTACGACAGTTGCATCAACATCCAAGCTACAGCAGCAGTTCAAACTAGAAGCAATAGATGGATGAAATTGCTCACCTGCAGCAACTGAAATGTCTCAGCTAGGTGAAGTGATCGGGAAAAAACGCAGGCCCGGCCATGAGATCTGGCGCGTCCACCGCGTTCGTGGCATCGGGCGCGCACGCGAAGACAGCAGTGGAGGAGACCGGCGAGCAGCAAGCGTCCGGGAACGACGGCCATAGCGGAGAAACGACGAACAGACGAGCCCTCTCTACAGCGTCACACGCACGACGGCCTCCGAGGCTCGCGAAGGTGCCGTCACCGCAAACCCTAGGCCACGCTCGCGCGCCGCGGTCCGGTCAGCTCGACGGAGTGTCCTGCATCGCTGCATGTGAGCTCCGGCGAGCAAGCCGACCACGACGCCGTGGCTCCCGGGCGGCGCAACATCTCTCGCCGACAAGGCTTGGTCGATCTGCTGCGGGAGGAGGAATGGGAGCTACTCGGCGAGGAGGGGCGGCAGAAAAGAGGACGGCCGGGGCCGGCGGCGCAGGGGCGAGGTGGCTTCGATCTGAATCGGGGACGAGTCTAGGATCAGATCCAGGAGAAGTAGTGAATGGAAATTGGGGAACGATGAGAGAGGAGCTTCCGTAGATAGTTTTTTTTAGGGGGTGTCGGTGGGTACGTGTGGTGTCCAAATTTTCCCTTCGTGTAATTTTGAAGAATACATGGGTGGCAAGAATCAGTGGCGCACCACTAGACGGTGCGCCACTGATGCTCCATAGAATCAGTGGCGCATGGTTGGTGTTGCGCCACTGATGCTTCCGGGCATACATGGGCACATAGAATCAGTGGCGCACCACTAGACGGTGCGCCACTGATGCTCCATAGAATCAGTGGCGCATGGTTGGTGGTGCGCCACTGATGCTTCCGGGCATACATGGGCACATAGCATCATTGGCGCACCGTTGATCGTGCGCCACTGATGCTTGGAGCATCAGTGGCGCACGGCTACACAGTGCGCCACTGATGCCTATACATGTATGCTCCGAGCCACATCAGTGGCGCACAACTACATGGTGCGCCACTGATGCTATGTCATCTATGCCCATTTTCCTAGTAGTGAGTCTTGCAAGCAAACGATCTTAACGAGATCGACAATGGAAGCAGAATTAACAGCATTAGACACGTCTAGTGTCGAAGCAGGATGGCTTCGAGATCTTTTGATGTACTTGTCTGTGGTTGAAAAGCCAGTACCGGCTATCCTTATGAACTGTGACAATCAAACAATAATTGTCAATGTGAAAAGTTCAAAGGACAATGCATAGTCCACAAAGCACATAAAAATAAGATTAAAAGCTGTCAGACATTTAAGAAACTCCGGAGTGATAGCGGTGGATTATATCCTGTCGGCTAAGAATCTCGCAGATCCCTTTACTAAAGGGCTATCATGTGTTGTGATAGAAAATGCATCGAGTGAGATGGGTATGAGACCCTCATGAGTTGCCATGGCAGTAACCCAACCTATGTGATCGGAGATCCCGTGAAGTGGGTCCTGGGAAAACAAGCTAGTGGTTAACTAAGGAGAGTAATTTTTACTAACCCACTCCACTGGAGATGCAGTACTCTCAAAAATGTATGGCAGGTTGACGTTTGTCTTAATGTGTTCTAAGGCTTGTATAAGCAAGATGCTATCCTACAGAGCGATCTTTGGAGGAACACACCTATATGAGGCTGACTGCTGGTCACATTCTATGAGATTGGTTGATCTCTAATAAATTCATGAATAGGCCCGGAGTGTGACTAATATGCTCCACCCGAGGGGTCAGCCTTCGGCAGCCGAGTACTGGCAAGACATTTAGTGAAACACGCCAAACTGACAATTCAAGGCATAGTCCATTGTTCAGTTGTGATGTAGTGTAGCTATTTGTTCTAGGTGGATGTTCAACCTTAATGGGTCTCAACTGAAAATGGCGGTATATAAAAACAGTGATTGGAACAGAGTACACCACCATGGGTCTTCGGGATATGGTGGGGGATTGCTGTAATTTGGATGGGCTTTTAGCCCATTAGGCAATTTCTATTTAAATCCCTAAGCCCCATGCAGCCATAGCAAGTGGTGAGAGTTTAGTCCCATATTGCTAGTTGGGAGAGTTTTGCACCAGTTTATAAGGTGAGCTCTCTCCCAACTAGTTTGAGCTGGTATGAAGAGAGAGGAGTTGTGGAGGTGTTCCACACGCGCGCTCCTCCTCCTCCGCCGCCCGTCACGACACGTCACGTTACGACGCGCCGCGGGTTGCGGGAATGAGCCGAGCCGATGCCTTTATTTTGGCGGTCGGAAACGGGGAGTCAACAGACACGACAATATTGATTGTTGTCTAATTGTGTCATATTTATTTTACTAACAGCCGCATTGATTGCGTGTGATAACCGCGCGCAGTAAAGCGCCGCCTTTATCACGTGGTAACGGCTGTAGTAAATGCCAATTGAATTGACCGTGCTCCTACTCGGCCGTGCCTATAAATTGGAGTCTCAGGCGGACACAGAATATACAACCGCATACACGGCCGACGGGAGAGAAGGCCTCCGAAACACCGCCTCTCCAGATTCTGTACGGGAGAGGGGCGATTAGGTTTTTGGGTAGCGTCTCCTACACGACTGCTCGCTGCTGCTGTACATCTACTTCGTCTACTACCGCCTCGCCCTCTTTGTCAACATGTCCACCGAAGCCGAACGCGCTGCTGCTGCCACCGAGGCCGCCACTGCTGCCACCGAGGCCGCCGCTGCTGCTGCAGCGGCCACCGCCGCTGCCGCCACTGCTACGTCTACTGCCAACTGGCCGATCGCAGAGTATAACACGTTTATCCCTGCCATTATTATTTCCATGCGTGCCATACTAGTAGTTTGCGTAGATGTGTCTACTGTCAATCTAGTATGCATGAATATGGTTAATTATCAGTATGTTTACGTCATGCTCGTGATTTATACTTGGATTAATTTAATCTTAAAATTGCCTAAATTTTTAACAAGACTTATCAGACCACCCAACAGATAGCCACGATCACAAACTGGTTCAAGAAACACTCAGTGTGCACCACATGCGCACACTCATGAGGAAAGTCGCATGGAGGGAGGCTCTTATGGCGATCCCCAGGGCGACCCGCCAGGAGGCCGCTTCTGGGCTCTCTCGCCGGAGGATAGTGAAGATCAAGGCTTCGAGTCCCACGGGACGAATGGATCTCCATTCTCGTTGCGGTACCTGTGCCGTTCACCATCGCCTTCGCCGTCACGAGATCTCCAATCCTTGAAGCAGTCTAGGCAATTCGAAAAAAGAAGAAAACAACGAGAGGCAGCAAGGATTCTTCGATCTCCTTTGCGATCGGTAAGATCTCCATCTACCTCACATAAGATCTTGGATCTTCGTGGTAAAATTCCGGCTATGTCCCCCACGGTCTGGCTGCTCGATGACAACAACGACGGATCTGGGTGGACTTTGGTGGTTTCTCGCCGCCGGCGAAAGGCTGGATGCAGCATGGAGGATCTGTCCTCCGGGTGCCATTTGAGATCGGACTTTGGTTCAAGTTCGGAGTCGGTTCTCGTTTCAAAGTTTGAAAACGTTCAAACTCGGACTCCTGTGGGCCGAGCACGTGTTTGCTCGGGTGGGGCCCCGTCTGTTCCACGATCGGGTTTATCCTTATACCCTAGCTGAGACAATATCGTCCTCTTCATGATCAGATCGCGGCGACGGTGGCTGCGTGGTCTCCCTAGCGCTTTGCTTGATAGCGTCATGAATCAGGGGGGCGGTAAACCTCGCGGTGGAGGCAGGGGGTTTATGGATCGTGGTGGTGGCAACCAAGGCAGAGGAGTCTAAAATAATGGGAACGGCGGCGCTGCTCCTTTCAACTCCAGTACCGCCGGCAACCAAAACCTTGGTTTTGGCAATGGTGGCAACAAAAACGGTGGTTACGGCTATGGTGGATCGGGGTCCAATTTCCAGGGGAATCATCGCTTTGAGGTTGGTGGCTCTAGTTCTTCGGGTGATCAAGGTGGTGGCTATGGCAACCATCGTGGTAACTCTTGTTACGGGTTTGGATCCGTCTTCAATCAAAGTGGTGGCTATGGGAAGAGGAATTGGCAGGGATGTCGCACCCGGACTTCTAAAGGATACTCGCCGTTCTGTTGAACAGTAGTAGATTGGATTACGGGGCTTACCGGCACCCGCGTCCTCTTACGAGTAGGCCAACACACGTATGTGTGACAACCAACCCCTATCTGTTTAGCGTCGACGTAAACTATCCCATAGAAATCAGGACACTACCATTGACGCACTTCATACCATACACACATCGTACGTCAACGGCTTGTAACAGAATGATAGCACAACATATCTCTAAGACACAAAAGATTGAAATAAGTTGCAAATAGCTCTCACTAGAGCAGAGATAGCAAATACAATCATCCAGAGGACACATGTCCCAACATAACATCATTACATCTCAGCGGAAGCATTCAGAGGGTCTGAGTACAGACAAATCCAAATAGGCTTAAGAAGCCGGGAACTGAAAGAAAGACGGAGCCCATCCACGTAGTCTCGGATCCTGCCCGGGTCCGCTACCTACTCGTCAGCAGCCTCGTCAAACTCCACGTAGTAGCCATCACTGGGATCCTCGTAAGCGTAGTCTGCGGAAACCACAGCCCCAAAGGGGTCAGTACATAAACGTACTGGCAAGCAAGACTCACAGTTCACCAAATTGTAGCCCGTCAACACCAAACACAGATGCCTTGGGTTCAACGGAAGAAAGGGGATATAAAAGATGCTGCAACTGGCTGCGCTAACCAACTACAGAGATTCTACCACTTCCGGATAACAGAAAGGAGATAAGATCGAGTATTGTAACCAACTGAAAGATAACTTCAAACAAACCCATCCTGGATCTCGCCACTTATCCAAAGAAGCAATCCGAGGATAACTCACACAGTTGGATTAAAGATGAATCAAGTTATTGTGTCAATAATCCTATTACTAGTCAAGTTGTTAATCATAGGTTGTGAGATTATGAATCATTAGGTTTAAGTTGTCCTGAGTACTTGTTAGCCAGTACTTTCACCAAGTTAACCATAACCGCGAAAAACACGGCTTCTCGAGAAGATTATCCCTGCAGGGTTGCAACAATTTGGCCGTACACGTAAGAATACCTCGCCAGATGGGATGCCTCCCACCAAGCGTGGCACTCAACACAACTCAACTCTTCTTCGCATCAAGCCCAAAGCACCTTGGGCGCACGGCTAATCAAGCCCCGAAGAAAAGGGACCCTCATAGCACTCTAAGACCGTGTCCCCCTATATGCCGACTACAAAAGTTCCACCCTGCGTTGGGCTCGCAAAAACATGCATGCGGCAAATGGAAAACACGAACTAAATGAGGCGATTTGGACGAGATGCGAATCGAATCAAATTGAGGGGGGCGCCCATACTCGCTTCCCACATGCGGGTAGTGCGCTCATCATGGATCAGTAGACAAGACCCTTTTCCTATTAGGGTCGACACTAGCAGGCCTCAAAACAACAAGGGCCTCCTGCCGGTGCCTTATCAATAAATTATTATTACCATTAGCATTAACAGGATTGATTGATTAACATCGAGCCCCCAGAACATAATGAAATAGTAACAGAAAGTAACGGGTAACAGACTCGAGCAAAACAACCTAAGCATGCTAGTAAGACACCGGCTCAAACAATAGGGTGTAGGAGTGGAGGTGAGGCAATATCAGGGTTAAGGGATTCATGTGATAGGTTCGTAACAGAAACAACTACTACTAAGGCTAGCAGAAATAGACAACGGAAAGTATCGGTAACCAATGTTGAAAGGAACACAATGGTTCATGTGAGTGATAACTTGCCTGCAAACTCAGCAGCCTGGTACTGAGCTAGATCCTCAGAAGGGGTGCTGTAAAGATCGTCTGTCTCAACGTCGTCGTCTATTCGAGAAGAAGCAAACAAACAAGACAGAAATATAAACAATCAATATCATGGCATAGTGCACAATCATGGGATGATGCATGTCAAGTTAATGGATGCATCAAAATATAACTAGTTGACATGGTAACACAATTTAAATGGACCCATATGCAATTTTGAGTTGCATATGAAAAAGGTCCATGAATTAAGGTGGAAACAAATGATCTACAATTTAATTACCATGTGGGAATTTATTACCATGATGCATGCATGATGATAACAACAAAATAACAACAGTAGATGCAAGTGGTAAAGGATTTTAACAACTTGGGAAAATATTTATTAAGTTTGGAAATTTTGGGTTACTTAAAGATGTCACACAAGCATTTGTTGTTTTCATCAATTTAAATTGTGCAAAATATATAACAAAATTCATATTTGAAAAGAATACAACATTTTAGTTGGATTATATGTTTCAAATATTGAAAAAGGAATTAGGATGAATTTATTATGACTTAAACAATATTAAACAAGTTTTAAATGAATTTAAACAAGCATGAATTTTATTTGAATTTTATTTGTTCAAAACATAAATTCAAATTCATATTTGAAAAGTTTATACTTTTCTAGTTTGAAAACATATTTTGCATGTTCAAAAATGATTTAATTTGAGCAAGGTATGATTTCATCAAATTTAAATGATTTAAACAAGGTTTAAATTGTTTAGGCAATTTAAATTATTCAAAACATGAAACAAAATTTATATTTGAAAAGGGTATTTGAAATAGCATGGAAAACATATTTTATTTGCATTATTTGGATTAAGAATGAATTAGTTATGAATTTTATCAAATTGCAATTGAATTATTTGAATTCAAATTTGAATTGCATTTTGAAAATTCAAAACAGAAAACAAATGTTACCAATAGGTAGATAATTGAATTTAGATCAGTGCACATATTTTACTTTTAATATTTGTAGTTATAATTTGAAAGTTATTTGCATTTTATTCTCAGGGACCAAACTGTAAAACAAAAGGGCTTGGATTTGAAAACAGAAAATGTTAAAAACATTTTATACGCACAGAACCCTACCCTAGGCACTGCCAGGGGGCCCAGGGTCTCGGTGTGCTTGCGTGGCTACAAGGGTGGCTGACAGGGGGCCCTCCCTGTCAGCGCTGCGGTGCAAAAGAATGGGATTTTATCCCGCGAGCCAGGGGCTCGAACCCTGGACCTCGCCCGTGCGCGCAAAGCCTGTAACCAGTGCGGTGTTTTACGTTTCTTGTCAGTATACCGTGCGCGGACAGGATAAAGTTTGTTCGTTTACTGAACTTAACTGACGAACAAAACCTTCTGCAACCTGACGGCGACAGACAGCGGGCCGGCGGCGATCACCGGATGCTGCTCGTGCTCGTGGGTGGTGGTGATGTGCGCGTGCTTGCGAGCAAGGTGGAGCAGACAGGGAGAAGGAGGCGGTGGACACGGTGGCTCACCACCGTTGTAGTGGTTGCAGAGGGTCGAGGAAGTTCCCGCGGCGGCGAACGGAATGGACGTGGACGGCGTCGTCGATCTGCGTGATCTCCGGGGTGGCTCCGGTGTGCGATCGGAAGAGGGCGAGGAGGTGGGTTGATTTCGGGGGTTAGGATAGTTGGTGGAGGTCCATGGCGGCGGTGGTGGACGGAGATTCAGAGGTGGCGCGCTCCGGCGAGCTGACAGAGAGGTGGGAGCACGGGGCAGAGAGGGAAAAACGGCGGCGCGAGCTCGGGGAACGAGGGAGGCTAGGTCTAGGGCTGCGCGCAGGGCTAGGGTTAGCTTATATAGGCCACTAGGGGAGCTCCTGGCCGTCGGCGCGCGCCACTGCCGCCGTGGCACCATGGAGATTGCCGCCGTACTGAAAGGAGACGACGAGGGCGGCTTGCGAACCGGTATCGGGCCGTTGCGGGCTGGGCTGCGCGCGAGGACAAGGAGAAAAAGGTGGGCTGGCTGCCCACTGCCCTCTGCACGCGCGCTTTTTATTTTTTTTTTGAATTTTATTTCTCCTGTTTTTTTTTTGCAGCAAAGAACATGGAAGAAAATGGTAGGTTTTGAGTTGCAAAAAATTTGGGAAAAATTCCTGTGAGTTTGTTAGTTCAACATCTACCATTTGACAACTTAGGTTTTTTGAAAATTCAAATTTATTTGCTGTTTTGTAAATTGGTTTGAATTTAAATAATTTGATAATTAAATGACTAATAATGAAAACAATGCTTTCATTAGGGTGAAACCTAAAGATTAAAAAGAACAAATGGTTTGGGTTATAATGCTGATTTTTATAAGTTGAATTTGGGTGCTGTTTGAAATTAATTCATATTTGGATGATTTGAGTATTAAAATGATTATTGAAACCAAATTTTTAAATAGGGTGACCCAAATAACTTTAATTGGAAACAAATGAGTATATTTGTTTTGGCAATTTTATAATTTCAAATTGGGGTGCTGTTTGGTGATTTGATTTGAATTTGAAGGCAATTTGGGATTACTTAATTGAAATAAAAGCACCATTTTATTAGTTGATCAAATATGGACTAATTGGAAACAAAAGTTTGTTTGAGTTGAACTTTTATTTGAAAACAAGATTGTAACATGACAAGTATGATAACAAGTTGAATAATGTTTGGATTCCATTATGAAAACAGAATAAAAACAGAAGCAAAACAAATAGTAAACAAATGCAACAAGGGAATAAACATGATGACATGATGCAATACTTTAATTAAACAGGAAATCAAACATTCTAGGGGTATTTTCATACTTGGGATGTTACAAGGGACATAATAACAATAAGAATCTTGATGATGGCGGCTTCCAGAATCCGGGGTTCAAGGTCCCTAACTCGGGGTTTCCCCAAGGCCAGTTCAATGTGGGTACAGGGTTTAATGCCGCCGGTCCGCGCAATGGTAATCAGCGTATGCAAGGGAGGTTCAACAACCGAGGTGGAGGGGTCCAGATAGGAGCTAACGGTGTTGGCCGTGGTGCTCTTACTCGTTTGGCTAATAGCCGTGCGGCTCGGGCAGTGGTCACAGCTAGAGCTCGGGCAGAACCGGCGAATAGCAACAGCCAAAACGCTAATGACTATTCCGCAAGTTACAGATGATGCTACGGTCTCTAATGTTGCGGTAAATTTGTTTCCTGTGGCTCAGCAGATGGTGGCTGATAGTAATACGGACAAAGCAAAAACGATTGGTAGATGCTTTCGTTGTGGATTTTTGGGTCACGTTCTTGCAGATTGTACTACGCTTCTGTGTGATTATTGCGACGGAACCGGTCATATTGATGACGATTGTCACCTCCTCAATATGGTGAAGCCGCAAATTATGGTATATGGCCATGCACAAGACAATCTCACTTTCTATCAGGCAGTGGTCTCAGAGGGTTACAGATCCAAATCTGATAATACTCGTATGGGTTCCATTTCGGTTGTTGGGGGTGAGTTGTTCATACCGAGTATCATTACTCAGTTGCAGCGTGTGGTTTCGGTTGATCCATTTCAGTGGGAATTGCTTCAAGTGGGCCACAACATCTACAAAGTCCAATTTCCTTCTAAAGCCGAGCTTGATAGGCTTAAGAACTTTGGTGCATTTCGGGTGCCAAACAGCAATATTGAGTTGGTGGTGGACGCATGTCATTCTAAGGATAAACCAGAATTTGAGTTGCCTAGCTTTTGGCTTTTGATGCATGGGATTCCAAGTCAACACAAAGGGGATTTTTTTGGCTATGTGGAGCCTCGGTACGCTGTTTGGTAAACCATTTCAAGTGGATATGAAGTATACCCGAAAAAATGGGGTTCTTAGGATTTTTATTGGTTGTGTCGATCATACCAAGATCCCCAAGCAACTTCCTATATTTATTAAGGATGTCTGTTACAATATTTCTTTTGAGAAGGAAGGGGAGAGAGGAATTGATGTGGATATGGTTCCTGTGCAACGTCATGATGACAAAGATCGGGATGATGGTAAAGATGAACATGACTTTGATAAAGAGATGGATGTGTCTGATATTCTCATTCCAGCGTTGCAGCCACCTGTAGAGCGGACGGGTGCTAAAGAGAATCCTAAATTCTGCTAGTTTTGGAGCTAAACATGTCTCGGGGCTCTCATTCTCCCCTCAGGTTTCTAGAGCTCGGGAGGTAGCCCGCAGGGTCCTTAATGGGGAATTTTTTTCTCATTTAGAACTACCTGTTGTCCAATCTTCCATTGAGGTGGTCACACGGATTGTAGAAGTTGAGAAGAAGGCCCTTCATGCGGGTCAGGGTGACTCTGCACCCTCTTCTTCCATCAATTCACCTAAGATGGGGAAGTGTGAGTCCAATGGTTCTTTGGGTCAGACGGTGTCATTGAACGAGCCGCAGGTGATTGGTGGTTGCGAGACCGTGGCACCAGTCGAAGCACGTGGTGCAGCTGCGGCAGGAGTTTGATCATCTTCCTGTTGTCGCGGAAGAGTTTTTGCCTCTGCCCGGAAAGACTGCGGTGCCACGGCAGGAGAATGTTCTTACCGCTGCCGTCGTGGCTGAGGCAGGGCAGATGCAGCTGCCGTCGCGGAAGAAAGTTGTACCGCGACAGGAGGTTTCGCCTGCGGCACGCGCTGGAACACACCCACGGCAGGAGAATGCTCCTAACGCTGTCGTGGTGGTTGAGACAGTGCAGTTGCCGCTGCCGGCAGTTGTACCGCGGCAGGAATTTTCGCTGGCGGCACGCACTGGGACGCACTCGCTGCCCGCGCGCCAGCCTGCTGTGCAGCGAAAAATTCATCATCCATCTTCTATTGGGAAGACTCCATTGTGCCAAGTTCCACTGAAGATGTTTAAATCTCCACAGCATATGACTGCTACCACTGATGGTACAAACCATATGGATATTTTGCTGGGTGATTCTTCTGTATCTAAGCCTCAACTGGGAACAGAGGAGGGAGGTTTGGCTCCGCATCCGTCTGTACTTCCTATTTCACGAGTACTGATGACATTGTGGCTTTTGCTGGTGTTGCGGATCCCTCTAGTTCTGGGTTGCGATCTAGCAGCAGGATTAGAGCTCAACTTAATGCGGACGATACTCAACTGGACCGTGCTACCCT
The DNA here is from genome assembly GCA_028641055.1 of Alopecurus myosuroides. Taxonomy (NCBI): domain Eukaryota; kingdom Viridiplantae; phylum Streptophyta; class Magnoliopsida; order Poales; family Poaceae; genus Alopecurus; species Alopecurus myosuroides. The sequence goes on along the minus strand of CM054061.1, from coordinate 328,992,074 downwards.
GCTGGCACAACGTCGCACTGATATTTACTCCCCAGGTACGAAAGTGAATCGCAAATTATCTTTTCTTTCTGTACCAAATGATGTTATAGTTGCTAGAGCACATAAATTGGGGGTTTCTTTGGGGTCTAATTCTTTGGAAATAGAAATTTCAGTTAATAAGATTAGAGAGATAGAGGAATCTCGGGTTATCACTTATTTGTCTACCCCTAAGACTAATGTAGAGGAAGGGGAGGATAATAACTCAGTCTTAGCTATTGCTAAAAATCTGTCGGAAGACCTTGGTATCGAGGATAATGAGCCTCCTTTGGACCAAGTGGGTTCAATTACCGAAGTTTTGCCTACTAAAGTAACACGCAGAAAGAAAGCGGGCACTGGCCTAGATGTAAAAAGAAGAAGTGCTAGATTACAAAAATTACTAGTAGTTAAACAATGAAAGGAATGATTTGGAATACTGATGGTTTTGGGGATACGGCTAAACACTTCGCGATTTGTGAGTCTATTAGGGAAGAGAATCTTAATTTTGTTGCGATTATAGAAACAGGGAGATCAAACTTTGCAGTACCATTTCTCAAATATTTAGGGGGGGAGGGGGTAAGGATTTTGTGTGCTATTGCCTTCCACCTCGTGGTCGCTCTCGCGGCATTCTGGTAAGTTTTGATTCCACCATGTTTGTGATTCAAAAAGTTGAGGCATGAGATTTTTGTATTAAGTTCCAACTTAAAAGTAAGTCAGATGATTTTCTATGGACTCTTGTAATCCACCACCTCTTTTATTTCTTTTTCATCAAAAGGTTTATCCAGATTTGACCTGTCATTTTCTGACAACACTTCATGTTCATCCCACACTTCATCTCTCGGATACATCCCCCCACCAGAAGAATGTCAAAATATCTCCTTGTAAAAGGCAGTAGCATGTTGCAGTAAGTTGGGAGTCCCATGTATCACAGCTTGATCTTTTTCAAGAGAAAAGATCATTTTCTTATTCTCCTACCTTTGGCCACTCTATGGAAGAATTATGTGTTCTTGTCACCCTTAAGCAACCAATTATCACTAGATCTCTGTTGCCAATAAGCTTCTTCCTCTTCATGGATTTTTAAAATAGCTCTTCGTATCCGCCCCTTCTGATCAACTGCTCACAAGTAAGAGGCCCGACCTCTTCTGTATCTTCTTACTCTTGCATTTAACAAAGCAACTGCTTCTTGAGTCTCCTGGATTCACCCCTCAAATTTGCCCCCCCCCAACCTTTAAGGCTTGTTTTAACATTTTTAATCTTTTTCATGAATGCCTCTAAATTGGTTCTTGCCTTAATGTGCTTATTCCAGCATTTCTCCACTCTAGCAAGGAAATCCACCTCATTCAACCCGTGTTTTTCAAATTTGAAATCTTTCCCTTTCACATTACACCCCTCCATGGTGTCAATGATAATGGGGTTGTGGTCAGATAAATCTCTTGTCACCTTGTGCACTGTAGCTAAGGGAAAAAGTTTCTCCCAACTCTTAATCATCAAGAATTTGTCCAACTTCTCTAAGATTGGATTAGTTTGATTATTTGTCCAGGTATATTGACCTCCTGCCATATCAATCTCCCTAAGCTCATGGGTATTTATCAAAGAATTAAACACATCAGCCCATCTCATAGATTTAACAGGCTTATTTTTATATGCAGCTTTCCTGAGAAGATTAAAATCTCCCCCAACCAGCAGAGGCAAGGATTGATCTACACAAACCCCTGCTAGCTCACACAAGAAGATATTCTTCTCCTCCTCATGTGCAGCACCATATACATTGACCAACACCCAATCCAATTGCATTTAATTATCAAACACCATAGTTCTGACATGAAACGTTCCCATAGAAACATTTTTAATCAAAAATTTGTCTTTCTTCACACCTCCCAGTATTCCTCCTGCTTTACTAACTGAGGGAAGCCAGTTCCAGGATAATTGATTCATAGGATCAATTTTCCGAAAAAAAGCTAGAGGATAATCTTTTTTCATTGTCTCATGTAAACAAATGAAGTCCAGTGCAGTAGATCTCAGAAAAGCCTGCAAACAATCTCCCATACCTTTCTTACTTACAGTTCTACAATTCCAACTAGCTCCTATCATAAATATCTTGGATTTTTTTTCTAGATCTGGGACCAGTAAAAATATCACTCAGAGGGTGATTATTATTGACTCTCCCTGGGGTAGACTCTGATTTTTATTAGCACTCCTGGACAAAATATGAATGAAACCCTCTGTGTTGTCAATCTCCCCTTCCCATCTAAGAAAGAACTTTTTATCCCTCTTCTTGTGCATCAGAAACAGAATCCACATGTCTATTTTCAATACTATGTCTAGCTATTTCAAGGTCTCTAATTTTATCTATTTTCTCAAGTGTAAAGTTTTCAGGATTAACACCTAGTTCAAAAGCTCTATGTACACTATCATCATCACTAATGCAAGCAAAAGAATTAATAGAGGAAATGTTTGTGCCTTCAAGATTTCTTGCCAATGGATGAGTTCTAGCACTATCCTCTACTCTCACCTGAGTAGTCTCTTTGTCCTGAAGCCTTGAGCTGCATCTAATGGGTTGATTAGCCTGAGTTGTAATCTCCACTTCCATATCTTCACTCCCTTGATCATTTTCCCCAGTATTTTCCATCTCATGTGTCAGAACCACTTCTGGTTGTGAGCCATCAAGATGAATAACTTCAACACGCCCATATTGGGCCCCAGGAGCAGGTAGAGCAAAAACAACAGGTCCTCTTGGTATGTAAGGAACATTTGTGTCCATATCTGAGTCTTGATTTTCATCATCTGAGGAGAAGTCTTCTTCCAACTGTCCATCTTCTTCATTATGTTGGTCTTGCCTCTCATATTCTTGTCCATCTTGCTCAGCAATGGGGTCCAAGATGTGTCTGTATTTCTACTTTGTTGTCTCCACCTTGTCACTACCATTCTTTACCAACTTATGAATAAAAATTCTGAATGCAGGATCCTCTTCTTGATTTACTTGTTCAGAAGTTGTATCACTTTTTTCAATTTCCCCTGTTCCACCTCACCCACTATAGTTCCAGGTAAATTTGCCTCCAAAGCAGGGGGCAAAAGCTTGTGCAATTTGTTGTTGTATTTCACTAACAGAATTCAAGTTTTGTAGGTTATGAGCATTATTATGTGGTATATCTCCCCTGCCATAATTGTTACCAGAGAAAATTTAATTGAGTCTTGTGCCAAATGAGACACTGCTAGAAGAAGAGGACTGTCCAATCTCAAATACTGAAGATGCAACCTCCTTCCCTTTCCCTCATGTTCTTGATGGCCTGACTGGATATTATCATTCCCAGTCCCAATATTATTGTTCAAATGGCAACTCTGACCATTCCCTCCATTAGCAATCTATCCACTTCTGTTATTGTTGTTTGTTCCAGAGCCAGGGGCCACCCTTTCCTCATTAGCTCTCAGCCATTCCTCCTTCACCAGGTATCTCCTCAACAGCCAGATTATAGAATTGTTTGGGGTCAACTGAAGGTTCAAACAGTTCCCTAGTGTACTAAAATTCATAGAAGGCCCCTCTCAGTTCAGCTTCCCTTGTGTTTAGTACCAAAGAGACATCTTTACAACCCATCTTTACCCTGAAATAACTATAGTTTCTAATAGTATTCTTGTCAAGAGCTAAAGGTTTGACTGCAAGTCATGCCGCATAAAAAATGACAGACCTCTGTCTGTACTTCATGGGTATACCCTTGATTATGTACCATGCCTCCTCTAGCACAGCAATGGGGGCAATATCTCCTGTCCACTTCTTAATTTCCAAAAAGACATCAGGTTTGTTCTTCATGAAGAATCTGCCAAAGTGTGATAGCTCCTCTAGGCTCTTAGCATTAGGAAAGCGCACTTGGAATTCGTTTTCAGAGACCATTTTCGCATAAAAGCGCCAGTTTATCTGCATGGACTCAGCCCACACCTGAAATTCATGTTCAAGATCTCTGCCTGTAGCCTCCCCAGTAACAACTTTCAGCATTGCATGATGCAGGACTTCTTGTGATCTAACCTCCACTTCCTCAGCTAGAATAGGATAAAAACCCTGCTCGAAATCAGAACACCCAAAGAAAGGGGCAGTGTATTCCCATGGATCTCTCTTCTGACAGACTGCAAGACCATGTAATTTTCCGAACAACTACATCTTCCTCCTGGCACTCTCCCAATTTCATCAACCCCAAAATTGAGCACATCAGAAGCACGGATATCTCCAGGCATAGGTATAGAGGACCCTGCCGGATTCTTATCCCGCAGTTGGTTGTTCATAGCGAGCGCATTCATTGGAATCGCTTCAATTGCATCAACCACTGGAGTGCTAGACTGAATAACAGGAAAATTTGATTGGACAGAAGGAGTAATAACTAGAGGATTAGCCACTAGATCCCGCATGTTCAAGGGATTAGGGTTAGGGCGAGTCTCACCAGATGCTGAAGCTGTCGCAGCTGTTGATTCAGAGGCCGCGGAGGCGGAGCACGCCCTGTCTTCTCTTGACGGTGATTCCATCAATCGCGACCTAAGATGTTGCATGCTTCCCGGCAATGTTGTTCCACCAGAGCACGCTCTCTGGCCAGTCGCTCAGATTCCCGCGTCCTGGCTAATCTGAGTTGTTCTTCCTCCTGCCTCTTCAGATCCTCCCTGCGCCTTGCATCGACCTCTTTTCTCCGGCGCTCTTCGGATCTACGCCTATCTTCTTCATGGCGCATGTCTTCCTCTCTACGCCTATCCTCCTCCCTGAGACGCTCTTCTTCACAGAACTGATCTCCCTCCATTATGTCTCCATCGTTTCCTAGCCTAGATCTGGCACCATATGGCCCTGGTCGGAAGTTGTTCCACGGTGGAGATCGTCTAGGCCCTCCATAGCCTCCTCCTCCAAATCTCCCACCACCACCTCTACCAAAACGCCTATCCATGCCTGCTCTCACAACCTGTGCGAAGGAGCGCTGATCTCCCGATATAACTCTGTCCCAATCGCTAGGAGAAGTGATTCGAGGGGCAATAGGATGTGGATTTGGGGTAGATTTGACGAACACGACTCCACACCTCCGTCTAGGGTTTGGTTTCTCCCTGTCTCGCTCGAGCGGATGAATGAGGTTGGACTCCTCGGCCGCTCCGTTTCCCCCGGGGATAAGCCCCCCCCCGACCCCTGCCTGGTGGGACCTGGTCGCTCGTCGCCGGAGATAGACCCGACGCGTGTCGGAGGCCGAGCCGAACCACCCCGCACACATGCACCAAGGGCGGTGCACAGTGTGACGCACCCGCTCGCGAACGAAAGTGTGGCCAATGTGTGAGACGTGGACCGATTGTGGCCACAAAGCGAGGGAAGCGTACCACCAAACCATGCGAAGGTCCGGTGATCGCCGCGAAACTCGTGGAATCCACCTCGATGTCGTCACTGCGATGCAACGAGATCCTCGCCGCACCATCCCATGCGACCACTCCATGGAAACGGTCAGCCCTCGCACCGTGTCGAACGTGGTACACTGGTAGAAAATAGGCCTTCGGTACGCCCCCATTAGTCCCCAAAATAATGGACCCGCGACCATAGGGGTCTTTAGTCACGGTTCGGGACGAGACCCGCGACCAATAGTCTGGGCCCAGCGCGCTCGGCCCACAGCTGGCGGAGGGGAGGGGCTTTAGTCCCGGTTGGCCAGACCAACCGGGACGAATAGGTCCTCGGGCTGGCCCCAAGGCCTTTAGCCGCGGTTGTCCAGGTGAACCGGGACTAAAGGCCCATCCCTATATATAGGACTCAGCTCGCTGCCCTTAGCCACATTTGCTCACAATATTCACAAGGGGTGGTGGGTATGCTTTTGGTTCCTATTATGCACACAAGGTGTTCGATGAAATGCCCGATAGCATGAAACACACTTGAGCGTTTTCATTTATTTTACCTCCGTGATCACGGTTAGCAACTTGAACCTTTCATGATTTGTATTATTTCCAGCTAGCTAGTTAGTTTAACAGATGCATGATGGTTAATTATATACTTTATATAATAATAATGCAGATGAATCGGCAATGGATGTACGGTAACCGACTCTCCGGCGAGTTCACTACGGGTTTGAAAGATTTCCTCGTAGTGGCAAATGCGAACAAGCAGCGAGGTTTTATTATCTGTCCATGTGCTGAATGTAAGAATGAGAAGGGTCACTCCTCCTCAAGAGTCGTTCACATGCACCTGCTTCGGCACGGTTTCATGCCAAGCTATAATTGTTGGACCAAGCATGGAGAAAGAGGGGTTAGAATGGAAGAAGATGAAGAAGAGGATGATATCGATTTCAACTATCATGACCTTTTCGGTGATACTTTCATGGAGGATGATGCTGAAGGTGGGGAAGGGTTTGGTGAAGGTGAAGAAGAGGCACATGATGAGCCCGCTGATGATCTTGGTCGGACCATTGCTGATGCACGGAGACGCTGCGAAACTGACAAGGAGAGGGAGAATTTGGATCGCATGTTAGAGGATCACACGAAGTCACTGTACCCAGGATGCGACAATAGTCTGAAAAAGCTGGGCTGCACACTGGATTTGCTGAAATGGAAGGCACGGGAAGATGTAGCTGACTCATCATTTGAAAATTTGCTGAAAATGTTGAAGAATATGTTTCCGAAGAATAACGAGTTGCCCACCAGTACGTACGAAGAAAAGAAGGTTGTGTGCCCTCTAGGTTTACAGATTCTGAAGATACATGCATGCATTAACGACTGCGTCCTCTACCGCGGTGCATACGAGGATTTGAATGAATGCCCTGTATGCACTGCATTGCGTTATAAGATCAGAGGCGATGACCCTGGTGACGATGTTGAGGGCGAGAAACCCAGGAAGAGGGTTCCCGCCAAGGTGATGTGGTATGCTCCTATAATACCTCGGTTGAAACGCCTGTTCAGGAACAAAGATCATGCCAAGTTGTTGCGATGGCACAAAGAGGACCGTAAGTCCGACGGGGAGTTGAGACACCCCGCTGATGGAACGCAATGGAGAAAGATCGACAGAGAGTTCAAAGATTTTGCAGCTGACGCAAGGAACATAAGATTTGGTCTAAGTACTGATGACATGAATCCTTTTGGCGAGCAGAGCTCCAGCCATAGCACCTGGCCCGTGACTCTATGCATCTACAACCTTCCTCCTTGGTTGTGCATGAAGCGGAAGTTCATTATGATGCCAGTGCTCATCCAAGGTCCGAAGCAACCCGGCAACGACATCGATGTGTACCTAAGGCCATTAGTTGATGAACTTTTACAATTGTGGGGCAAACCTGGTGTACCTGTGTGGGATGAGCACAAAGAAGAGGAATTTAACCTACGAGCGTTGCTTTTTGTAACCATCAACGATTGGCCTGCTCTCAGTAACCTTTCTGGACAGTCAAATAAGGGATACAAAGCATGCACGCACTGCTTACATGAGACTGAAAGTGTATTTTTGGATAACTGTAGGAAGAACGTGTACCTGGGTCATCGTCGATTTCTTCCCCGAAATCATAACGTAAGAAAGAAAGGCAAGCATTTCAACGGCAAGGCAGATCACCGGCCGAAGCCTGCGGAACGTACTGGAGCTGAGATATTTGATATGGTCAAGGATTTGAAAGTCATCTTTGGAAAGGGTCTTGGCGGACAATCAGTTCCGCAGGGAGTTGACGGGCACGTACCCATGTGGAAAAAGAAATCGATATTTTGGGAGCTACAGTATTGGAAAGTCCTAGATGTCCGCTCTGCAATCGACGTGATGCATGTTCCGAAGAATGTTTGCGTGAACCTGCTAAGCTTCTTGGGCGTGTATGGGAAGACAAATGATACAAAGGAAGCACGGCAGGATCAGCAACTTTTGAAAGACCCAGATGACCGGCATCCGGAATGGTTTCAAGGTCGTGCCAGCTACGCTCTTACGAAAGAAGAGAAGGTCATTTTTTTTGAATGCCTGAGCAGTATAAAGTTCCCGTCTGGCTTCTCGTCGAATATAAAGGGAATAATAAACATTGCGGACAAAAAGTTCCAAAACCTGAAGTCTCACGACTGCCACGTGATTATGACGCAATTGCTTCCGATTGCTTTGAGGGGCCTCCTACAGGAAAATGTTCGAGTAGCCATTGTGAAGCTATGTGCATTCCTCAATGCAATCTCTCAGAAGGTAATCAGTCCAGAAGATCTACCACGGTTACAAAACGATGTGGTCCAATGTCTTGTCAGTTTTGAGTTGCTGTTTCCACCATCCTTCTTCAATATTATGACGCACCTCCTGGTCCACCTAGTCGAAGAGATTTCCATTCTCGGTCCTGTATTTCTACACAATATGTTCCCCTTCGAGAGGTTTATGGGAGTATTAAAGAAATATGTTCGTAACCGTGCTAGGCCAGAAGGAAGCATCGTAAAGGGCTATGGAAATGAGGAGGTAATTGAGTTCTGTATTGACTATGTTCCTGACCTTAAGCCGATTGGTATTCCTCAATCGCGGCACGAGGGGAGACTAAGTGGAAAAGGCACGATGGGAAAGGTTACCCGGTCCAGAGGCCGGTTTACTATGTCAGTGAAGTATTATCGGAAGCGAAGCAGCGTTACCCGCATTGGCAAAAATTGGTGTTTGGGGTCTTTATGGCCAGCCGGAAGTTGAAGCCATATTTCCAAGAACATCCCATAACAGTGGTTAGTTCAATACCAATGTCGGATATCATCAGAAACTCGGATGCAACGGGCAGAATAGCCAAATGGGCAATAGAGATGGGAGATTATCATATCAGCTACGAGCCCAGATCGGCAATCAAGTCCCAGGCCTTGGTTGATTTCGTTAACGACTGGACGCACACTGGAATGGTTACCATAGTTCCAAGTTCCGAGTCATGGACCATGCACTTCGATGGATCAAAGCAGTACGAGGGGTCAGGAGCCGGAGTGGTGCTGACATCGCCCAAGGGGGATAAACTAAGTTATGTGCTACAGATTCATTTTGATTGCTCAAACAACGTGGCCGAGTATGAGGCTCTGTTGCATGGCTTGAAAGTAGCCAAGGAGATGAACATTAGAAGGATACGATGCTTTGGAGACTCGGATCTCGTGGTGCAGCAGGTGTCAGGAACCTGGGATAGGAAGGACGCCACTATGGCAGCGTATCGCAGGGAGGTTGATAGGGTTGCCGGGTGTTTCTCCGGGTATGAAGTGGAGCACATAGACAGAAGAAAGAATGAGGCGGCGGACGCACTCGCCAGACTCGGCTCGCGCAGGGAGCCGGTTCCACCTAATGTTTTCGTGGACGAGCTATGGCGGCCGTCAGTTAAATCCGAGTCTGAAGAAGAATTAGCAAATCGAGACCCGGACATGGAGCTCGTGGCTACTATACGCGGTGTCCCCGAATGGACGGAGCCATACCTGGCATACTTATCACGGGGCGAACTACCAGAACAGGAGGTGCTAGCAAGGCAAATCGTAAGGCGGGCAAAAGGATACGCCATTATCAATGGAGAGTTGTACAAGAGAAGTGCGGCAGGAGTCTTTTTACGCTGTGTGACACCAGAGGAAGGCCGACAGATTCTTAAGGAGATCCATGAAGGTGATTGCGGGCATCATGCGTCCACACGGTCTCTTGTGGCCAAGGCCTATCGACATGGGTTCTTCTGGCTCACAGCTCTAGCAGACGCGGAACGGATAGTGGCAAGGTGCGACGGATGTCAAAGGTACGCTCGCCAAACTCATGTGCCGGCTATGGAGTTACGGACCATTCCATTAACTTGGCCATTCGCTGTTTGGGGTATGGACATGGTTGGCCCCTTCCATATGTCCCCTTGCAAGAAGACGCACCTTTTAGTTGCTGTTGATAAGTTTACCAAATGGGTGGAGGTTATGCCGGTCACCAATTGCGAAGCGGCCACAGCAGTCAAATTCCTGAAAAGAATTATATACCGGTTCGGGTACCCCCACAGCATAATTACCGACAATGGAACCAACATGTCCCTTGGAGAGATGGAAAAATTTTGTGGCAACAATGGAATCAGGCTTGATGTAGCATCAGTAGCACATCCGCAAGCCAACGGGCAAGTGGAGAGGGCGAACCAAGAACTACTTCGCGGATTGAAGCCAAGACTGAGGGTCCCCTGTGTCAGGGCCGCTGGGGCATGGGTTGAAGAACTTCCTTCCGTGGTCTGGGGTATTAACACTACACCCAACCGATCCACCCAGATGACACCCTTCTTCATGGTCTACGGCGCAGAAGCGGTATTACCAAGCGACATCATTCATGATTCACCAAGAGTGACAGCTTATGTGGAAGTAGAGAACGAGGAAACCCGGCAAGACGCCGTGGATATGTTAGAAGAACAAAGGGAGCAAGCCTTGGAAAGATCAGCCATATATCAGCAAGACTTGCGAAGATATCACAGCCGGCGGGTGAAAAGCCGGGTCTTTCAGGAGGGAGACTTGGTCTTGCGCTTGGCTCAGACAAACGAGGGAAGGCACAAACTATCGCCACCATGGGAAGGACCCTTCATCGTAAGCCGGAGCCTGCATAATGGGTCATATTACTTGATAGATGCAAGAGAAGAATCGACCACACTCAACGATACTGCTCACACAACTGCACCTATGCAAGAAAGAGATAGACCGTGGAACGTGGCTCAGCTACGTCCGTACTATACTTAGCAGAAAAAGATGTAACAGGCAGCAGGTTTCAGACGCACTCTTTTCCTGTCCAGGGCACCCTTGGGGACTGGATGGGTTTTTAATGAGGCGGCTTGCTGGCCTAATTCTTTCATATCAAATAAAAAGGGATTATCAAGAAAAGAAGCAAGTGTTATTTATACGATGTGAATATTCAGGTCTTGAGGGCTGGTTGCTCATACAAGCACAGCTGTAAACTCAAAAAAAAAAGACCCGGCCTTGATGCCAATGAGTTATAGGGGTCGTCACTCGAAAAAACGAGTGCGGCTACAATCTTATAACCGGACAAAGAAGTCCAAATTTCTCGGCTATTCTTACTTAAGCTCGATGTGACTCGCAACGAAGTGGCATGATTCGTTCGCTTACGATTAAATGTCGGTCATGAGACCCAAACGGGACTTGCTTGACCCCGTTTTCGTATTGATGTAACAACATGGTATCCACGCGAAAGCCGGCTTATAGTACAAGATAGTCGAAAGGGTCATCTAAACCACAAGTTATGCAGAGTATAAGGCCGATAGCCGGAAACTCAACAATTATCAAGCATAACTTCAAACCTCATAAGAAGCTGTCCTGAAGTCTTGGGCATTCAGCAACAGGCGATTCGTTTCCTTGAAAGAAAACAATCACGTGTCCCAGACGCGGAAACCCGAACTGGGGACTTATGAGCTCTAAGGAAGAAACAGCATTATCCAGCCGACAAAATTAAAACGAGCCACGCATCCGGGTCTCAGGAGCTTAGGGATTCAGGTGTAAAACCGATCCCTAGACGCCAACGACACCCGGAGGACGGGTCTTACTAAAGAAAGTATAAAAAAAAAGTATAAGGTATCGAGAATAAAGCAAGTGGATATCAAGAACAAGTAAATGCAAAGACACATTCATCAAAAGCCCAAAGGGGGCGCAAAGTGCATTGGGAGTTTAAATAAAAGTGTTACAAAAACCATAAAGTATCAAAAGAGCACAGGCGCTCTGCTTAGACGAATAGTAAAGACTGTTTTAACGATGCTTTGCCGGCTGACGTATGTGGAATGATAGGCATTACTTCAAACTGTAGGGTCCATCTTGGCCTTGCCCTTGTCGCCACCTGTAGTTGCGGCGCCACTCGGGTCAGCAGCAGTCCCGGGTTGTGCAGCAGAAGTTGCAGGAGCAGAGTCGGCCTCGGCCTTCTTGGCGGCTTCTTCCTTCATCTTGATCGCCTGCTCCTTCCAACGGGCAAGCATATCGAACGGCTGGGGGCGGTTCGCCTTGACAACCTTGTCATTAGCATCATAAGCAGGGAGAATCTCATCAATCTCTAAGCTGTCAGCAATGACGCTAGCCGGGTGGCGGACTTCTTTTTGAATAGCCTTGAAGTCCTTTGGCAAAAACTTGGACCCATCCAAGTTGAACTCCGGAAATCCACTCATAAGTTTGGCAAGTTGTAGCTTGGGGGCGTATGCTTTAGCCAGTGCGAGCCCCCGGGTTACCCCAAATCGGCAGGAGGACCGTTTCCAGTGCCAAATCCACTCGGGGATCGTGGAGCAGAATTCCAGTAACCTCTTCATGTTATCTGGCTTGACATCCGGCAGTCGCAGCTCATCAAGTATCCAGCTAACTCCGCCGCAAAGTTGGCGAAGAGTATTCTTGATGGTTTTAAGCTTGGCAGCATCATCTTCTTCGGGGGCAGCATCACGTGGGCCTGCTAAGAAAGGCAAAAGGAGCAAAGATAGTAGGAAAGCAAGCGCAAGTGTTCAAATCAAAGCAATCCGAGTCATAAAAAGGTGAAATTCAAAAATCTTACCAGTCGCGGTACGGTGAACATCAGCAATTTGAGCAGAAAGAGTTGTAAGTTTTTCCTTAGCTCTGTGAGCTCTCTTCCTGTACTTTTTCGTCATCTTTTGGCACCTGCGAGCCTCAGTCTCAGCAGCTTCACGAAGGGCCGTTTCTTTTCCAATACGCTTGGTGGACTTGGCCAGCTTCTTCTCCAACTGTGAAACATAGTCCTGTAAAGAAGCATGAAGAGGGATCAGCCAGAATCATTATGCAAAGTTCCAAGCAAGTTACCTAGTAATTTACTCGGAACTTGGGGACTAGGCATGGAGACAATTGATGATTAGTCGGGGTTACCTCGTGCTTGGTTATTAAGGCATCTAGTATGTTTTCTTCGTCGCCCTTCAAAGTATGAAGGGCATCTAGCATTTGAGCAAAGGTCATGTCTTCAGGGCGAAGTTGAGAAGGGCCGGAGGATTGGCCCTCTTGTGGCGGAGTTGTTCCGGGTTTGGGGGTCGAAACCCGGATTGTTTGAACGTCCGGGATAGGAGAGCCCGACTTGGTCTCCACAATGATGTCTTCGTCCACTTCTTCAGAGGGCTGGGGTGATGCAGTCTTTGGTGGGACTGGGTCCTTAAAAGGATCTTCTCCATTTCCATCCTCGGCCTCGTCCTCAACCTCAACGTCCATGTCATCACTTGGCTTCTCTTCTCCCTGCTCTTCTGATTCAGGGATGTCCGGGTCGCTTAGCGTAACTGTGGCGCTGGAGAAAAGAAGGGAGACATTGATCAATGGAATATACGGAAAAAAAGAGAGGTAACTAGTACGAGAAAATGTAAGTAAAGGTAGTTTACCCGGTGTTCACGGCATAGTCCGGGGGAAGCTCGCCGCTGGAGGCGGATGACGTCGGCAGGAGCACTGGCTGCGGCACGCGAAATTGCCCGGCAAGTGGATGATTAGGAGACGGATGACGTTGAGGAGATTGGGAAGGTTGAGCTGGAGGGGTACTGGCTCGATGAGTGGGTGAAGTGGAGATACCCGGGTTAAGGGGATCATCCCCCGGAGAATTCCGGGTCACCCTACGTTTAGTCGGGAGAGGGTCCTTCAAGAAGGGTGAATGTGATAATCGCTCGTTAAGTTCATGCATAGCAGCAAAGGAGTAAGGCGCACGAGACATAGATGAGAAGGGAACCTTTTCAACTACCCCTCTAGCCTTCCTTTTGTTTCCAACTGGGGGCTCCTGGTCAGACTCGGTGGCTTCCGGGTCATTTTCTTCTTCCTCCTCTTCATCCCCCGACCCTGAAAACCGGGTAAGTATCAGATAAGAGAAATAACACAGGTGAAGGGCAGGTATAAAGGGTATGGGAGAGTACCCTCATCATCATCAGCAGACTCGGTTTCCTCTTCAGGGTCTTGAGAAGGAGGAGGGTTTTCAACTTTCCAGGAGGGATCGTCGTCCTGTGGACAAATAAACACAAGTGGTGGTTAGAGACTATAACGGATGAAAGTGCTGAAATGCGAAAAAGGAGTCAGGTCTTACCGCTGGGACGGGGTTTTCCCGAGTAAACGGGGGTAACCCGGCAGTGCTCTTTATAACATCTAGTCTCTCCATCAGGAAGCCCTTGATGGTCTTGTTGGTGTTACCGGCAGGGAAGCTTTTGGTGGAATAGCGGAGGGAATCTGTGATGTGACCGGAGTATTCGTGCAGCGACTTTGAGCGAATGGAGTTGGGCTGAACCCGGAACTCCACCCAAGTCTTTACCAAGTTAAATCCGAGAAGGCCATGGGCTGAGAGGGCCGCTAGTTTGGCCAGAAGGGGCTGAATCGCTTCCCTATCAGGGTCAGGAGCAAAAGCACTAAAAGACTCGGAGGGCTCGAGAAGGCTCTCCGAATAACCCGGTAGTTTCCTCTCACCATCCGGAGAAGTGTCGTGGCAATAAAAGAAGGATAATTGCCAGTTTTTGGCGTTGGGGTTCAGGTTGAGAGGTGGCATCAATGAGTGTTTGCGGCGCTGGATGGATACCCCGCCGCAGGTAAGAAGTGTTTCGTTACCGCTCTCATAGCATGGTTCGCATTGGAATAATTCGGTAAAAAGAACAAGGTTTGGTGGAGTGCATAAGTACGACTCGGACAAAACTATGAAGTGGGCGATGTTCAGCATAGAGTTAGGCCCTATGTCGAACACCCGGAGGCCGTAGTGGCTCAAGACTTCCCGGAAAAAAGGGTGACCCGGAGGACGGAATCCCCGGGTCACATGCTCGGTAAAACAGATTACCTCGTTCCCGATAGGAGCGGGACGGGTCTCATCGCCAGGAGCCCTCCAGTGTATTTCCTTTTGAGAAGGAAGGATTCCTAACTCGGCCATCCCATCTAGTTTGGCCTTTGTCGTTGAAGACCGACCCCAGTTGGCAGAAGTGGTTTGAGAGGCCTTTGCAGAAGCCGGGTGTCTTCCTTGTCTTTTAGGAGCCATGGAGTTGACCTGCAAGGGGCAGGAAATGTATGGAGTGAGATTCGGAACATCAAATCATTCGAGTTTGGAGACGTCAAGGCGTTGAAGGCTAAAATGAAACCCGGATAATGCACTACGATATTAAATGCAGAAGATTTTTCCGGGTGTCAGATGAGGTTGAGTAAATTGCTAATTACTTACGCGTTCAGGTGAATTGGGTGAACATGGATGGTTGCCCATACCTTTATTGTGGAAGGATTAGCTGGAAAAAGAGGATTTTCCGGGTGTTAATGCGACAGGCGGAAATAACAAGGTGGGATGGATCTAGATCGAAAAGCTTGCGAGCAATCTTGTGCAAAGTTGGATGGCCGATAAGTGCGCGGGGATGAGTTGCGACTACATATCAGGTGACTAAAGGAACTAAGGTCTATCGAAGTGGTTCAATTTGATGATATCGGAAAATTAGTTTACGGGTTGACCCAGATCCAATCTCGGTCAGATTGAAAAGACTGCGAGTTTCAATTGAATGGTTGAGGAAGGCTTACCAAAGGAGTTGAGGTCCGAAGTGAGGGAGGTGCGTGGCGCGGCTTGAGTGTTGCGTCACGGCCCTCGATGAGGAAGCGCGGGTGTGACAACGGTGCTTAATGGCGGTGCTGGATATCTTGAGGACGAGTGCGGCCGGAGGTGGTCTTATCTTTCTTGAAGCGTGCGAGCCCGGTGGCAGAAATTGTGGGGGAGCGTGGTGAAAAGGGATGGTGAAGCGAGATGAATGACTTAGGGTTACCATCGGCTGATATTTATAAGGGAGGTGGTGAGCTCGCCCGCGGCTGGAAAGCCGGAAGTTACGGAGCAATAATTATCCGCACAGATTTGGTGTTGCGGGTGTTCGGAACGAGGTGAAATGTTCCATTAACAGGGGGAACGCGATTTATCCCGAGATATCAGGGATCCTTATCGAGAGTAGGGCCTTAATATCTTAGGGTTCAAATCTGAAAAGGGAATAGCGAGCACTTCAAGAATGGATCTGTGAAGCCCGCGCTATCCTGGGGACTACTGATGGGGGGATAGTAACCCGGTAGGCCCACCTCAAGGTATAATCCGGCCCGAGGAGAGCTGAGCAATACCCGGATAGGGGTAAAGAGGTTACTAGAAGGCCCAAAGGCTTGTGAGATTCGTGACCCGGCTTGTGGGTTGCGATAAGGAAAGTTAGGCTTTATATGTGGAGTTCGAGTAGGACTCAAGATGTGCCTTGGAGGGCAAGTTAGGGGTGTACAGGTGCTTTATAAACCGGCCCCTAAGTTTAGTTTGCCAGAGATTCAAGTCATAGTTGTAACACCTGTTATCGAGTATCCAGTATAATAAAATCGAGAGCCGGCGAGTTGCTTTCCGGTTCTTAGATTGCTCTTCGCCATGTTTTCCTTCGAGCTAAACCCTCTCCCGAATACCTGTGTCGACTTGCCCCAAGATCAGTTACCCCAGGTAACATCTGCCGTGATTATCCCACGACAGTTGGCGCCCACCGTGGGGCATGCGTCCAAAGGTGTTTACATCACGGGAGAAGCTCGGAAGAACGTGAAGAACTTTGTCATCGGCGAGATCTACTCCAATGACGAAGGAGAGAAGATAGTGGACAATTCCGGGTGGGAGTTGGAGCCGGATCACCTCAAATCCGGATCCACGGTGTCGATTGGCCAAATCAGCATCTTCATCGGTACGGTACGTACGCTCAGTTTAGAAGGACAATATCATGTGCATGTTACAGGGACTTCCAACAGGGACAAAAAGGCGTTAAAACAGACAGTGGATTCGGTTTCCTCGGCCACTCCGGGATACTTGAGATGGGCAGAGCAAGAGGTAACGTGGAGCAGAAGAGATCATCCAGAAGGAGTAGAGCACCCCGGAACTTTGGCGTTAGCGGTTTCGCCACAGGTCAATGGTTATGAGTTGAGAAAGGTATTGATGGACGGAGGGAGCAGCATCAACATCCTATATTGGGAAACCTTCCTGCGCATGAACCTCAAGGAGTCTCAGCTACAAAAAAGTTCGACGGTGTTCCATGGGATCGTGCCGGGTCATTCGGCACGCCCCGAAGGGAAAATTGCATTGGAAGTAGCCTTTGGAGAATCGGTAGATAACTATCGGGTGGAGTGGCTCACGTTTGAAGTGGTCAAGCTGCATAGCCCCTACCACGCTCTGTTCGGAAGGCCGGCTTACGCTAAATTCATGGCTAGGCCGTGCTACGTATATTTGCAGTTAAAAATTCCAGGCCCCAAACGGACCATCACTATCCATGGAAACCGGGATATAGCAGCAGAGTGTGATAAGGGAGATTCGGTGATGGCCGAGCAAGCCTGCAGAAAAGAAGAGCTTAAATATTACCGGTCTCAGGTGGATCCGGAAGATGGCACGGCATTGAGAAGACCAGATTCTGAAGACGAAAGAGTGAAATTTAAGGCGGCTCAAGACACCAAGAAAGTAGATTTCGTGGAAGGAGACCCCTCCAAGCAGTTCACTATAGGGTCCAATTTGGAAGACGCGCAAGAAAAGGCCCTAGTGGAATTTATACGCTCAAATGCGGATGTGTTCGCCTGGACACCCAGCGACATGCCGGGTATCCCTACCGAGTTGGCAGAGCACAGTTTGCATGTGGATCCCAGGGCCAGGCCTGTGAAGCAAAGTTTGAGAAAAATGAACGAGGAAAGGAGAAGAGCTATAGGTGAGGAAATCGCACGACTATTAACCGCAGGCTTTATCATGGAAGTATTTCACCCGGACTGGTTAGCAAATCCGGTTCTAGTGATGAAAAAGACAAATGAATGGAGGATGTGCATCGATTTCACGAGCCTCAACAAGCATTGCCCAAAGGATCCGTTCGCGCTGCCAAGGATAGACCAGATCATAGACGCGGTAGCCGGAAGCGACTTGCTATGTTTCTTGGACGCATATTCGGGATACCACCAGATTAAACTCAAAAGGGAGGATTGGGAAAAAACCTCGTTTATAACCCCTTTTGGGGCCTTCTGTTACAAAACCATGACGTTTGGATTGAAAAATGCGGGCGCAACTTATCAACGGTGTATTCAGAAGTGCTTCGAGGATCAAATTGGGCGTAACGTGCACGCATATGTGGACGATGTGGTTATTAAGACCCGGAAGGCAGAAACATTTATTGATGATTTAAAGGAAACGTTTAAAAACTTGAGGAGGTATCAGATGAAGCTCAACCCGACGAAGTGTGTATTCGGAGTCCCGGCCGGGAAGTTACTTGGCTTTATAGTCTCCGAGAGAGGAATTGAGGCAAACCCGGATAAAATCAAGGCCATACAGAATTTGAAGAAACCGGAAAATTTGAAGCACGTTCAAAAACTCACGGGCTGCGTGGCAGCCCTGAGCCGGTTCATATCCAGGCTTGGTGAAAAGGCAATACCCTTGTACCGGCTTTTGCGGAAATCAGATAAGTTCGTATGGGATCAGGAGGCAGATGAGGCGTTTGAAGCACTAAAGAAGCAGTTATCTGAAGCGCCAGTACTAGCGGCGCCGGGTCCTAAAGAGCCTATGTTATTATACGTGGCAGCCGGTCCCCGAGCCGTCAGTGCAGTGGTTGTCGTGGAACGCAAAGAAGATGGGAAAGGTTACCCGGTCCAGAGGCCGGTTTACTATGTCAGTGAAGTATTATCGGAAGCGAAGCAGCGTTACCCGCATTGGCAAAAATTGGTGTTTGGGGTCTTTATGGCCAGCCGGAAGTTGAAGCCATATTTCCAAGAACATCCCATAACAGTGGTTAGTTCAATACCAATGTCGGATATCATCAGAAACTCGGATGCAACGGGCAGAATAGCCAAATGGGCAATAGAGATGGGAGATTATCATATCAGCTACGAGCCCAGATCGGCAATCAAGTCCCAGGCCTTGGTTGATTTCGTTAACGACTGGACGCACACTGGAATGGTTACCATAGTTCCAAGTTCCGAGTCATGGACCATGCACTTCGATGGATCAAAGCAGTACGAGGGGTCAGGAGCCGGAGTGGTGCTGACATCGCCCAAGGGGGATAAACTAAGTTATGTGCTACAGATTCATTTTGATTGCTCAAACAACGTGGCCGAGTATGAGGCTCTGTTGCATGGCTTGAAAGTAGCCAAGGAGATGAACATTAGAAGGATACGATGCTTTGGAGACTCGGATCTCGTGGTGCAGCAGGTGTCAGGAACCTGGGATAGGAAGGACGCCACTATGGCAGCGTATCGCAGGGAGGTTGATAGGGTTGCCGGGTGTTTCTCCGGGTATGAAGTGGAGCACATAGACAGAAGAAAGAATGAGGCGGCGGACGCACTCGCCAGACTCGGCTCGCGCAGGGAGCCGGTTCCACCTAATGTTTTCGTGGACGAGCTATGGCGGCCGTCAGTTAAATCCGAGTCTGAAGAAGAATTAGCAAATCGAGACCCGGACATGGAGCTCGTGGCTACTATACGCGGTGTCCCCGAATGGACGGAGCCATACCTGGCATACTTATCACGGGGCGAACTACCAGAACAGGAGGTGCTAGCAAGGCAAATCGTAAGGCGGGCAAAAGGATACGCCATTATCAATGGAGAGTTGTACAAGAGAAGTGCGGCAGGAGTCTTTTTACGCTGTGTGACACCAGAGGAAGGCCGACAGATTCTTAAGGAGATCCATGAAGGTGATTGCGGGCATCATGCGTCCACACGGTCTCTTGTGGCCAAGGCCTATCGACATGGGTTCTTCTGGCTCACAGCTCTAGCAGACGCGGAACGGATAGTGGCAAGGTGCGACGGATGTCAAAGGTACGCTCGCCAAACTCATGTGCCGGCTATGGAGTTACGGACCATTCCATTAACTTGGCCATTCGCTGTTTGGGGTATGGACATGGTTGGCCCCTTCCATATGTCCCCTTGCAAGAAGACGCACCTTTTAGTTGCTGTTGATAAGTTTACCAAATGGGTGGAGGTTATGCCGGTCACCAATTGCGAAGCGGCCACAGCAGTCAAATTCCTGAAAAGAATTATATACCGGTTCGGGTACCCCCACAGCATAATTACCGACAATGGAACCAACATGTCCCTTGGAGAGATGGAAAAATTTTGTGGCAACAATGGAATCAGGCTTGATGTAGCATCAGTAGCACATCCGCAAGCCAACGGGCAAGTGGAGAGGGCGAACCAAGAACTACTTCGCGGATTGAAGCCAAGACTGAGGGTCCCCTGTGTCAGGGCCGCTGGGGCATGGGTTGAAGAACTTCCTTCCGTGGTCTGGGGTATTAACACTACACCCAACCGATCCACCCAGATGACACCCTTCTTCATGGTCTACGGCGCAGAAGCGGTATTACCAAGCGACATCATTCATGATTCACCAAGAGTGACAGCTTATGTGGAAGTAGAGAACGAGGAAACCCGGCAAGACGCCGTGGATATGTTAGAAGAACAAAGGGAGCAAGCCTTGGAAAGATCAGCCATATATCAGCAAGACTTGCGAAGATATCACAGCCGGCGGGTGAAAAGCCGGGTCTTTCAGGAGGGAGACTTGGTCTTGCGCTTGGCTCAGACAAACGAGGGAAGGCACAAACTATCGCCACCATGGGAAGGACCCTTCATCGTAAGCCGGAGCCTGCATAATGGGTCATATTACTTGATAGATGCAAGAGAAGAATCGACCACACTCAACGATACTGCTCACACAACTGCACCTATGCAAGAAAGAGATAGACCGTGGAACGTGGCTCAGCTACGTCCGTACTATACTTAGCAGAAAAAGATGTAACAGGCAGCAGGTTTCAGACGCACTCTTTCCCTGTCCAGGGCACCCTTGGGGACTGGATGGGTTTTTAATGAGGCGGCTTGCTGGCCTAATTCTTTCATATCAAATAAAAAGGGATTATCAAGAAAAGAAGCAAGTGTTATTTATACGATGTGAATATTCAGGTCTTGAGGGCTGGTTGCTCATACAAGCACAGCTGTAAACTCAAAAAAAAAAAGACCCGGCCTTGATGCCAATGAGTTATAGGGGTCGTCACTCGAAAAAACGAGTGCGGCTACAATCTTATAACCGGACAAAGAAGTCCAAATTTCTCGGCTATTCTTACTTAAGCTCGATGTGACTCGCAACGAAGTGGCATGATTCGTTCGCTTACGATTAAATGTCGGTCATGAGACCCAAACGGGACTTGCTTGACCCCGTTTTCGTATTGATGTAACAACATGGTATCCACGCGAAAGCCGGCTTATAGTACAAGATAGTCGAAAGGGTCATCTAAACCACAAGTTATGCAGAGTATAAGGCCGATAGCCGGAAACTCAACAATTATCAAGCATAACTTCAAACCTCATAAGAAGCTGTCCTGAAGTCTTGGGCATTCAGCAACAGGCGATTCGTTTCCTTGAAAGAAAACAATCACGTGTCCCAGACGCGGAAACCCGAACTGGGGACTTATGAGCTCTAAGGAAGAAACAGCATTATCCAGCCGACAAAATTAAAACGAGCCACGCATCCGGGTCTCAGGAGCTTAGGGATTCAGGTGTAAAACCGATCCCTAGACGCCAACGACACCCGGAGGACGGGTCTTACTAAAGAAAGTATAAAAAAAAAGTATAAGGTATCGAGAATAAAGCAAGTGGATATCAAGAACAAGTAAATGCAAAGACACATTCATCAAAAGCCCAAAGGGGGCGCAAAGTGCATTGGGAGTTTAAATAAAAGTGTTACAAAAACCATAAAGTATCAAAAGAGCACAGGCGCTCTGCTTAGACGAATAGTAAAGACTGTTTTAACGATGCTTTGCCGGCTGACGTATGTGGAATGATAGGCATTACTTCAAACTGTAGGGTCCATCTTGGCCTTGCCCTTGTCGCCACCTGTAGTTGCGGCGCCACTCGGGTCAGCAGCAGTCCCGGGTTGTGCAGCAGAAGTTGCAGGAGCAGAGTCGGCCTCGGCCTTCTTGGCGGCTTCTTCCTTCATCTTGATCGCCTGCTCCTTCCAACGGGCAAGCATATCGAACGGCTGGGGGCGGTTCGCCTTGACAACCTTGTCATTAGCATCATAAGCAGGGAGAATCTCATCAATCTCTAAGCTGTCAGCAATGACGCTAGCCGGGTGGCGGACTTCTTTTTGAATAGCCTTGAAGTCCTTTGGCAAAAACTTGGACCCATCCAAGTTGAACTCCGGAAATCCACTCATAAGTTTGGCAAGTTGTAGCTTGGGGGCGTATGCTTTAGCCAGTGCGAGCCCCCGGGTTACCCCAAATCGGCAGGAGGACCGTTTCCAGTGCCAAATCCACTCGGGGATCGTGGAGCAGAATTCCAGTAACCTCTTCATGTTATCTGGCTTGACATCCGGCAGTCGCAGCTCATCAAGTATCCAGCTAACTCCGCCGCAAAGTTGGCGAAGAGTATTCTTGATGGTTTTAAGCTTGGCAGCATCATCTTCTTCGGGGGCAGCATCACGTGGGCCTGCTAAGAAAGGCAAAAGGAGCAAAGATAGTAGGCAAGCAAGCGCAAGTGTTCAAATCAAAGCAATCCGAGTCATAAAAAGGTGAAATTCAAAAATCTTACCAGTCGCGGTACGGTGAACATCAGCAATTTGAGCAGAAAGAGTTGTAAGTTTTTCCTTAGCTCTGTGAGCTCTCTTCCTGTACTTTTTCGTCATCTTTTGGCACCTGCGAGCCTCAGTCTCAGCAGCTTCACGAAGGGCCGTTTCTTTTCCAATACGCTTGGTGGACTTGGCCAGCTTCTTCTCCAACTGTGAAACATAGTCCTGTAAAGAAGCATGAAGAGGGATCAGCCAGAATCATTATGCAAAGTTCCAAGCAAGTTACCTAGTAATTTACTCGGAACTTGGGGACTAGGCATGGAGACAATTGATGATTAGTCGGGGTTACCTCGTGCTTGGTTATTAAGGCATCTAGTATGTTTTCTTCGTCGCCCTTCAAAGTATGAAGGGCATCTAGCATTTGAGCAAAGGTCATGTCTTCAGGGCGAAGTTGAGAAGGGCCGGAGGATTGGCCCTCTTGTGGCGGAGTTGTTCCGGGTTTCGGGGTCGAAACCCGGATTGTTTGAACGTCCGGGATAGGAGAGCCCGACTTGGTCTCCACAATGATGTCTTCGTCCACTTCTTCAGAGGGCTGGGGTGATGCAGTCTTTGGTGGGACTGGGTCCTTAAAAGGATCTTCTCCATTTCCATCCTCGGCCTCGTCCTCAACCTCAACGTCCATGTCATCACTTGGCTTCTCTTCTCCCTGCTCTTCTGATTCAGGGATGTCCGGGTCGCTTAGCGTAACTGTGGCGCTGGAGAAAAGAAGGGAGACATTGATCAATGGAATATACGGAAAAAAAGAGAGGTAACTAGTACGAGAAAATGTAAGTAAAGGTAGTTTACCCGGTGTTCACGGCATAGTCCGGGGGAAGCTCGCCGCTGGAGGCGGATGACGTCGGCAGGAGCACTGGCTGCGGCACGCGAAATTGCCCGGCAAGTGGATGATTAGGAGACGGATGACGTTGAGGAGATTGGGAAGGTTGAGCTGGAGGGGTACTGGCTCGATGAGTGGGTGAAGTGGAGATACCCGGGTTAAGGGGATCATCCCCCGGAGAATTCCGGGTCACCCTACGTTTAGTCGGGAGAGGGTCCTTCAAGAAGGGTGAATGTGATAATCGCTCGTTAAGTTCATGCATAGCAGCAAAGGAGTAAGGCGCACGAGACATAGATGAGAAGGGAACCTTTTCAACTACCCCTCTAGCCTTCCTTTTGTTTCCAACTGGGGGCTCCTGGTCAGACTCGGTGGCTTCCGGGTCATTTTCTTCTTCCTCCTCTTCATCCCCCGACCCTGAAAACCGGGTAAGTATCAGATAAGAGAAATAACACAGGTGAAGGGCAGGTATAAAGGGTATGGGAGAGTACCCTCATCATCATCAGCAGACTCGGTTTCCTCTTCAGGGTCTTGAGAAGGAGGAGGGTTTTCAACTTTCCAGAAGGGATCGTCGTCCTGTGGACAAATAAACACAAGTGGTGGTTAGAGACTATAACGGATGAAAGTGCTGAAATGCGAAAAAGGAGTCAGGTCTTACCGCTGGGACGGGGTTTTCCCGAGTAAACGGGGGTAACCCGGCAGTGCTCTTTATAACATCTAGTCTCTCCATCAGGAAGCCCTTGATGGTCTTGTTGGTGTCACCGGCAGGGAAGCTTTTGGTGGAATAGCGGAGGGAATCTGTGATGTGACCGGAGTATTCGTGCAGCGACTTTGAGCGAATGGAGTTGGGCTGAACCCGGAACTCCACCCAAGTCTTTACCAAGTTAAATCCGAGAAGGCCATGGGCTGAGAGGGCCGCTAGTTTGGCCAGAAGGGGCTGAATCGCTTCCCTATCAGGGTCAGGAGCAAAAGCACTAAAAGACTCGGAGGGCTCGAGAAGGCTCTCCGAATAACCCGGTAGTTTCCTCTCACCATCCGGAGAAGTGTCGTGGCAATAAAAGAAGGATAATTGCCAGTTTTTGGCGTTGGGGTTCAGGTTGAGAGGTGGCATCAATGAGTGTTTGCGGCGCTGGATGGATACCCCGCCGCAGGTAAGAAGTGTTTCGTTACCGCTCTCATAGCATGGTTCGCATTGGAATAATTCGGTAAAAAGAACAAGGTTTGGTGGAGTGCATAAGTACGACTCGGACAAAACTATGAAGTGGGCGATGTTCAGCATAGAGTTAGGCCCTATGTCGAACACCCGGAGGCCGTAGTGGCTCAAGACTTCCCGGAAAAAAGGGTGACCCGGAGGACGGAATCCCCGGGTCACATGCTCGGTAAAACAGATTACCTCGTTCCCGATAGGAGCGGGACGGGTCTCATCGCCAGGAGCCCTCCAGTGTATTTCCTTTTGAGAAGGAAGGATTCCTAACTCGGCCATCCCATCTAGTTTGGCCTTTGTCGTTGAAGACCGACCCCAGTTGGCAGAAGTGGTTTGAGAGGCCTTTGCAGAAGCCGGGTGTCTTCCTTGTCTTTTAGGAGCCATGGAGTTGACCTGCAAGGGGCAGGAAATGTATGGAGTGAGATTCGGAACATCAAATCATTCGAGTTTGGAGACGTCAAGGCGTTGAAGGCTAAAATGAAACCCGGATAATGCACTACGATATTAAATGCAGAAGATTTTTCCGGGTGTCAGATGAGGTTGAGTAAATTGCTAATTACTTACGCGTTCAGGTGAATTGGGTGAACATGGATGGTTGCCCATACCTTTATTGTGGAAGGATTAGCTGGAAAAAGAGGATTTTCCGGGTGTTAATGCGACAGGCGGAAATAACAAGGTGGGATGGATCTAGATCGAAAAGCTTGCGAGCAATCTTGTGCAAAGTTGGATGGCCGATAAGTGCGCGGGGATGAGTTGCGACTACATATCAGGTGACTAAAGGAACTAAGGTCTATCGAAGTGGTTCAATTTGATGATATCGGAAAATTAGTTTACGGGTTGACCCAGATCCAATCTCGGTCAGATTGAAAAGACTGCGAGTTTCAATTGAATGGTTGAGGAAGGCTTACCAAAGGAGTTGAGGTCCGAAGTGAGGGAGGTGCGTGGCGCGGCTTGAGTGTTGCGTCACGGCCCTCGATGAGGAAGCGCGGGTGTGACAACGGTGCTTAATGGCGGTGCTGGATATCTTGAGGACGAGTGCGGCCGGAGGTGGTCTTATCTTTCTTGAAGCGTGCGAGCCCGGTGGCAGAAATTGTGGGGGAGCGTGGTGAAAAGGGATGGTGAAGCGAGATGAATGACTTAGGGTTACCATCGGCTGATATTTATAAGGGAGGTGGTGAGCTCGCCCGCGGCTGGAAAGCCGGAAGTTACGGAGCAATAATTATCCGCACAGATTTGGTGTTGCGGGTGTTCGGAACGAGGTGAAATGTTCCATTAACAGGGGGAACGCGATTTATCCCGAGATATCAGGGATCCTTATCGAGAGTAGGGCCTTAATATCTTAGGGTTCAAATCTGAAAAGGGAATAGCGAGCACTTCAAGAATGGATCTGTGAAGCCCGCGCTATCCTGGGGACTACTGATGGGGGGATAGTAACCCGGTAGGCCCACCTCAAGGTATAATCCGGCCCGAGGAGAGCTGAGCAATACCCGGATAGGGGTAAAGAGGTTACTAGAAGGCCCAAAGGCTTGTGAGATTCGTGACCCGGCTTGTGGGTTGCGATAAGGAAAGTTAGGCTTTATATGTGGAGTTCGAGTAGGACTCAAGATGTGCCTTGGAGGGCAAGTTAGGGGTGTACAGGTGCTTTATAAACCGGCCCCTAAGTTTAGTTTGCCAGAGATTCAAGTCATAGTTGTAACACCTGTTATCGAGTATCCAGTATAATAAAATCGAGAGCCGGCGAGTTGCTTTCCGGTTCTTAGATTGCTCTTCGCCATGTTTTCCTTCGAGCTAAACCCTCTCCCGAATACCTGTGTCGACTTGCCCCAAGATCAGTTACCCCAGGTAACATCTGCCGTGATTATCCCACGACAGGAAGGAAATCAACGATATGTATGGACGGTCATTCTATGACTGAAGCACACTACACAGTTCTGCAAAATTCGAGCTTGGTGGCTCCGTATTTCGAGCAACACAAGAATATTTTACGCTCGAACAACCCGGGGAAGACTGAATCATGGATTAGAAAGGCCCACATGGAGACTTTCGGCAGTTGGTTGCGAAAACATTTAATGAATGACAATGATGTTGGAGATCAGCTGTACATGTTGGCCAAGACACCATCTTCGACTATAACGACTTTCCAAGGGTACGAGATTAATGGGAATACATTTTACACGATCTTCCAAGATAAAAAGAGCACCAACCAAAACAGTGGTGTCCGCTTTGATGCAGCAACCGAGATTGGGCAAAAGGTCACATATTATGGTTACATAGAGGAGATATGGGAACTTGACTATGGACCCTATTTTAAGGTCCCTTTGTTCCGGTGCAAATGGTTCAAGCTAACAGGAGGTGGGGTAAAGGTGGACGAGCAATACGGAATGACAATGGTGGATTTCGACAATCTTGGTTACCTTGACGAACCATTCGTCCTAGCCAAAGATGTCGCTCAGGTTTTCTATTTGAAGGACATGAGTAGCAAACCGAGGAAACGGAAAGATAAGAAAATGATCAGTGCATCATGCGATGATCCAAAGCGTCACATTGTTCTTTCAGGGAAAAGAAACATCGTGGGAGTGGAGGACAAGACAGACATGTCAGAAGATTATAATATGTTTGGTGAAATTCCGCCCTTCAAAGTGAACTCTGACCCAAGCATTAAGTTAAATGATGAGGATGCTCCATGGATACGTCCAAATCGTAAGAAAGCAGGGACACAAGGGAAGAATTGATGTGTAATAATTTATTGTACCAAACTTTGTTGAATGGATCATGTTTAATGGATCATTTTGAATTATATTATCTCTAATTAATTTATTGTACCAAACTTTTACTAAAAACAGAAAACAGACGCGCTAGCGCGCCGCAGTGTCGCCGGAATGCAAATTCTTTTATTGAGCTAGGGTTTTGACCCATCGGTGAAGAACATCTCATTCAACGGCTCACAACAGCTGGAAAGAAACACACCCCGGATCCAACGAATCACAAGCGGTTGAAAGAAACACACGATCCGTGTGATTCTATCTGATTGGTCGAAACAAAACCCTAATTCCCATGTAGTCCCGGTTGGTGACACCAACCGGGACTAAAGGGATGATCCGTTTCCCAATGAACCCTAACCATTTAGTCCCGGTTGGGGACACCAACCGGGACTAAAAGGATGTTTTCTTCTCAGTATATATATGTATGCATTGCCACACCATTGGCATAAACACATACAAACTCACCACTCTCTCATGGCTTCTACCGTACCCACTCTAACATTCATCCAGGCGGAGGCACTTTCCGCCTCGAACTACCCCTGCCCGCCCGGCTACAGTGTTCCCGCCGGTTGGATGCTGAGCGCCGGAGGAGTGCCGGTCCCTCCTCTTCCTCAAGGTGTGGCACGTCGGGCGGCCATCACGAACCATTACTACCACGAGCTCACGCCGGAGCAGCGGAGAGATCCCAGTTGGCATCCCGATAACCAACATACTTGGGATGCCTTCTTCATCAATCGGCGTGAGAGGGCGCTCGCCAGGTATGAGGAGGACGGCCTGCCTCCTGGGAATTTTCACGAGGCCGGTCGTCGGCTATGGTGGTCCGGCCGGACTCTACAGAGCGTCATGGACTACATCAGGGCCGGCGATATCCCCCGCCTGCGCTACCCTCAGGCCCAGTCCTGGGCTCTGAATTTTCTCATGTGTAGGCCTAGGCAGGAGTATGACTAGCAGCAGATATCAGATCATGCATGCATCTATGCTCTCCGTTTAGGTTTAGATCCACTCTTGCCATTATGTACTGCCTTTTTTATCTATGGGAATTTTTAAGATTGGAAAAAGAATTAGTTTTATTTTTCTGAATTTTCTGATATATTATTTGTATTTTTAAGATTGGAAAAAGAATTAGTTTTATTTTTCTGAATTTTCTGATATATTATTTGTATTTTTAAGATTGCATGCATCTATTATTTGTATCCGGTGCAAATGGTTCAAGCTAACAGGAGGTGGGGTAAAGGTGGACGAGCAATACGGAATGACAATGGTGGATTTCGACAATCTTGGTTATCTTGGTTACTTTGTGAGATAAAATATCTGATTTCATAACTTTTATTAAAAACAGAAAACATACGAACATACGAACCTTGCGGAATACAAATTCTTTTATTGAAAAGAGAGAACATACGAACACTACTCCTCGTCGTCGTCGTCGGGTAACTCGTCGGTGACCTCCTCCGGGTCATCGACGTCGGCGAACTCGTCGGTGACCTCCTCGTCGTCGTCGGAGGTGCATGATGGTATGTCCGAGATAGGCCCCCACCTCGGATCGTCGGAGGCCTAGACTTCGCCGGCGCGGTCGGCCCGACGAAGCTCTTGCAGCGCCCTCGTCCTCGCCTCCCGAGCGGCATCTAACGCGAGGTGGCGTTCGAGGCGGCGCTCCGCCCGCTCAGCCGCGCGGGTCTGCCAGAGCTCCTCGTCGGCGCTCTCCTCCCCCGGGTTGTTCCGGTAATACTCGCGGACGACGCGTTCTTCCCTGGCGTCGACTAGGCCCTGAAACGCGCGGTGACGGAGGTGGAGGTGGTCGGCGGCAGTGACGATCTGCGGCTTCGGTGCCCTTGCCTCCGCTTCCCAGACGGTGTGGCAGTCGTTGAAGTTCATCAGCGAACGCGGGCGGTTGAGGCGCCAGGCCGCCGCGTCCCAGGCGCGGGCGGCCTCCGCCGCCGTCGCAAAGGAGCCGAGGGGGATGCGGTCGTCCCCCCAGCGGATATCTGCGCTGAACATTCCGTTCTGCCGTGCTCGGACGCCGCGAAAGCCGGTGGTGCTGTTCCTCCTCGGAGGCATGGTGGAAGCGCGACGGTGCGTGGACAGGAGAAGACGCGCTCGAGGCGCGACAGTTTATACCGCGCCCTCCTGGCCACGCGTCACAACTCCCGCGCCACGCGTCGCGACTCCCGTGCCACGCGCCACCCTAACAGAACCAAGCAAATAGTTGCACATTACTAACCGAGCTCAAAGTGAACACTGACCCATAGCATGGATGGATGTGTTAAAGGGGGAGGGGGTGTAGAACAAAACAATCGGTATCACCATCATACAGCCCTACCGTGGCTACTCGGTGCAATATGCATACCAAATGCACGGTAGGACGTATGATGGCGAATCCGGATGTTTTGTACTTGCTCGATAAACTGAATATATGATGTATCAAACCTTAAAGGGGGATGTAGAACAAAACAATCGGTATCGCCATCATACAGCCCCACCGTGGCTACTGTGTGCAATATGCATACCAAATGCACGGCAGGACGTATGATGGCGAATCCGGATGTTTTGTATTTGCTCGATGAACTGACCGGTGTATGAAGGTGGGCTATATATAGGGTCCTCTGGCTCACAAAGTGTTGTGCTAGGGTTTTGATCCAACGGTTAAGAAACCACCTCATCCAACGGCTCACAACAGCTCGAAAGAAACACACCGTAGCCCTGATCGAACGGCTCACAACAGCTCGAAAGAAACACACCCCGGATCCAACGACTCACACGCGCTTTAAAGAAACACACGATCCGTGTGATTCTATCTGATTGGTCCAAACGAAACCCTAACCCATTTAGTCCCGGTTGGTGTCCCCAACCGGGACTAAAGGGATGTTTTCTTCTCGCTATATATATGTATATATGCATTGCCACACCATTGGCATAAACACATACAAACTCACCACTCTCTCTCATGGCTTCTACCGTACCCACTCTAACATTCATCCAGGCGGAGGCACTTTCCGCCTCGAACTACCCCTGCATGTGCGGCTACAACGTTCCCGCCGGTTGGATGCTGAGCGCCGGAGAAGTGCCGGTCCCTCCTCTTCCTGAAGGTGTGGCGCGTCGGGCGGCCATCACGAACCACTACTATCACGAGCTCACGCCGGAGCAGCGGAGGAATCCCAGTTGGCATCCCGATAACCAGCATACTTGGGATGCCTTCTTCATCAATCGGCGTGAGAGGGCGCTCGCCAGGTATGAGGATGACGGCCTGCCTCCTGGGAACTTTCACGAGGCCGGTCGTCGGCTATGGTGGTCCGGCCGGACTCTACAGAGCGTCATGGACTACATCAGGGCCGGCGATATCCCCCGCCTGCGCTACCCTCAGGCCCAGTCCTGGAGTCGTGATCCTCCGAGGGAGTGCAGAGCACCGTCAGACGATAGTGACGACGACGGCGGCGGCGACTACGACGACTACGAGTACATGTACTATAGGCCTAGGCAGGAGTATGACTAGCAGATATCAGATCATGCATCTATGCTCTCCGTTTAGGTTTAGATCCACTCTAGCCATTATGTACTGCCTTTTTTATCTATATATATATTCAAGATGTGTGTGAATCTTTATGATTAGTTTTATTTTTCTGATATATTATTTGTATTTTTAAGATTTTAAAAAGAATTAGTTTTATTTTTCTAAATTTTCTGATATATTATTTGTATTTTTAAGTATGGGAAAAGGAAAAGTATTTGAATAACCACCTTTACTCGTGGTTCGTGTCACGAACCGGGACTAAAGGCTCGTTCTGCGCGGGAACGAAAACGCCGCGAAAAATTTCACCTTTAGTCCCGGTTCGTGACACCAACCGGGACTAAAGGCCCGCGGAGGGTACCCCAGGGGACCTTTAGTCCCGGTTGGTGACACCAACCGGGACTAAAGGCTGGCCCTATATATGTGCGATGCCTTCCTGCCCCAAAATTTTCTAAGTCCCCAAACCCTCGTCTTCATTCGCGCCGGCGCCCAGTCGTCTTCTGCCCCGTCGCCGTCGCCCGCGCAGATCGCCGTCGCCGTCGCCATCGCCGTCGCCGTCGCCGCGCCGTCGCCCTCGTCGCGCCCTTCTCTCCACCGCCTCCACCCTGCTCCGCCCTCGCCCCGTCGCCGTCTCTCCGGCCGGTAGGTTCCCCGCGGGCCGTCGCCGTCGCCCTAGAACCAACGCCATCGAACTAGAACCAACGGCGTCGCCCTAGAACCAACGCCGAACCAACGCCGTCGCTGCGCCGTCGCCGTCGCCGTCCCTCGCGCTCGCTCCCGCGGCCAGATTCGCCGCCGGCGAGACCACAGTGGCCGTGGCCTCGTCCCCATCTCCGTCCCCTCCCCCGTGGCGAGCAGCACAGTGGCCTCGTCCCCATCTCCGTTGCATCCCCCGTGGCCGGAATCGTCGATCCGAGATCCTAATCTGCAACCGCCGGCCACGCCAGGGGTGACGTCATGATGACGTCACCTGCCCACTGTTCTAAATTACAGAATATAAATAACCTTCTAAATTAAATAACTTTTAATTTATAATTTAATTTTTTTTGGAAAAATATGCAAAATGTTCAGAAAAATGTAAGCTATCTATTTATATCATTTTCATTCATGTTTGACAAAGTTCAAAATGAGACCATATTTTAATTTGTATTAAATTCATTAAAATAATGAAAATAAGTTTTAATTCAATAAATTCAGAATATTAAGTGTAATATACCAAAATGACCAGGAAAGCAAATGCAACCTAGCTATGAGGTTCTCCAAGTCATTTGAGAAACTAATCTTGGACACACCTCTAAAGTATGGTTTTCCCCCTCCGGTGGTCATCGTTCTTCCATCCAAAACCCTACAAATCTGTTTTCCCTCCTTCTACGAAAATTATTTGCTAAGTCTCCTATATACTTAATTAATTTTTACTACATGCATGTCTGCAGGAGTGACATATGGCAGACAATAGAGACCTGACGGCGGAACAGGAGGCTGAAGGTTATATATTAGATATCATAGCCGGAGAACATGATGTAATCTCTTCTTATCTGAACCTTGAGGATCAAGAAGCTGAAGGAGGAACAGACATTGTCGATGATCAAGGAGGTGAAGAAGGAACAGACATTGTCGATGATCAAGGAGGTGAAGGAATGGACATTGATGATGGAGGTCAACCGTCGACAAACGACGATCTCCAATTGCAAAGAACAACCACCTCCGGCGAGGTATATATTTTAGCCCTCGGTCTTATTTTAGCCCTCGGTCCAATTGCAAAGACTAACGCGCGCGACTCTCTTTCTTATTTTAGCCCTCGGTCAGATCTAGTATGACAAAGCGTGGCAAATCCAAGGCGATGAAAGATTCCGAAATATATACCATCGAATCAGTCAGTGAAATCGGCAAGCCCCTACAGCACACCACAAAGTTTATCAACCAATGCGGAGTCATTGTTAGAGACATCGTCCCGATCACCGTCCAGGAATGGAAGGATCCAAAGAAAGCACGTATTGGTTTCAGTTATGTCGACAAGAGAACGAAAAAGATTATGTTTAGAAAGCTTATTGCACATTTCATTCTACCTCCGGAATACAACAAAAAAGATGAATTCGGTCAGGACGTTCCGGGTGGACGTGAGAGGAGGAGGATAGTCAAAGAGTTCGCTCTTCAGAAGATGGCCGAAGCATTCCGGAACTTCAAGAAAAAATTGTTCCGTGAATATGTCAGCAAGGGCAAGACTCCGATTTTCACTGGACAATATGAGAAACTGAGAGATGATTGGACAGAATTTGTGACACAACATAAATCGGAGCATTTCAAGGAAATGTTGGCAAAAAATAAGGCTAATGCGGAAAAGAAACAGTACCATCATGTTATGGGGCCAGGAGGATACCGCGTTTCGGCGCCTAAGTGGCAGGCAATGGAGGACGGCCTAAGGGCAAGAGGAATCCGTCTAGGTACAGAGGGATGGGACGAAAGAGCCAAAATGTGGTGGTACGGGCATGGGGGATCGCTAGACCCGGAGACAGGGGAGTGTGTTCACCGGCAGAAAAAGTTTGCTCCCACAAAAGACCTTGTTGACGCAATGACCAAAGCTCAACAGGGCAAGATCACGTTCAACAGAGAGAGAGACCAACTGACCCATGCCCTCGGAAATCCTGAACACGGAGGACATATACGAGGCAAAGGCAGATTGCCGTGGAAAGTAGGGTTTTCCCAGGAGGGTGACCCGTACTGTTACAGAAGCCGTAGGAGAGGTACGGACCAGGCTGCAGATGAACTGGCGAATCTTGCAATGGAAGTTTCTGACCTGAAGAAGGTCGTGGCGGGAATACTTGAGAAAGAAAAAGCGTCGGCTGCAGGGCCGCATCAAGAACATGCAACGGATCTCGGAAGCCAGCAGCGGAGAAGCAGCGTGGCTTCCACGGAGGCCCCGACTGCAGGTGCTAATGCACCGATGATCGAGAGTCGTGCACCGGAGCCTCACTACCCCGTGGATGACGTAAAGGAGATGAAAGAATGTGATATGCATTATCCCGTGGGGAACATTTCCATGAAGGTGGCTACCGGCAGTGCTTTACCCTATACACCTGGAGCACTCCATCACAACAACCCCATTCCATATGGCTATGCTCGTGTCACGGTGGAAGACATAGTCCAAGCGTTTGAGGACCTGGAGATTGACATAGCTACACCCGAAGGGGAGAGAAGACTTGGAGATGTTAAGCGCCAGTTCATTCTATGGAAAAAGAAGTACATAGTGTTTCCAGGCGAGACGCCAAGGCTAACAAGTCCACCCCCCTACGATGGTGCAGGTGCTGGTGGTGGTGGTGCTGCTGGTGCTGGTTCACCTACGCCTCCTTCACGCCATTCGACGCCGTCCTCCGATCTTCCTCCTCCGGCGGTTAAGCAGTCGTCGCCCACGATTCCTCCTCCGGCGGTTAAGCAGACGTCGCCCCCCATTCCTCCTCCGGAGGAAAAGCAGACGTCTCCCACTATTCCTCCTCCGGAGGAAAAGCAGACGTCGTCGCCCCCTATTCCTCCTTCGGAGGATAAGCGGACGTCGCCCCCCATTCCTCCTCCGGAGGATAAGCAGACGTCGCCCCCATTCCTCCTCCAGCGAAGAAACAGAAGCAGGCGGCCAGCAAGGGAACCCGCTCTTGGTCTATTAACCCGGAGCCTTATGTACCTAAGACCACACGGGTACCGGAGCCATCACTGAAGCCTCTCCCCCCAAGGCCTTGGGAACTTAGTGATGCTGAAACCAAATTGGTCGTGAAGGCTGACGTTGACAAATGGAAGGGCAAACTGAAGGCGCTAAAGGAGCCTGAGCCCAAGGAAGTATTCCCTCCGATTGTAGACTATTGGGCTACGGATTTTTTGTCGACAGTGTCCCAATCCGTGAAGAATTTGCCTAAAGACTATGATATTGAACTTCGTAAGCAAGCAGGAATATTGGAGGAGGAGAAAGGAAAAGGAAAAATGATAAAAAGCGGGAAACAAGTTGCCCAGCTCGGGATGCAGAGTAAACAATCGATCCCCCCGCTCATAGTGAAAGCCGCTCCGGAACAGGACCCCGAGGTCATAAATGTTTTGGCAATAGTTGGAATGACTGTAGAGAGTGCCATGAAATATGCGTCCGACATGGGTGTGTCTCTTCGTGCCTCGTTAGGCCTGGACGAGACGCCAATGGGTGAGGTAGCATTAAAATATGTGAAGAAAGGGCCTCTCGTCGAGCCTGCGAAGGAAAAGGATCTACCACCACTAATGCAAAGTCTGCTACGTTGGTACAAAGATTTCATATCATTTACCGACAAAGAATATGTGTATGTGGATTATACAGAGGAGCATCACACCAAAAAGTACTCTGTAACAGTTGAGTTGAGTGAATTGTTCCAGCTGTTCAATATGCGTGAGCTCGACAAATCTATCCTGAGTTGCTACATTCTGTAAGTGATTTATTTCTACCTCATCTCGTTCTTAATTGCCTACACTATATATATATATATATATATATATATATATATATATATATATATATATATATATATATATATATTGTCCTAACTATATTGTTCCGTACGCTATTATGCAGATTGAAGATTTGGGAATGCAAAGTAAGACTCATCCATGATGTTGGGTTCATTGACCCACAAATCATTAATGGAACTATGTTAGAAAATCATCCCAAAGACGTGGAGAAAGACTTGTACAAATTTTTTAAAAAGCATGAATCCAAAAGATATATTCTATTTCCTTACCATTTTGGGTGAGTGTTTCTCTCATGTTCCCATTCTCTTTTGTTTACTCCATGCATGGTATGTCCAATCGATAAATTATGCATGAATGTGCATCTAATGTGTCCGCAGGTACCACTGGATTCTGCTAAAAATTGATCTTCACAAGTCCTTAGTTTTGATCATTGACTCTATGAATTCAAATACAGATCTTTGGGTCAACATGAGAAAAATGATGCAAAGGTAATTATTTTTCAATCATTTGCGCTCTATATCGATCGGTCTCTTTTGTTCATTTTCTAAGCTAATAACTCCCTTGTTCATTTAATTTTATTTGCATTGTAGAGTTTGGAGACGGCTCTCACTTGAACATGTCGGTGAATTCAAAGATCTGCTACAATTTAAAAATGTGGTCAAAGGTGTGGATAAGCAGCCACCGGGGACCGGTCTATGTGGATACTATGTCTGTGAGAACATACGGA
Organism: Alopecurus myosuroides; assembly: GCA_028641055.1. Classification (NCBI taxonomy): domain Eukaryota; kingdom Viridiplantae; phylum Streptophyta; class Magnoliopsida; order Poales; family Poaceae; genus Alopecurus; species Alopecurus myosuroides. The sequence continues at coordinate 328,956,118 of CM054061.1, read as the reverse complement.
AAGAAATATCTGAGAGGAAGAAGGACGAGGAAACGCGGAAGGGTCTCAATAACTTGCGGAGGGCGCTTACTCCAGAAGCTCGCTTCCGACCAATTCAAGAGGAAATAGCAGGATTTTTCCTTAGGCATGTCATCCATAAGAAAGGAGAGTTCCATGCGTCCACCGACGATGACTATTATCCGCATGTATAAGCCCTGAGTACTTTGAAACTTGTGCGAATTTGTGTATGCTCGTCCATTTTAATTGTGTAATATGGAAACTTGTTCGAGGTTGTATATATGGTCACCCGATATTGAATATATATTATATATTCCTATTGAATTCTCCTTGTTTGATATTTCATATATATATATATATATATGCATGTATATGTGTACTGAAATTAAAACAAAACAAATTAAAAAGGAAACAGGTTTAGGGGGCCTAAAACCCTAAACCTGCGCAGGTTTTCAGTCCCGGTTAACCACAAGAACCGGGACTAAAGGTCCTCCGCCGCGACGGACCCCTAGCGCCCACGTGGACGGGCTTTTAGTCCCGGTCCGTAAGTGGCGGGACTATAGGGGGGGCCTTTAGTCGCGCATAGCTAGTCCCGGTTGCCCGGACGGGATTAATGGGCCTGGCGAACCGGGACTGTAGGCCTATTTTCTACCAGTGGTAGATCGCTCTCCACTGGCCCGCTCTCGACGCCGGCGAGCCGTGCGCCGTCGCACGGGGTACTGAGACGTGTGTCGCCACGAGAGACGTGTCGTCAGCCATCGTCCCTGGTCTCATATTAATTGTCGCAAAGTTAGACAAAAATAGATGTATCTAAAACTAAAATAGATCTAGATATATCAACTTCTGTCCAATTTTAAGACAATTAATTTGAAACGGATTGAGTACTAAAGTGGATGATGACGATCACTCGGCAAGAAGGATATAGTGGATGGATTGTAGTCGTGTGAGTTGTGGGATCAGCTGACCCATAGCGTCTCCGTAAAACCAATTTAAAGATATTTGTGTCTTGGACCCCGCGGTGTCGAAGTAATTTTTTTTGCAGGTTGGTATCTAAGTAGTACCGACTCTGACCCTACAGACTTTTGCCGTTGGCGTCCCCACTGTATAGGCGCATCATATACTGATATTTGTCGACGATGAGCTGGAGTGTGCTTGGTGTACATGCGCAGCCGTCCTCTGAACAGCACGAAGCTGGCCCTACATGTGTCAAAAGACGATTCGTGCATGCTCATTGGCCCTGGCCCACCATGGCTTCGCATGCATCTGTTGACTGTTGGATACATCTGACGTCCATGTCGTCTACCTGAGTACCGAGGTTAAAACATCAAATTCTAGATTTCTATGGTAACCAAAACCACAAGAAAACATTAAAGAAAAATATCTAATCCATTTCTTCTGATATTGGTATCAAATACTCGTCCAATAGAAATTTCATGGGAGTCTCAGTTTAACTTTCTGTTCCACACGTTACGAGAGGATCTTCTTTTCTTTAGGAACCATATGCTCGAAAATTCTCCGAGAAAAAGAGAGATTTATTAACTTTGTCGTGGGATAATCACGGCAGATGTTACCTGGGGTAACTGATCTTGGGGCAAGTCGACACAGGTATTTGGGAGAGGGTTTAGCTCGAAGGAGAACATGGCGAAAGCAATCTAAGAACCGGAAAGCAACTCGCCGGCTCTCGATATGATTATACTGGATACTCGATAACAGGTGTTACAACTATGACTTGAATCTCTGGCAAACTAAACCTAGGGGCCGGTTTATAAAGCACCCGTACACCCCTAACTTGCCCTTCAAGGCACATCTTGAGTCCTACTCGAACTCCACATACAAAGCCTAACTTTCCTTATCGCAACCCACAAGCCGGGTTACGAATCTCACAAGCCTTTGGGCCTTCCAGTAACCTCTTTACCCCTATCCGGGTATCGCTTAGCTCGCCTCGGGCCGGATTACACCTTGAAGTGGGCCTACCGGGTTACTATCCCCCCATCAGTAGTCCCCAGAATAGCCTGGGCTTCCAAGATTTACTCTTCGAAGTGCTGGCTATTCCCTACAGAAATATTGGATACAAGAACACATAAAGATCAAGATACAATATGCTGACAAGCGGCTGAGATTAACACCCAGGGGATCAGGTAGCAACCCGGCCTCCCCCCAAAGGCTCTCCCTCAATCTTCCAGACCTGAATCTTAATAGGAAACTCGATGATTTCACATCTTCCTCAATAACAGTCGCTAATACTAGGAAGGAAATTCCCCCTTCCCCTTTTCTCGGGATCACATTGGTCTGTGCATGGAATGCGCCTTTCAAATTTCGAAATGGCCAATTATTACCCCGCACCCCCCGGGTCTCGACCGTTAAGCTAGGCTTTTCCACCCGGGCGGTTATAAATAGGGCTCAGGGAACAAACCCAACTCTCAACGGCTCACTTTCCCCATTTCACTTCTTCTCAAATCTGAGCTCGCGGAGTGCCACCACGGAAGCCCCACGCACCTCGCCGGAGCCCATCCGCCGTCGCCTGCGCTCCGCCACCGCGCGACTCACTCCAACTCCCAAATCCGCCGCCAAGCGCCCGATTCGCCGACCAACAACCTCGAAAGGACATCAATCTTGCGCCATCTGTCTCCGCAAAGCTCTGCTTCAATCCCCTTTGGTAAGTTCCTCGTATCCCTCAGCTCATCCTCGCAATTTCTCATCTTTTCCTCAGATCAGATCTGAATCAAGTAATCCGCGATTTCTCGGGCCGCGCCGGATTAGCTTAATGATACTTACCATAGACATCCCCCTAGATAGGATTCATAGCTTATATTACTCTCCTAACTCCAGTGGTCATTAACATGGCCATAAATTTAGAAACAAGATCCCCAATCTAGGCTTGGGCCATATAAAATTTCCGCCCTTGTTCTCCCTCCTCAGAAAATCTCACTTCTCCGGATCATTCGCAGATGGTAGGCATATAAACACCCTCATAACTTCTCCAAACATTTGCTTTTACGGAAAGCTCCATAGATTTTGTAATAGCACACAATACCCGGACACATCATACTTGACTCGGCAAGGCAATACCCGGTTTGCGCTTAAATTGCCGGTAACTGCTTATCTACTAACTTCCGAGTTTTTGTTTCTTACGCCCCTTCCTTCAATGTTTTACCAGGTCAATCCTATGGCTCCCAAGAGGCAGGGGAAACAGCCGGCAAAGGCTAAATCCACAAACTCCATATCAGCCAATTGGGGGAAGTCCTCTGTTACCACGGCCAAACTGAAGGAGTTGGTCGAGCTCGGAACCCTACCTCCACAGGAAGCTATCCACTGGAGAGTACCAGGCAACGAAACCCGACCTTCCCCAGCAACAAACGAGGTAATATGTTTCGTTGAGCACGTGACCCGGGGCTTTAGACCTCCGGGTCACCCTTTCTTCCGTGATGTCCTAGACCACTACAAACTCCGCATTTTCGATATAGGCCCAAACTCTATTTTAAACATCTCTCATTTTATCGTTCTTTCCGAGTCTTACTTGTGCACTCCGCCAAGTCTGGCTCTCTTCGTCGAACTTTTTCAGTGCAAGCCGTGTCGCGAAAGCGGCGACGGCGCACTTCTTACTTGCGGCGGGGTTTCCATCCAGCGCCGCAAGAACTCCCTAATGCCTCCTATTACACTCAATTCTCATGTGAAGCACTGGCAGCTCTCATACTTCTACTGCCAGGATACCTCCCCTCCCGGCGAAAAGAAGTTGCCGGGTTACTCGGAGGGTCAGCTTGACATCTCCGAAAAATTCAACGCCTTCGCCTCTGACTCAGACAGGGAGGCGATCTTGCCTTTGCTATCTAGGATCTCCATCTTGTCAGCCCGAGGCCTCATCGGGCTAAACCTAGTAAAGACCTGGGTTAGCTTCCGCATTCAGCCAAACTCCATTCGCGATAAGCTGATGTGTGAATACTCGGGTCAAACCACGGACCCAATCCGATTCTCTACCAGCACCCCTGCTCCGGGTGACATTAACAAAACAATTAAGGGTTTCCTGACAGAGAAACTCGAGGTAATCCGGGGCATAGCCGGATTAGAACCTTTTACCCTCGAGAATCCAGCCCCCGCAGTAAGTTTTTTACCTTTTGATTTTGACTTCTAACAGCTTACTTTTATCCACTTCTCTTGTTTCGATATCAACCATTACCCTGGTATTTTCTCCTCAGGCCGATGATGACTTTTGGACGGTTAACACCCCTCCTAACTCCGAAGACGCGGAGGAGGAAGATGATGTCGTTAACTCGGATGAAGGTATATACTTAATCCCTTGCACGCATTATATCCTGCCCTTTCTTCTTCCTTATGCTATAAGTCGGATATTTTTCAGAACGAGGAGGCCAAAACGGAGAAGAGGAAGAAGAAGAAGAAGAAGAAGACAGCGGGGGCGGGTCCACCAGCGAGGAGGAAGAGCCGGAACCGACCCCCAAAGCCGGAACAAAGAGGAAATCTCAGAGAATAGCCCTCCAGGTTCTTACTTCATCTCCTTACACTTTGATTTTTGCTCCCATAACGTCACTCCGGGGCTAACCCCATTTTCTCCCCTTTTGATCATGACTGAAGGAGCCACCCGCGACTAGGCGCCGCGTAACCCGGAACCATCCGGGGAACGAGACCCTTAACCCGGTCGCGTCGTCGCCCCCGGTTCGACACTCTGGTATGTATCGCAAACCAAAATTCTTTCCGGACATTCCTTTGCAACGTAACCCGAGACCTTTCCTGCCATTTTTTAGTATCTTCCGGGTCTAGCAGCGGCTTTCCTTCGGATTTCCCGGTGAACACCGGGTAAGCGCCTTCTCCTGATATTATACCGAACTTTCATCCCTTTTTTTTTTATAACCAAAGATTAATTGCGCCTTTGCACCTTCTTCAGAGCCACGGTTATTAGTAGCGACCAGGAGGACACCGAGGCTAAGGTCCGGGTCGAGAACGAGCCGGCTGATGATGCCTTCACCACGGCTGGCGACGAGCAAGTGTCGCCACCGGAGTCAGCTAGGCATGACGCCGAGTATCCAATCGCTTCGCACGCAGGCGAGAAGGAGAAGGGAATAGCTTCAAGCGCGGGAGGGGGACCAGACTCCGACATTCGGATGACCCGGGTGCCACCTCCTGTTACAAGAAATGCTCCTTTTCCCACTTTCCAGGTACCCGAGCCATCTAACTCGGATAACGCTGACTTTAACCAGCTGATGAGCGCTCTTCTCGCCATGCAAGCTTCAGAAGGGACTGTCTTAGAACGTATGGCTGCAGCACATCAGGTGACTTTTACTTGATACTCCTTATTATACATCCAGTCCCCAAGTCCCGAGTATAATTAATTTTTTTTTTTTTTTTTAATTATTCTCGGTACTTCGCATAATATTTTTCGGTAATCATTTCCTCAGAGGAAATACTCTCGTGATTTCCGGCTTACAGCTTCACCCGGCCTTTGCAGGCAGAGATTACTCAGTCAGATGAGGCGTTACTTAAGGCTGATCAGCTCTTGCTGGCTGAAGTTAAGCGTAGGGAGGCCCTTGAAGCGGAGATAAAGACTTTGAGAAAAGATGTCTCCACATACAAGAAGAAGTACAATGCCGCCCAATCCTCGCTGAAGAACTTATCGACTCAGATTACGGACACTTACCGTATTTTGCTAAGTAAGCTTGTTTATCTGCGACTAGCTTGCTTACCTCCATTTTGCCGTTTGTAATAACCAAAATTATTGATATGCTTTTGCATGTTTCGATTGCAGGTGCTAACCTTGCTGCTCCGGAGGAGAATGCCATTACCCAAGTTAAAACTCTGAAGACTGTGCTCCGGACGTTTTTTGCCGGCACGAAACTTTTGCTGGATGCTATCAAGTGGCCTTCTGAGGTATACCCGGGCGAGGAGAACCTTATACAGGCCTTTTCCACAGCACCTGGGTGGATTGAAATACTGAAGCGTTCGTCCTGCCGAATTGGGATGACCCGGGCTTTAACGCTGGCGAAGGCTTATTTTCCAAAGCTTGACCCGGCGAAGATAGTATCCGGGTTCCCAGAGTTTAAAGCTGACGGATCCAAATTCAAGCCCCAGGATTTCAAAGCTATACAATCTGCGGTACGTCCTTCAGCCACAGCTTTGGCCGACAAGATGGATCTAAACACGATTATGAGCTCGTATGATTCTGAGGGCAAGGTTATCCTGGTGGAGGCACCCCCCCCTATTGATATGTTGGACAAATGGTCGACTGATCTGGCTAGGAGGAAGGAAGAGGCTGCAAAGAGGGAAGCAGAGCTGGGCGTAAAGCCGTCTACCTCTACCCCAGCCGTGCCTCCGCCTGTTCGTCCAGATGTGAAGAGCCCGGGTAAAACTGCTGGCAAGGCCAAGGAGCAAGTCCAAGACTTAGACCCGGAGGACCACTCTCAGGACGCCGAGTAGGACGCTGCCTAGTGCTTTTGCGTTTCTCGAGACTGATATGATTTTTGCGGTGCGCCTGTGCACCATTGATGCTGACACTATGACTTTGCGTTTGTGAACTTATGATAACTCTTTGCCTCCCCTGGTTTTTGATAATATCCATCCTTGTGTTACTTATAAGCTTATTCTCGATACTTCGAACTCTTGTTTTCGATTTCCTTTTGAGACTCGGCTAACCGAGTATCGTAGGTTTTGATAGATGAACTTTTCTTTAAGTCCCCAATACTCGGAAATTAAGGTTTACAGGCTTTGGTAGTTAAACAGTTTGTTTCTGTTTCGAAGTCCCCAGTCCCCATGACCCAAAGTACGAGCTATGGGGGCGTGGCCTTTCTCAGATGACATACCGCTGTTTACCAAGCTGGATACCAATAGCTGTTTACATAAATACTGAAGTCATGCTTAATACTTGTTGAGTTTCCGGCTTTTTTAGCCTTATACTCTGCATGGACTTGTGGTTTAGATGACCCTTTTGATTATCTTGTACTGTAAGCCGGCTTTCGCGTGGATACCATGTCGTTGCATCTATACGAAAAACAAGATCAAGCAAGCCCCATTGGGCTGCATAGTTTGATTGTAGTCGTACGTGAACAGATCATGCCACTTTAGTGCGAGTCACATCGAGCTTAAGTAAGAATAACCAAGAAATTTGGCTCCTTTGTCCAGTTATAAGATTGCAGCTGCACCCGTTTTTTCGAGTAATCAGCCCCTATAACTCATAGGCATCATGGCCGGGTCTCCGGGTTTTGTGATTACTTATTGAAGCAGATCACCCCCCGGAGACCTATATTCACGCAATGTATTTCGATGATACTGATGTATTGATAGTAACAATGTTACTTACTTGTAACTGAAGCAAAGACCATGATAAGATTCGAAACCATCTTCTTTTATTGATAAAAATTTCTTTTTTGAATCAGCAGGCCGCCTCATTAAAAACCTTCCAGTCCCCGTAGGTACCCTGGTAAGGAAAAGAGTGCGTATGAAACCCGCCGTCGGTTACACTGCTTTAGTTACTCCCGAGAGTCGGCCTCGCGTTGGTACGGCCGATGCACATTCTCCACTTGCTATGCCCTTTCGTAATGAGTACCGGATTTGCTAGCCAATCCGGGTATGTCGCCCTTGAAACGTGATCAGCCGCGGATGGTGGTACGTCTTCTTCTTCCCTACTGAGAGTTTTGAAAATATCGCTCCTGATGAAGCCTACCATCTTAGGGTTTTGCTCTGCCCTAACTTTTGCTTTGTCCCCCTCAGGAGTTGGCTTTTTTGACGTTGCCCTCTCTTCTAGGTCTACCTGAGAACGGTAATGCTTGAGCTCTTCCTTCCTACAGGCTTGCTCGGCCATTGCCGCGTCTCCCTCATCACACTCAGCTGCTATATCTCGGTTTCCGTGTATTGTAATGGTCTTCTTGGGACCCGGGATTTTCAGTTGTAGGTACACATAACACGGTCTCGCCATGAACTTGGCATAAGCCGGTCTCCCAAACAATGCATGATAAGGGCTGCGCAACTTTACTACCTCGAAGGTAAGCCACTCGACTCGGTAGTTGTCCTTTGACTCTCCAAAAGCTACCTCCAGTGCCACCTTTCCTTCAGGGCATGCCGAGTGACCCGGCACTATCCCGTGAAAAACTGTTGTACTCTTTTGCAGCTGAGATTCCTTTAAGCCCATACGCAGAAAAGTTTCCCAGTACAGGATATTGATACTACTTCCTCCATCCATCAAGACTTTTTTCAGCTCATAGCCGTTGACCTGTGGTGCCACTACCAAAGCTAAGACTCCCGGGTGATCAACTCTATCCGGGTGATCCTTCCTGCTCCATGTTACCTCTTGTTCTGACCACCTCAAATACCTTGGAACAGCGGAAGAGACCGAATTAACTGCTTGTTTCAGTATCTTCTTATCCTTGTTAGAACCTCCTGTAGTGTGCACATGATATTGACCCAGCTGTTTGGGGTTAGCTTGAAAACCTCCTGCTCCACCTTGATTGTTACCTTGATTTCCAGCTGGCGGATTGCCGGCTGGGGGCGGTCCGTTACCCAAGTTTCCACCTAGACCCGGACCTCCTCCTCGGCCCGCACCTCGCATAGCTCTGTTCACTTCCTCGTTCTTCCACCTTTGTAAGTCGGCACATTGCTCCAATGAATGATTGGCCGGCTTGCCATTCCTGCTATGCTTCGGGCACGCCATCCTAAATATGTCCCAACTGTTGCTTGGTCTTGGAGGTCCTTGGTAGTGTCCCCCATTGTGATTTCCAGTATTAAAATTCCCTTCGGATCTAGGTCTTGAAGACCCGGCCTCCGTGTTGGCTACAAACTCGGAATTCCCTTCAAACGGGCGCTTGTTCTGGCTACTTCCATTATTGTTTGGCGCCGATCCATTGCCGGTTTTCCCGCTGCTACTTGCGTTTACTTTTGCTTTCTTGTCATCAACTTCCTCCTCTGTGGTATCCGTGGCAGCGTGTTTGTTGCACGCATCCATTAACTCTCCCATTGTAACCTCCGCTGCATTCCTACTAGATTTCATGCGGGTTAGCTTTTGCACTAAAGGAACATACTTACATGTTTTTGCCATAGCTTGTAGCGCGTCCTTAGGCTGGATATCCGTAGACGAGTGGAGTATCTCCATAACCCGGCGTACCCAGCTGCGTGCTGACTCTCCTTTCTTCTGAACGCATCTTTCTAAATCATCAATAGTAAATAACTTTCTGCACGTCCCATGAAAGTGCTTGATGAACGCGGTCTTTAGCTCCTCCCACGATTTGATCGATTTTTCCGGTAGGTTGGCGAACCATAACTTTGCTGCTCCCTCTGACATCATTAAGTACATGAATTTGGCTTGGAGATTCTCGGATGCGTTGCGAATTGACATTGCCATCTCATAGCTGCTCAACCACGTTTCTGGATCCATTGTTGGTTCATAATTTACCACTTTCCCCGGTTCTTTGAATTTCTCCGGGTAAGGTTCTGCTCTGATATCGTCCGAGAGGCACTTTGGTCCCGCAAGGGTGGTTGGGGCTGGTCTTACCCGGGAAACGCGTGACCCGGCTGGGGGCGCCCCGGGGTGCGGCACCACCGGTAACTCGTGCGCTGCAGACCCGGCCCCGGCTCGTCTGGCTCTGGAACTGTCCACCACCGCCTGCGCTGCTGATACTACTGGTACTGTCTGGATACGTGGTGGAGGCGGCATTTGCTGCTGCTCTTCCCTTCGTTGTGCCGCACTTGCTTGGACATTGCCCTGTTGCTGACTGGCGTACGGCGTCCCATGCATCCCGCTTCTATGATCCGGATAATTGGCTTGCTGTGCTACCGCGGTATGTAGCAGATCGATTGCTCGTCGGGCTCCTTCCGCATGAGGCGAGTCTCCCACGGGAATCTGGTTTAATGCGAGCGTTGCTGCGTACACATTGTCCATGGGGTTGTTGTAATGACCTGCTGGTGTGCGGAATCGCGATGGTGGTGGCGGCATGGTATTGCCGGCTGTCGCCCCCATCTGTGGCAGAGGTAACCCGCCTGGCGCGTTCACCGGACGTGCTTCCGTTGAAGGTCGCGGTATGGTCCCTTGGTTCGTCGGTGGAATCGGCTGATCTTGAGGCGTGAACACCAGGGCAGTCGGGTTAATAACCCCTCCTGTTGCCGGTAGCATGGTTCGGTGCCTTTGATGTATCCTTGTCGTTTCCTCCCGGAGCCGGGTCTCTCGGTCATCCAATTCGCGCTGCCGCGCGACCATCCCCTGCCTTTCTGCTTCCACTTGCCTTCTTTGCTGCTCCAATGCACGACGAGCCACGTCCAGGTCTCTTACACGCTCTGCCGCGTTTTCCGGGGTAATAACTGTGGCCAAGACTGTGGGGTCCAAAATCAAATTATTATCAAACAGAGCCGGGTGACGCGGGTTTGAGGGGCCCGCCCCCGGGGTCCGGTTTGCTTGGAACCCGAACATATTTGCGTGTCGCTCCTCGTCTGCTGGGCGACTGGTGACAGACGCCGACTCTCCATCGACCTGGGCCAAGACCGGGTCAACTGCTCCTTGCCGCTGGGCCGCTGCTTGAACCGCCCCGGCTGGCGCCGTGGCCGCGTTTTCTTGATTGAGATTGGTCGCGGGAGCCGCATAAACTGCAACCCGGCGCATGATGCCCGGTGTAGATTCGTATTGTTCTTCCTCGCTGTTTTCCTTTTCATATCGATCCTCCAATAAATCCCGCATGGACTCGGTATCATCCTCCCTCTCTATCTGACCCGTTGTTCCAATCGACTCTTCTTTTTCCGATCGGACATACATGTCTTCCCCTGACACAGAATCAGATCCAATATTATCACAATTCGAACTGGAAGTACATACCATACCGATGAAGACGTTGATGCTGCCGACTGTCACGATGGATCCGGTTTCGAGGTGATCCGACTCTGGCCCCCAGCCAGAATCGTCTACCATCTTCTCTCCTTTGCTGTTGACGTAGATTTCTCCGACGATGAGGTTCTTCATGCTCTTCCGAGCTTCTCCCGTGATGTAAACACCTTTGGACGCAGGCCCCACGGTGGGCGCCAACTGTCGTGGGATAATCACGGCAGATGTTACCTGGGGTAACTGATCTTGGGGCAAGTCGACACAGGTATTTGGGAGAGGGTTTAGCTCGAAGGAGAACATGGCGAAAGCAATCTAAGAACCGGAAAGCAACTCGCCGGCTCTCGATATGATTATACTGGATACTCGATAACAGGTGTTACAACTATGACTTGAATCTCTGGCAAACTAAACCTAGGGGCCGGTTTATAAAGCACCCGTACACCCCTAACTTGCCCTTCAAGGCACATCTTGAGTCCTACTCGAACTCCACATACAAAGCCTAACTTTCCTTATCGCAACCCACAAGCCGGGTTACGAATCTCACAAGCCTTTGGGCCTTCCAGTAACCTCTTTACCCCTATCCGGGTATCGCTTAGCTCGCCTCGGGCCGGATTACACCTTGAAGTGGGCCTACCGGGTTACTATCCCCCCATCAAACTTTGTATTAGCAACACTACAGGAATGGGCATAAATGCCGACGGCCAAAAGCTACGCCGACGGTATTTTATTGGGACCGTCGGCGTAGTCTTGTGGCACGCTCTGGGCGTCGGCGCCAAACAGGCCGTTGGCTCGTGAACAATTTGGTAAAAAAAATTCCTAAAACACTTCAACATAAGATGTAATTTGAAGATCTTCTCATGAGTATTTAGACATAGTTTGGAATATAATTTGCTGATTTAAACCGAGAAAAGCTTTGAAGTGTGTGTGCGCATATACTAGCTATCTTGTTAGTTGCATGCATGGGTGACTCCAGCGGGACGTCTAACCACCGCTCCTGAGCCACCACTACCACCCTTCCTCTCTTGCTGCCGGCACAAATCGAAGGGAAAAGCCCAGAGGTCGCTCGCGGCGGCGCAATCCATTCCATCACATCTTGATTTAAATCGGGTTTTCACCGGAAATTCAGATTTGAGTGCCCAGACCGCCCACGGTAGGATCACAACCCGACGGCTCGCGGATCAAGGTGCTCGGTGAGGCCGCGGTGGCCGATCTCCGGAGATGTTGCGTTGGCGGATCCTTGTGAACTCCGAGCTACAACGATGTTGAACTGCGGGGATTGGCAGGGGGTTCAAACAACATCATCACTCGGGCTTTGGCCTGGTCTAGACCTTGCGAACCGGGCCATCATGGTAGCGGACTAGCTATCGGCTGCGTCAGAGAGGGGAGACGCGACTGTCGGTGAAAAGGCGTTGACCTAGAGTCATGGCGTGCGATGGCGGCATCTTGTGCGTCGTTCCCTTGTCGAAGGCATCGTCGGTGCAATTCCTGTGTTCCTTTGTCGGCTTGCTCCAAAGAAAACCATATATCTAGGTTTACCGGATCAGACGATGGCTCCTGAGGACGTCGTCTTGGACGATGGCGGTTCTCGCAGGTCCTGATGGGATTCCTATTGGATTCTACCAGGCTTGTTGGCCTATAATTAAGAAGGACCTGATTCAATTGTTCAATGATTTCTTTCTCCACAAACTGGACTTGCCCGAGATTAACTATGGTATTATAACATTATTACCCAAAGGAGAAGATGCTGATAGAATTCAAAAATACAGACCCATTCGTCTACTATAGGTGTTGTTCAAAATTTTCACAAAATCTTTCACTGTCAGGCTGGAACCCCTCATGGGTAAGATAATTAATAAATGTCAGACAATTTTCATTAAGGGGAGGAACATAATGGATGGAGTGGAACTATTGTAGGAGATTCTCAAGGAAGCAAAGTTCAGAAGAAAAAAAAGGTGTTGTGTTCAAAATTGACTTTGAAAAAACATATGACAAGGTGGATTGGGAGTTTCTGTTTAAAACCTGGAAACAAAAAGGGTTCACTGACAAATGGTTGCTTTGGTTGAGAAGTGTAGTAACTCAAGGAACTTTGAGTGTCAAGATCGATGATGAGATATGTCCATATTTTAGCAGTCATAAAGGAGTTAGACAAGGAGACCCATTATCTCCCTTTCTTTTTAATGCAGCTTCAGAGAACTTGTCAAAAAATGATTCATAATGCACATGAAGCAGGTTTGTGAAATTGTCAAAAAAAAAAAAAAAAAAAAAAAAAAAGCAGGTTTGTGAAAGAGCATGGTTCCCCCATGTGTGGTTTTGGTAATTGATGACAATCACTATGGACTAATGGTTGCATTGATCTATACTTGTAGAGTTTGTCCATAGGCAATGCTTGATGTCCATATGTTGGATTCAAGATAATCAAGTGGTGACCAAGGTGCTATTCATGTGAATATCCCAAGTTTGGTCATGAGAGAGTTGAGCATATTGCAAGTATGTCTTGAAGAAGAATATTGTGTGAACATTCATCTTTACCTTCAAGACATCATTAATATGAAGAGAGAAGAAAATATAAAAGGTTGATCAAGGCAAAGTGTTAAGCGATGGTTAATATTGATCAACTCACAAAGCAAGAAGATGTACCATGTGGTATCATGGTATCGTAAGTAATTGTTCATATAGCTTTGTGTTCTAACCAATGATATGTGTGTGTGGTATATCTATGTGGGGTTAGGTATCTTTCCATGGGCTTGCATCAAAAGGAAGATTTCATATAGTCCATGGTGGATGACGTCAAGTTGTGGTCGTCATCAAGTTCGAGAAGTGCAAGTTCAAGGGGAGCATTGAAGAGATCACATTCTTGAAGCCCATTATATGTGTGTATGGTATATTTATGTGGGGTTAGGTATCTTTCCATGGGGTTGCATCAAAAGGAAGATTTCATATAGTCCATGGTGGATGACGTCAAGTTGTGGTCGTCATCAAGTTCGAGAAGTGCAAATTAAAGGGGAGCATATCGAAGAGATCACATTCTTGAAGCTTGCCACTCTTTTGGAGATAATGTTCAAGTAAATATGTACTTAAAAGAGCCTCTCCCATAGTTGCATATGGGGGAGCAATCTTTGTGTCTTCACCAAGCAAAGCGAAATCAAGAAAGGTGTTCCATATTGAGGAGGTCAAGATCTTCATCATCTAGCTCAAGTGAAATTCTCAAGGCAAAGGTATGATCTTGATAGGTTTTCTATTTTACCGGTCTCATAGCATTAGGAGGGAGACCGGGTTATAGGATAGATAACCGTACTATCAAGAGGGGCTCTCATATTAGCAACTTGATCACATCACTCGGAGAGAGCTCAAACCTTTGCATACTTGGCATAATCTTTCTAGGTTCTTATTTGTGTTTTCTCCATGTGTCGTTTTAGAGATTGTCATGTGCTTCAATACAAGCTCAAGTTCATCAAAAACGGGTTTCGCATAAAAAACTTATTGTGTTTTTTATGTTGGAGGTTTTACCGATTGTTTCTTTATAGAGAGGTAAAAACTTTCATCATTTGGTTTTATCATCCAACGACGGACTATGATGTTTCTTTTCATAATCTTGTTGTGCTCGTTCTTGCGATTTCAACGAGCCCAAGATCATTGAAAACGGAGTCCGGATGCAAAAGATATCGCGTTTTTAGAGAAGTAGATTTTCTGGAAACTCGGAGGCCGGCCTTAGGCCGGGATGGGCTCCCTAGGCTGGACACCTAACAGAACAGGCCGACCTGTCCGTGGCGCAGAATGCCCCCAACGGGCTGATTTTGGGGGCCTATAAAAGGGGTCTTCTTTCCCAATGGTTCTCTACCTTTTAGGCAAGTTTTCCCCCACCATTGTTGACCTTTTGGAGCTTGCTCTCTCTTTATTCCTCCATGATTCTTGCCTCCAATTAGTGGGAAAAGACAGAGGAGATCTAGATCTACTATTCCACCAAGCCATCTCTCCTCTTAGTGAGGGGAAAGTCTTTGGATCTAGATCTTGTGGATTCATTTGTTGAGTTCTTCCTCTCTTCTCCCCCCATAGCATTTGTTGCTTTGGTGGGATTTGAGAGTGAAGGATTTGAGCACTTCTTTTGTTCTTGCCATTGCATAGGTTGCATCGGTTTGAGTTCTCTACGAGGATTCGTTCGAGTGAAAGGTTGAGAAGCTTGTTACTCTTGGGTTCTTGGAGTGCCCTTGAGCTTGTCCTCTTGGATACTTGGGGTGCCCTGTCTCGGAGTTTTGGTTGCTCCGGACCTTGTTGTCCCGGAGTTTTGGTGGCTCGCGGGATATTGTTGGGAGCCTCCAATTGAGTTGTGGAGATTGCACCAACCTTGTACGGTATCGGTGACCGCCCTCCAATGTCCCATAGTGGATCGTGGCACTCCGCATTGGTGGAGGCACGAGGAGAATAAGGTGAGCCATTGGGCGCTTGGAGTCATTGTGACTCCACACCTCTCCAACGGAGATTAGCTTCCATTGGGAAGTGAACTTCGGGATAAATCATCGTCTCCTCGTCTCTCGGTTATTTCTATACCCGATCTCTTTACTTATGCAATTTACTTTGTGATAGCCATCGAGCTTGAAGTAACATATCTTGCTATCACATAGTTGCTTGAATTGTGTAGCATAAGTTGTTGGTGCACATAGGTGAACCTAGTTTGTTTAGGTTTTGGCTTGATAAATTAAACACTAGTTTTATTCCGCATTTATTCAAGCCTTAACCGTAATTATTTTTAAACGCCTATTCACCCCCCCTCTAGGCGACATCGGTGTCCTTTCAGTTTGGTTGTTGGTCTGGCAGAGCACTTGATTGATAAAGGGATTGTTGTTCTTCAATATGCTGATGACACTATCCTTTTGTTTCAAGATGACATGGAAGGGGCTAGGAATATGAAATTACAGTTGTATATTTTTGAGAGCATGTCAGGTTTAAAAATCAATTTTGAAAAGAGTGAAATTTTGATGATAATGGAAGATGAAGAGAAATAGCAGGAGTATGCTGATATGTTTAACTGTCAGAAGGGCAATTGGCCCATCAAATACCTGGGAGTTCCTGTGAATACCAGGAGAAACATAGTGCAAGAAATGAAATTCCTGGGTGGGGGGGGAGTAAAGGGCATGATGGATGGCTGGATGGGTGGTGCTCTCTCTATTGGGGGCAGGGTTATCAGGACTAATGTTTGTTTATTTTCAGTTGCTGTGTACCACATGTCCATGTTCCTTCTTCAGAAATCAACCTTGGAAGAGCTTGATAAACCTAGAAGAGCCTTCCTGTGGCAGAGTAATTCAAATAAGAAGAAGTATCACTTGGTTAATTGGAAGTTGATTTCTAGACCAAGAACAAAAGGAGGTCTGGGACTTAAAAACTTGGCAAAATTCAACATAAGTCTTATGTGCAAATGGTGGTGGAAGTTGGAATCAGGAGAGGGCCCTTGGCATGATTTCATGAGAGCCAAGTATCTAGGAGAGAGTGGTATCTTCCACATCAAACACAGGGCAAAGGATTCTGCCTTTTGGTCAGATCTTCTTCATATTAGGCAGTTGTATTTGCAAGGAAGAATAATGGTGATTGGGGATGGGAAAAGAACTGACGTCTAGGGTGATGCATGGTGTGGATACAGGACTCTTAAAGATGTTTTCCCCGGGCTGTTTGATATCTGTAATGAACAGTGCATTTCAGTAGCTGAAATAGATAGAAGGAGGTGGATACCTAGATTTAGAAGATGGTTGACCAGTGATCTTCAAGGGGACATGAGGAATTTGCAGAATAAAATGGCTAGGATTGGTTTGAACAACAATAAGGACTCCCAGATGGAAGTGGACAAAAAATAGAGTTTTTTCTGTCAAATCCATGTATAACTTCATCTCTAGCAATGGCTTGGATAGGTCCTTTAGGCACCTGTGGAAAGCTGAAATTCCTTTTAAAATTAAAGTCTGGGGGTGGCTGATTTGGCGTGATGCCATTGCAACTAAGGATAATATGGGAAAAAGGAAATGGATTGGCAGCTACAAATGTCAATTCTGCAATGAAGATGAGTCCATTCTGCATTTGTTTTTTACTTGTGATGCAGCAAACCATATCTACAGTGTGATTGGTTAAGTTTTTGAAGCCAATAATAGGCCTGGCTTCTTCCTTCAGTTTTGATTCCTCAATACTTACAGGCCAGTCGTAATATTCAGATTACTGGTGTGGCTACAGTGTGCTGGGCCATTTGGAAAATCAGAAATCGTGCATGCTTTGAGAAGAAGATGATCAAATCTCCTTTTGAACTAATCAGTTATACATGTGTTTTTCTCAATTATTGGGTAGGTCTCCATCCAGCGTAGGAATAAGCTGACATTCGGCCTGGGGATGATTTGCTGCTTCAATCTGCGATTTCGTTGGAGAATAGAAGGAGTTCACCACCTACAAGCATCTTGACCATAGCAGCGATACCTGATGAAGGCAATGATGGAACTGCAGTCGAGGAGGAGGAGAAAATAGCAGATGGCGTTGAAGAGGAGCATTGATCTGGAAGGCTTCTTCAATCCTGTTGGCGTTTGTGAACTTTGGTCGTTTAGTTGGTGTATTGTTAATACCTGGCTTTCGGATATCCCTGCTTTGTTTTGCGAAGGCTTGTGCGGTTTAGGCTAGACCCCTTCTGGGCCTTCCTAGCTTGCTGTTGGTTTGGTTGGAATTTGCATCAATAGGCCTCGTTTTAGTTTTTCCTTTATCACCTGTTTGTTAGGTTGTAAAGGGGCGAACAAAAACTTGTGGACGGTTGGTGGTTGTTCCGTTATGTGAAAGTAATGGAATGCAGGCCCTTCCTGGGGGTGCTATTTGTGTAAAAAAAAAAATGAGACGGAAGGAGTACTTTACAAACCGAAATGTAGAATAAAATGTAGAACTATTAGTTCCCGGCTATGAGTCAAACGGACTTCATCCTGTACACCTATGAGAATCTACCTCGACGTGCATCGGTCCATACGGCAGGACAATGTGGAAGGAGATGCAACTCTACGCACCATAAGCTTCTCAAGTCACGCCACAACATTAACACATGGTTGACACAAGGGACACACCATCAACGGGATGCGTGATGTTTAGCCATCAACGACACTACATTGCTAATGGTCTTCATCGACATCTTTGTCACCACACCGTCGCCATTTTATCCACAAGGATGGATATATATATATATATATATATATATATATATATATATATATATATATATATATATATATATATATATATATATATAGGGTCGCGCTATTTGACACCCAGGGTGCAGAATAGTTATTCTACACCCACCCTGTTTCTTTTGATCCGTACATGATTTTTACGTCACGTAAATTTTGTCGTATTCCTTATGTCGAGTAGAACGTAAAAAAGTATATACATGACATAAACCTTTTACTTACATGACACTACAAAAAAATAAAAAAATACACATTTTTACGTTGTTTTTATGACTTTTATGTTGCCATGACTCATTTTTTCATTTTTATGCCATATATTCTCTTATTGATCAAACATGAACGTAAATAATTACATACCTAACATAAATTTTTGACTTGGAAACATAAAAAAAATTGTGGGTGCAAAATAAGTTTTCTACACCCAGGGTGCCGAATAGGGTATCTATCTATCTATATATATATATATATATATATATATATATATATATATATATATATATATATATATATATATATATATATATATATATATATATATATATATATATATATATATATATATATATATATATATATACTCCCGGGTGTAGCTACACCCACATGTGTTTAGTATGATATATGTAGTATCTATCATATCGGAGAGTATGTCCGTGTAGTATGCAGTATATATTACAATTTCGGGAGTATATATACTATTTTTTAGTCAGTATGTGTAAATTTTTTACATACTCCTTTTATACGTACATATATAGCGGTATTTTAAATATATAATGCAAACTACATGCTCACTTTTATAATTTTCACGTAAACTGTTTTGGAGTATCTTAGATATAGTATATGAACATGTTCAAACCGAAAAAGTATGACACATACCACCGTACGACAGTATATGAGACGTGGGTGTAGCTACACCCGGGAGTAGAAACCATTTTTGACACTATTTGGGAGTATATCAAAAATAGTGGGCTACCACCTGGGCTAGCTACGCACCCAAATTCGACCATTGGATCACCCTATAGAGGATTTTGCACCGCAGATGACTCTAACGCCGTTAGCATGTACAAACCCACTTTTTCCCATCTGGCCCAACCCAACCCCACGCCAAATCCCCACCGGCTCGTACCCGTACGCGACTCTCCTACCACCTATCGCGCATCTAGTCCAGCCCGCAGGCGACGCCCAGCCCGGCGGTGCCAGTTCACCACCGCGGCTCCCCAGCTCGCCGGCGTGGCCCACCGCGTGCCTCCACGGGGCCGGGATTTTATGCAGAGGGTGGCCGGTGCAGCATCTCCCGCCGGCGCGCCCGTGGCTGCCAGTGGTGGGGATTCGGGAACGGGCTCACGCGGATGCAGCGCTTGACGGAGGAAGGAGGCGGCGCCGGACGGCATCGGTGGCCCGCCCAACCCCGTGCAGGTGCAGGACCCCGATGGCTGCCAGCAGCGGATGCAGTAGACGGGCGGAAGGGGCTCCCCGGGGAGCGTGGAGGCCGGCGAATTCAACGGCTGCGTGTTAGGCGCGGGACGGCAGCGAACAGGTCGTCGGAAGACCATCTCCACCCACGCAGAGTTGTACCCGCGTTTCCCCTTCCAATCTGGATTTGCTTCGGGTTTTGAAGGAATCAAGTATTTGTTGATTTTTTTGTTGCTTCGTGTTCCCGATCCAGATCAATTTTGTTTTATTTTTCTTTTGCTGGATGGTGATGGGTGACGGGGCGGATGGTGCTCCCTGCGGCGTGGTGGAGGTCAATTCCTCCGGCGGCGCGCGTTGGATGCACTCGACGCCGGCCCCTTCCTGTCCGTGGCGAGCTTGTCATGGCGCAGGCGTGCGCGTTCGCCGGCGCCCAAGGAGAAACAGGGACGGCGCGCCAGGCTCCCCGCCCTCGCGACAGCGTGAGTTCCCCTTCCTACCCCGCCGGCGACCGCTCCTCCCCCCGTTCCACCACCGGAGGCCGCACCCCGTTGACCCAGCAGGCCGGGAATCGGTGGTAGCAGCCGGCGTCTCCATCCACCGCATCCCTGTTGGTTGCCCCCGCCGTTTTTGGCCACGGTCGTTGACTTCCCCGATCTCTCCGTGCACGGCATGCCTCCATGGTGGTGCAGGTCAAAGGGTCGTCGCAGGAGGACGTCTCGATGCGGGATCCCGGTACGGGCGCGGTTGACCGCCGGCGGTAGGGGGTGGAGGTGGGGCCCGAAGGAGGACGGTAGGCGGTGATCGGGAGAAGATCCCGCGTCGAAGAAGCTGGACGCGGGCCAGGACAGGGGGGTGACGCCGAGGCGGAATCAGTGGATGGGTGGGTTTGGCGCCCGGGGGACGGAGGTGCGATGGCCGTCGACTGCCATGCCACCGGTGACCATGACCACGTCGGGGAAGAAGGAGAACGCCGGGGCGGATAGGATGCAGGGGGAGGAGGACGATGGTGTCGGTGGGTCGGCCCAGTTCGGGGAGGAAATAAGCAGGTCGTCAGCGTTTTTTTAAATATTACTTTTTCCGTTGAGGTGTACTACAACGGAGACGGACGTGAAATGGAGCAAACGGCAGCACGAAACTCAGCAGCTCATCTGATGGCTCTTAGGGCGTGCGCAGCTACCACCGGTGGTAGGAAATCCGCGTTGATATATATATATATCTTTGGTGTTCTTTGACAAACTATTCTGTAAGACGCGTGAGCGAAGATGGCATCGATCACATCGAGTACGATGAAATGGTTGCATCGACACGACATCGCCGTTATAATT
Organism: Alopecurus myosuroides; assembly: GCA_028641055.1. Taxonomy (NCBI): domain Eukaryota; kingdom Viridiplantae; phylum Streptophyta; class Magnoliopsida; order Poales; family Poaceae; genus Alopecurus; species Alopecurus myosuroides. Next base: position 328,935,389 of record CM054061.1, on the reverse strand, counting down.
AGTTGAACACATCGCACATGGTCGTAACAAAATTACTGTGTGCTCGATGGACTCCCTCCAAAACTTGGAAAATTGTTTGCCTTATGGCCAATCCTTCCTATGACATCTGTTAAACGACAAAAACGACACACTCAAACATCTAGAGGTTGCAGCTTATCTTGTTGCTGCTCTGTCTCGACAAAATATTTGTGCGGATACAACTATTATGATGAATATTACATCGACCACATCTACTAGATTACCATGATCAGCTACCTTAACACTGAGATCAATGCCTAAGTCTAGAGTTACTCATCAAAAACAGTTTCGGTTAACATGTCCACGTCGTTCACTAGCGTTTATGATACTCTCGATTTGATTATAGAATCGAATGAAGGGGAGACGAGGCAAAATACTAGAAGGGTGCAGAAGGCACTACCCTAGCATCAAAGATGTGGTTGGTGATAATGAAGTGAAAAAGGTTACAATAGAACAAGACTTCAAATCTAACCGCAAGAGTTTTTGTTTTCTCGGTTACAATTAAACCAGAATGATAGAAGTATAATTGGTTTTAAATTGGAGATAATGAGATGGAGATCTCATGTAATTAAACATAACGCAACAATTGTCTCCCGATTGCTGCCTCGCCACGCCCCAGTAGGTAGGACGAGCAGCAACATCGTCTGGAAGGAGCAAGGAGGAACATGCGAGAGTTTGGGGAAGAATGGTGACTTCTTTTGGGCTTATGCTATTCATAAGTCTGCATATAGATTCCGGTGCGGGAAAACTGTGGTGGGTAGAAACTCCCATAATCTGAGGGGAGACTTCTTTTAGCATATGTTGTTTTGGCTTATTTTACATATGCACTTAATAAAGCAATGTATAGGATACATATGCTAGTTTTTAGTAGAAAATGTGCTAAAAGTAATATTAAAATAATATGAAAAGGTACATGATAATAAATAATAAAATACATGGTGATGTAATATAATTCAGTACATGCCACGATAAAAGAAATAACATAGTGATTTCGAAGTTATGATAACAATAACTTCTAAAGCGATAATTTAGTATGCTTATTTGCTACGTTGATTGTGAGAAATGAGCAAGAAAAAATTAAAATAATATGAAAAAGGCAAAAAAAAACATGGTGTTATAGTTAGTATAGTTCAGTACATGTCAAAATATTATTTTCGGGCTTCTTTAAGTCGGAGTTTTATATTTATATATGAGATTTAATAAACCACCAAAACAAATTTTGGTTGTTTGTCATAAACCATATTCTAATTTCTATTGTTATTTGAAGAATAAAGAAGAACAAACGAATACGACCAATGTTGTTGTGCTAGCTAGCAAATCTACCAAGCATCGTTTGTGTAGAAAAAATAATAGTATGTGAAGCTACCTTGCATGGAGTAAGCATCCGACGACAGTAGCAGGTAAAAAAAAATGACCCGTTCGAAGTAGCCAAGCGAGTTTGCATGGTTGGGGTTGTTGAGTGGCATTTACTTGTAAATAGAGGACAAAACGGGAACACATATGTATCGGTTCAGAATTACGAGGAGAAGTTTGGAAACGCCCAAGAAACTGCTCTCAATGAGTTTCTCACAATTGCATTGTGGGTGGCTTCCTGTGGGCTTCTCAATGGGGGGGGGGGACTCAACACTTTTATTAGTCTTCTGTTGTGGGAACCTATAACCTGGACTAGAAGTCCAAAAGAAGTCACCGACGGAAATCCTTGACTAGCCTGCCTGCCACACTAATGATGACGTGATCACACGCTCGTTGGGAGACCCCAAGCGGAAGGTATGATGTAGTCTAGAGTAAGTTTTTCCTAGTAAAGAACCAAAGTTATCGAACCAGTAGGACTTCGTAGTCTTGAAGAAGGTAGCTTTATCAGCGGCGCCAGATAAGTATTGTTGCCGAAACGTGAAACCTGCAAACAAGCACAAACTCTCTCTGGCCCCAACTTTCCGGAAGGTTGTCAATCTTCCGGTCTTGCCGAAAACAAGAGAATTAAACATATAGAGTCTTGAAAAATAATTAAAGTAAAAAAAGGGAATAGCGAGGAAACAATTATGAAAGTGATTAAAAGAAGGTTTGTAATATGAGGAAAATAGGACCGGGGGGCATAGGTTCACTAGTGGTGTCTCTCCAAAGAAAACAAACATGTTGGATGAACAAATTACAGATGGGAACTTGACAAATCATGAACATATAACAATACTATTATGATGAGATAAAGTTCACGGGTTCTAACATTGTAGGCATTACGTCAAGGCATCTGGACCGCTATCCAGCATGCATCTATATTTAAAAGTCCACCTCAAGAAAGCTATCCAGAAAATCTCTTGGTATTAAGTTGTAGCAACAAAGTGATTGCTATGTGTGCAACAAACAAATGCATTAAGATCAATACGTAAAGTAAGCAGCGGTTCCCATCCGTAGACAAGAGAAACGATGTTTTCTCCCTAGTAGCAACAACACATCCCCCCCCCCCCCCCCCCCCCCCGACATTTCTGTCACTCAAGCGCATGCAAGACCCTCTCTCGGAGGTGAAACAACTACGTGGCCAAGGTAATAATAAACACCGGAGAGCATTGCAAGACAAGATTAGAACTCTCTAAAAATATAAGTGAAGCATATCATATTGACACGAACAAAATAATCATAATCTCATGGTTCATCGGATCCTAGCAAACACAACATGCACAATTACATAACGGTGGTCTTGATCATGTGAGTTAGCTCACGAGACTCTAAACATGGAGGCATAGGAGAGAACAACCATCTAGCTATTTCTATGACCCATAGTCCTGAGATGAACTACTCAGGCATATGTCTGGAGGCAATCATGGCGATGTAAAGGCCTTCGGCGACGATCCCCCTCTCCGGCAGGGTGCCGGAGCAAGACTCTAGAAGCCCTATATTGGACTTTTGAGGTGACGACACCTCTCTGTATGTTTCATGGAAAATAACTTCGCCCCGATGGTTTTAGGATTAAAGAAAATTTATAAGCGAACGGGAGACGTGAGGCGGTGCCGGGAGCTCCAAGGGCCCCACCATGTGCGACCAAGGGGGCCGCGCCTCGCACCCTCCTGGTGGCCCCATGGCTCATCTTTGGACTCCGTCTTCATTCCAGGTAAAAATTGATCTCCGTGGATTTTCAACCCTTTCCGAGAATATTTCCCTAAGAACTTTTCTGAAATAGAAAAACAACATAAAACAACAACTGGTCTGGAGCGTCTTGCTAATAGGTTAGTCAGTGAAAACATCCAAAAATCGAACGAAATAAAACATGTGGAAAACAAAATGTATTGGGTAGAAAACAAGCATGGAGCATCAAAAAAATATAGATATGTTTGCAACGTATCAGCATCCCCAAGCTTAACTCCTGCCCGTCCTCGAGTAGGTAAGTGATAACAATATAATTTTTTAGGTGACATGAAGCCAACACAAATCTTTATCAATGTTATATAAAAGCATTGCAAAGCTGAGAGCAAAGTACTTTAACAAAGGCATGATAAATATTATCTCAACTAATGTAAACTTAGCAACAAGTTGCACATGAAAAGAACACAAACAAAAGAAAATGAATAATGAAACATTGAAAGTGATAATTTTGTTTCAGTCATAAAGAAAAACATAATAAAGTGGTATCCAGATAGTCCTTCATGTGGTAGCAAAACATAAATGACAGGACACCTTCAAAGTTTAAATGGTGACTAGATACAAATAATTTGAGGCACGCAATACCACAATCATGAATCAATCAATGATAAATTTTGGGACTATACACATTATACTCAGAATGACAAGTATGCTCTCTTTGATAGCGCATAAAGTAAGAAGATGAAGGCTTAACATAAAACAAAAGAAAGGCCCTTCGCAGAGGGAAGCAGGGATTACTCATGTGCTAGAGCTTTCTATTTGGGAAAACATAGATATTGAAAACAATTTTGAGAGAGTCTTATGTCTATGTCAACGGATGGTAATGAAAAACTTATCATAATCAATGTCAAGCAAAATGTTTAGACTTTTGAGAGCGGTTTTCGTTGTTTTATTAGTTTGGAACTCCCCCCCCCCCCACACACACACACACCACCACCACCTTTCTTTCACAAACCAGGGATAACCGTGTTCACGGGTACCCACCAACTGTCATCAAACCATGTTGAAGTGCCTTTTTGTTATTATTTAGCACCAGCTCTCTGCAAATTTAGATGAACACATATTCCATACTCATCGGAGGAAAGAAGGAATAAGAACTTTGCTTGAAACAAACCATAATAAAATTTAACTACTTCCTCATGAGCTAAAACAAGAACACCAAACATGTTATAATTTTGAAGGTTTTAAAGGTAGCACACGATAAATTTACTTGGAGTGGCGGTTAAATACCACATATATGTAGATATGGTGGACACATTTGGCACACTTTGGTTTTTGGGAGTTTTATGCACGAGTAGAGCTCACACTCAGTACCGGTGTAGGCTAGCAAAAGACTAGGAGCGACCAACTAAGAGAGCAATAACGACCATAATCATGCATAGCGACAAAGATCATTAATCAAAGCATGAAGTGATATTACAGGTCAAAAACTAAATGATCATCAAGGCTATAAGTGACTTTTTTTGTAGTCATAACATGGTGTGAGCATGCGCCAAGTCAATCTAGATAAAACATTCAAAGGATAAATACCACAATACCATGCTTCAATATTTAAAATGATAGAACAACACATGATTAAATGCAATGGCACATTAAGCAATCTCAGCTATTTGAGAGTAGTCATGATACATCATAAATAACTAAGCACACCATTATAATAACCTCTAATATGACATGCAAAATCCTATGCCACCGTCAAAACAAGCTTCCTATTGCACTACTATAAGAATGAAACAATTTACTCTTTTCCATCAATCAACTTATTCGAAACAACTCTCAAAGCAAATGATAAAAAAAGACCAGAGATCTAATAAAATATAAAAGAACCAAACCAACAAGATCTGAACAAAATTTGTGCGAAAAAAAGAGCTAAACGCAGTACTAGCAAAAATTGAACACTCGCAGAACAATAAGAGTGAAAACTAGGGTGTTCTAGGCAATGAAAATGGAGCGTATATCTCCCTAAATTAAAGTTCTTGGATACGACCAAAATCTAAAGCAAATAAAACAAAAACAAACTTAAATAAAAATAAAAATACGCTCCAAGAATAACACATATCATGTGAAGCAATAAAAATATAGTGTTTTGAAAGAAACCTGATATTTTTGTTGATGAAGAAGAGGATGCCTTGGGCATCCCCAATCTTTGACGCTTGTAATTCTTGGATATGTCTTGGGGTGACATGGACATCGCCAAGATCGATATTTTGTCAGTCCTTCATCTCATCACATCATTCTTCTCTCCCTACACTTGAAAACTTCCTCCACCTAAAACTTCCTCACAATCTTCATTAGCAACGTTAGTGTAATCAAAATAATAAATCCACTTGGTTCAGTTTCAACACAAGTATCCCACTCCAATTAAAACATTAGCTACTGTCAAAACTTATTTTAAAGCTCTCCCTCTCAAACGAACACCAAAAGAAAGAGATTAAGACGCAAATGCAAATATTGGCAGAAATCTATCAAAACAGAACAACCGGTAAAGATATATTTTTACGAAAAAAATTTGTTGCTAAAATAAAAAAGTTAGATTAAAAACTAGGGCATGTGTCTATTTTTTTCAAAGCAATGCTACGTTCTAGCTAAGAGATACGAATTTTTCGGTAACATCCTAGAAATCTGTTTCATAATAGTAACTTCCTCATATCGCACTACCTCTCAATTAGAGGTTACTATTGGCATAAAAACAAATTAAAAAGGATATGTAACGTTTGCTACAGAGGTAACAACTTCCAAAACATTATAAGAACAAAAGAAAACATAAGAAAACAAAAGGATAACAAATGTAAACAAAAGTGGGTTGCCTCCCACAAGTGTTTTTCTTTAACGCCTTTTAGTTAGGCATGAAGAACGAATCAAGTATCATCATTCAATTTGAGAAGCTTGAACTCATCATAAAGGCATTGAATGTTCCACACACAAGGTTCAGAATGTCCTCGATCTTTTCTTCTAGGTTTACTATTTTCATCAAAGAGATTCTCAGGAACAACCTAACCAAAATTCTCCTCTAAAGCATCAGACATTGCTAAAAGTTTGAATGGTATAGGGATATTAATTTCTTTTTGGCATTCAGTTTTTCCCTCATATTTCATTATATCATTATCAAATTTTCAAAGTATGATTGATGGCAAGACCGTAACCAAGCATCTTATAACCAGAAACAACTTTTCTAGCTTCTATAGCATTGTAATTAAATTCTAAGAGTAAAGCATTCAACACAAAATCTCTATGTTTTCCTGCATCCATGCTATCAAGTTTAAGAAACATTTGTTGTATGCTAGGATTGAGGTTGACAAACCTATCTTCTATCATGGGAACCAAAGAGGCTACAACAGTCTCATAGTTATGGGCAAGTTTAACTACAAGTTTATCATTAAAATCATGAATCCCATTAACATGGTTAAAGAATTCCTCAATATTGTTTCTCCCAATAATGAATCTACTTCCTACTTTCAGATCTTTCATAGAAAATTTAGGAGAAGACATCTTAGCAAAACAACAACAAAAACTAACACGAAGACGAAAACTAAGTAACAAGGAAAATAAAACACTAGAAACTAGAGAACTAATTTTTTGGGGTTTTTTATAAAGAGAAAAGAAGACTAAGCAAAAGTAAACTAAGAAAGAACAAAAAAAAAAGAGTGGAAGTGTCAGACTCCCCTTGCAACAAGCTAGAAATCCCCGGCAACGGCGCCAGAAAAAATACTTGATGATGACGTGATCACACGCTCGTTGGGAGACTCCAGGCGAATGGTATGATTTAGTCTAGAGTAAGTTTTCCCCTAGTAAAGAACTAGACTTATCGAACCAGTAGGACTTCGTAGTCTTGAAGAAGGTTTCTTTATCAACAACGCTAGAAAAGTACTTGTGATAAGCGTGGAACATGCACACAAGCACAAACTGTCTCTTGCCCCAACTTACCCGAAGGTTGTCAACCTTCCGGTCTTGCTGAAAACAGGAGAATTAAACGTATAGAGTCTTGGAAAACAATAAAAGTAAAAAACAGAATAGTGAGGAAACAATTAAGAAAGTGCTTAGAAGAAGGTTTGCAATATGAGGAAAATAGGATCGGGGGCCATAGGTTCAGTAGTGGTGTCTCTCCAAAGAAAACAAACATGTTGGGTGAACAAATTACATCTGGGCAATTGACAAATCATGCGAGATAAAGTTCACGGGTTCTAATATTGTAGGAATTACGTCAAGACATATGGACCTCTATCCAGCATGCATCCATATCTAAATATCCACCTCAAATAGGTATCCAGCAAATCTCTTGGTATTAAGTTGCAGCAACGAAGTGATTGCTATGTGTGCAACAAAAAAATGCATTAAGATCAATACATAATGTAAGCAGTGGTTCCCATCCGTAGACAAGAGCACTGATGTTTTCTCCCCAGTGGCAACAACACATCCTCCCCCCGCACGTTTCTATCACTCGAGCGTAGGGAACAAGGAGGCATGAACCAAGTATCTAGCATATAACCCTCTCTTGGAGGTGAAAATAACTACTTGGCCAAGGTAATCATAAACACAAAAGAGCATTGCAAGACAAGATTAAAATTCTCTAAAAATATAAGTGACGCATCTCAGATTGACATGAACAAAATAATCATAATCTCACGGTTCGGATCCCAGCAAACACAACATGCACTATTACATAACGGTGGTCTCGATCATGTGAGGCGGCTCACGAGACTCTAAACATGGCGGCATAGGGGAGAGAACAACCATCTAGCTAATGCCATGGACCCGTAGTCCCGAGATGAGCTACTCATGCATCTGTCCAGAGGCGATCATCGCGATGTAGAGGCCTCCGGTGATGATTCCCCTCTCTGGCAGGGTGCCGGAGCAGGACTCCAGAAGCCATAGATGGACTTTCGAGGTGACGACGACTCTCTATATGTTTCGTGGAAAATAACTTCCTCCCCGATGATTTTAGGGTTAAAGGCAATTTATAAGCGAAGGGCGGACGTGAGGCGTGCCAAGAGCTCCCAGGGGCCCACCAGGTGCGGCCTAGGGGGGCGCCTAGCACCCTCATATTGGCCCCCTGGCTCCCCTTTGGACCCTGTCTTCGTTCCGAGTAAAAATTGATCTCCTTGAATGTTCAGTCCTTTCCGAGAATATTTCCTTAAGAACTTTTTTGAAATAGAAAAAATAGTAGAAAACAACAACTGGCCTGGCGCATCTTGTTAATAGGTTAGTCAGTGAAAACATCCGGAAAATAAAAGAAAACATGTGGAAAACAAAATGTATTGGGTAGAAAACAAGCATGGAGCACACAAAAATTATATATATATGTTTGCAACGTACCACATGCCTCCTCCTTTGAGGCGTCGCTAGGTATCTTCCTCCTCTCCCTCCCCCATCTCATTACCCGGGTGAAAGCCCAAATCCTAAATTGGGAGGCAACAACGTTATCTCCTTCATGAAGGTGCTGCTTTGGATAAGTTGGGGGGTGCGGGTTTGTGCTGTTTCAAGCGGTAGGCTTCAACGTCGTGGTTTGAACCATGTCGGTACTACCGAGATATGGGATTCATCTCTACATCTTGTTTTGGCTCCTCCATGTTCGCTCTTTGTGACTGCCCTCCAGAATATCGGTGCCCTCTTACCTAGGCAGGGAGAGGAAGGGTTCCTCTTTGTTGCTTGGAGTGTCGTCGCGAGGTTGAAAGTGCACAGTGCGCTTCTTTCTAGGTGTCATTCAGAGGCTCAGAAATATCGCGCCAGTTCTTCTATGGCACATATTCTCATCGCTATCGTCGCCCAGCAGCGTCACCCTCTTTGTTGTTGAATCTGCGAATGGCGATATGACTTCTAAAGGTGGGCCTGATGCAGCAAGGCGGCTAGTCTCTGCTTGGCCGTGGTTGTGGCCATCGCGTGCTGAGTCGCTAGAGCAGATGGAGACCCTCCGCCGCAAGGTGAGCTCAGACAACACCTCTCCGCGAGCGCACAACCGAGTGTAGGATCGACGGTAGAGCCAGGAGACGCATGTGCACGACATGGAGTCGGCCACTGTAGCGTCATTGGCGTGGTCACCTCCACCTTTGCCGACCAACCGCTAGATCGTGGCGCCACCATCGGCTCCGACAGGTCAACAATATCTAAATTATTCAAGGCCAGGGCCAAATGCTACGCTAGATATAGGGTTTAGTTTAAATTACATTTAGTTTTATTAAAAAATTACAGGTTTGCTTAAATTCGCATTTCAAACCCTTTTTTTTTTGCTAAAACCTATTGGGGCGGCCGAAGTGGGCCTGTCCCATTAGCGAGGTATGTGCAACGCTCGCAATAATACTTACCGGACACACTTGATCGACGCTATATTGGAAGCACCGTTGGAGATGCTCTTAGGCGACACGGGAGGGTTGGACAGTGGCATCAATCTTCCATTAGTGAACGTGAGCAGTATGATCTACGGGCTGGAAGAAGTACTCGCATTCACACGCTTGCATACGACAGCTAGCGATACGGCAAGCGGCAAATCGTGTAGAGCGTACGTGAGGATTCTTTACGATACAGGAAGGGTACACATGCACAATGACAATGAATACGAATATACGATTCCACCAAGACAATCCATGTGCCCACCAGCATCTCGATCTCTCAGTGTTCCGAATTTGATGTTCCGGCAAGCCGTAGATCGGGGGGCTACAATAGGAGGGATGTGGGCTGTGCATCTGCACCAGCAGTGCGGAATTTATGAGGAGTAAATAAGGATCACGCCGAGCTAGCATAGCTGCATAGTACATGCCCACTCTACACAGTACGCAAACACACGGTTTGGTTGCTGAATGAGCATGAAGGCGGCAGTTAACCATCGAGCCGTCCGCATGTGCTCTAACCGGTTCAGACGACACGCACTGCACCTACTGCGCCATGTGTAGCCATCACAATCCATCCATCGCCTTGTACGCGTTCTGTTGCCACAGTTATAGCTAGCCAAGTAATTAAATTGGTTGCCTCTCTACTCAAAGGTAATTGTTCAATTGTACTCAAAGGTGATATATATGGATGCAGCTCCATCGATCAAAGCTCATTTCGATTGTTGTCGGGCAACTTCAAGGTCCCAAAATTAATTTACAAATTTTTAGTAATTGCTCTCCAGAGATTAAACCTAGGTTAGAAGGGGGGTTGGCACAGCACGGAAGAGCCGTTAATGGCGTCGTAAACGGTAAACCCTTGATAATAAGGCTGAAGTGCAACAAACCGAGTATGCGCAGCTTTTTTTATGTGGTATTTGCTTTATTACCTTTCAAGTGTTTAGGCAACCCGATTCATTGCAAGAACTTACGCCGGAGATTCGAAGGACGTTGAAGATCAGGCTGAGGAAAGATCAAGGAGAAATGGGTACTCAAGTCCTTGATCTAAAGCAAATGCCTTCTTAATAAACGGCTATTTAATCTACTCACAATATGCGGTGTTTGACAATCTTCGTGTAAACAAATATTCGGGGAAAAGACCACCCGTTATCATAACGGTTATACCAAGAAATTCCTATTTTGGGAGGTGCTTGTGCGAATTAAGGAGATTATTTTTGCAATTTGGCTCCTTTGGATAACATGGTTTAGGGTTAGGGTTAGGTGCTAGACCACTTGGTGCTTACTATCCATGGCCTATTAAAACAATCCGAAACAAAACAGGCTAGTGTGTATCCTCTGTTTTAGGCTCGGTATATATTATATATAATGTTGATTCCAAACGATCAGTTGTCACATATCACTTGACAAACTAGCATAACGTTGAATTTACATACCACGGGTTATTCTCGTGTATGATGCTTTATTTAATTCACAATTTTGCTCTCGTGGTGCCGCTAAGTGTTCTTTTGGTTTTTATGACATAACGTCATTCTTACCAAATACATAACAATTGTATACTGAATATTCAACAATTCTTTTTTGATTGTCCAATGGTATGAGTAGCATGTTGGCCAGTCAATTCTGCCAGTGGCGAAGCTAGTGCAAAAATCCATTGGGTTCAGTTTGTTGTTTATAGTGTAATTTTTCACTGATAACCAATGACAAGGATTAGATTAATGAAGGATCTTACTAATTTTATTGGGTTCATATGAACCCAATGCTAACACTACAGCTCCGCCACTGAATTCTGCTCTTAACGATGAGCTTCCTTGCTCTATGGCAAATAATCGTATATCTTGATAGATGGAGTAGCGGTGTTTTGAACTATTTTGTTATGTCGAAAATTTGACAAAACAAAAAAAACTTTACTATGTGCAATTGTTGTTCTTATGTACCAACCGATTGTGATCATCCACTATCCTACAATATGTCCACAATGCAAAGAGGAAATGGAGTTTTCGTAGTGCGGTATAGTAAATAGTTTATGTCCATTTTTCGTTCTGTTCTACTCCTAAACTTCTTATCGTTTAATTTATCACCTATTTTTGTGATGATAATGCTACCTTTTCAGAATTTTGTTATAAACAGTGTTAAGATATTGACAGTATGTCAATATAAGAAGAAAAGAGTAATAGTATTGCACATATACAGGCACAAGCGGCTCTCAACTCCCAATTTCTTGGCCCTTGTAACTTCAGTTGTGCACAGTTTCGGCATCCAACATATTCAATGCCCTAGTTCAAAACAAAAACAAAAAGCAGAAAATTCAATGCCCCCTGTAAGAGCTGTCCTCAGCTACCTTAATGTGCTTTCTTTCACATTCCTGTCGTCTACTTGTTTGTGGTCTCATTAAAACTGAATTCCGAAAGAAAAAAAATTGGCAGATGCATTTTGATTGAGAGGCGGCGGGACACTCAAAATTTCTTAGAAACTCTTGGTCTATATAATAGAAGCTCATTCTTGTTACTGCCGGCCGCTTCACTCGTACAAAGTACAGCAGGCCAGCTGCTATAGCTGTTCCGTGTATCATGGAAGGAGGAGGAAGAAGGCTGCTTCTCTGCATCGTCGTCTGCGCCGGACTGATGGTGGCAGGCGGCCATGCCGCGACCTCGGTTATCGTCGGCATGGCCCAGTGCGCCAGCTGCATGAGGAAGAGCATGAATGCCGAGGCGGCGTTCAAGGGTACGTACGTGCCAAGTGCTTCCCGTGCTTCAGCGACAAGTATTTTTTAAGCAGTACTAACTGAAATTTGCTGCTATTATTTTCGTCAGGTCTGAAGGTGGCCATCAAGTGCACCAACGGCAGCGCCGGCGCCGGCGAGTACGAGAGCAAGGCCGTCGGGGACATCGATGGCACGGGCGCTTTCTCTGTGCCCCTCCCAGCCGACGTCGACCTGCGCGGTGGAAGCGCCCAGTGCTTCGCGCAGCTGCACAGCGCGGCGAGCAGCGCGCCGTGCCCCGGGCAGGAGCCGTCCAGGATCGTGCCGCTGAACGAGTCCGAGAGCGAGGGCGCCACCTTCGTCGCCGTCGCGGGCAAGACGACGACAACAGGCGTCGTGTCGACGATGCCCGAGTGCGCGTCGGCCAACATCTGCTTCCCGTGCGGCGTTTACGGACGGAGGCCTATCTACATGCACCGGCGCATGAAGCCCTTGCCGGAGTACGGGATGCCGATGCCGGTGTACGGGACCCCGGAGCCGAGATGCCTGTGCACCCCTTACCCGGAGCCGGGATGCCAATGCCCGTACGCGACACCGGTCTACGGGACGCCCATGCCGGAATACGACCCCGCTCCCGAGCCGCCGGTTTACGGAACGCCCACGCCGGACTGCCCTCCCGAGGCGCCCGAGTACCCTGTGTACGGGACGCCGGCCCCGAGGTGCATGTGCAGCCCTACTCAGGAAGCCGGGTGCCAGTGCCCGACTGCGGCTCCCACGCCGGTGTACGGGACGCCGGCGCCCAGATGCATGTGCAGCCCTACAATGGAAGCCGGGTGCCAGTGCCCTACTGCGGCTCCCACGCCGGTGTACGGGACTCCGGCGCCGAGATGCATGTGCAGCCCTACTATGGAAGCCGGATGCCAGTGCCCTACTGCAGCTCCCACGCCGGTGTACGGGACGCCGATTCCTCAGCCCCCTCCTCCGACGCCGGTGTACGGGACTCCGGCGCCGAGATGCCTATGCACCCCTACTCCGGAGCCTGGATGCCAGTGCCCTTCTCCAACTCCCACGCCAGTGTACGGGACACCAGCCACGTACCCTCCGGCCACTCCGGCGTATGGACCTCCGGCGCCGGTGTACGGAACAGTGCCGACGCCGGGGTACAGCACGCCCATCTACACTCCCCCGACCCACAACTGAGCCGCTGGCCCCATTAATTAATGGTAAATCTGACGTAGTAGTACATGCATGGGGAATAAGAAGTTTATGGGACTTGACTATAATTGTGGTGAAATGATACCTGAGCTTTGATGAGGACGATGTTGCTTGCTGTGCGTTGTAGTACACTGTAATATGTTCGCATTTGGCAATGGAAGCTTATTACTAAAGATGTGGGTTTTTTTTCCAATCAAAACTAACATAGTGTTCCGTGGGCAACATTTCTATTTCTTTAAATTATGTAGAGTACAACTATACAGATGAACTGTGAAAAAATATGTTCCAAGGATTCAGATTGAAATTATTTATCATTATGCTAATTAAAAAAGTATTACATAAATATGCATGCAAAGAAAATAAAACATGTTTGTGATCCCGAGCTCCAATGCTCCCTTCATTTAAAAAATTCAAAAAAATCTGAAAAAAATCTGGATATAGTACGTGTTGTAGATTACAAACGTGAAAAATCACAACGTTAAATTCTATGTAATATGGGCTACACAAAAATAGAAAAATCTAAACAAAATTGAAGATTTGAAATACTCACACTACTAGGGAAACCCTTATCTGTGGCGCACCAAAATCCTGTTCTGTGGCGCACCCTGGGGCCACAGGGGTGCGCCACAGAACACACGCCACAAAAATAATTTCTGTGGCGCACCAGGCCCGTGCGCCACAGAAATAGTGGATTCTGTGGCGCACCTCGACCGTGCGCCACAGAAATGAAGGATTCTGTGGCGCATCCCTTAACGGTGCGCCACAGAATTGGGTGCGCCACAGAATTCTCCAACGGTGCGCCACAGAATCATCTGCTATATTTCGAAATTTAAATTGTTTCTGCTGTATACAGTTTGAATATACAGGAATTATACAGGAATTATTCACAGCAGTGATATTTGACAACATATAACATATTACTGATATTTTACAAAGTTACTTAATCACAATAGTGATACATAGTGCAAAGTATCGAATTTGGCTCAAAGTGATCACATAGTTACTCGAGTTGTCAAACACATCATCGAACAATAATTGTCACCACATAGTTACTCGATCGAGTTGTCAAGTTACAAATGCCTAAGCTAAGATGAAATAGACTACAAGCACGGCGACGATGGTGAGCAAGAACGGTAGCTTGTAGGAGGCCTCCAACTTGTTCATCTTGTTCATCTTGTTCATCTGTTTCGACTGGTGGTCCCTCCACTTCGCAACCGCCTCGTGTCTAGTCTTGTATCCTTTATAGCAGTTGCCGCTGAACTTGTCGACCTGTGCTTTGCAGTCCTTCCACTCGTCATAGACTCCTGGAACCCGACCCTCGAACACCACGTAGTACGTCATCTATATAGATAGACACAAAGCATATTAGTAAGTATAATGCAAAAAACAACTAAGGAAACAAAAAATAAACATCAAAGATATACAAACATAAAGCTAGCTAGGCCTAAGTTAATTTAGAGCAAACTAATAGTAGCTAGCTAGGAGTTTAGAGCTAACTAATAGTAGCTAGCTAGGCCTAAGTTTAGAGCAAACTAATAGTAGCTAGCTATGCCTAAGTTTAGAGCTAAACTAATATAGTAGCTAGGCTTATATAAGTTAAGCAAATTTTGTTAAACAAACTAATAGTAGCTAGCTACGCACACCTCGATCAACGATACCTCAACTGGAGCGGCGCCGGAAACGGCTTATATAGCTCCTTCGTCATCCACGACCTACGATCAGCCTGCCGCTCTAGGCGTTCCTGGATATCCCTCTGGCATAACCCTATGGGTTGGTGCAAGGGCCCTCCCTTTTTGTTGACATCTTCAATGATTATCTCCGACAACTTGACTTTGATGCGATGAAAATCTTGTATAAGATCTTCCTGTGAGATTTCCCCCGCCATTTTGTTGGACCAGTCTCGGAGTCTAGAAGGATGATTCAAATTGTTTGCATCGCGGACAATCCCTTTGAGGTGATGGAGGGCATAGAAGGCCTCTTTCGTGCTCCAAGCCGGCTGCTTGATGCAGGGGAAATCGGTCACGTGCCTGAACCCGTATTTGCCAGTAGCCGGCCTGATACATTCTTGTTTCTTTTCGAATGTGCCTCCATTTTGGGCGTAGCCATTGATAGCCTCATCGAGAACACCCCTTATTCTGGTGTAGTCTTTCCTCTTCGTCACATTCGACGAGTCGAAGTATTGGGCAAGTGAATATTGTGGGCAAAGCACGATGAGTGTGCAGTATGTGTCCCTGCTCAACACATGCAATTGAATCCAGGATAAGCAATGGATGAAACCTAGAAAAAAAACATTAGCTAAGACGATCGCGAGACTTACTCGGGGAAGACAGGCAAAAGAATGTCCGTCTTGTTCTGACCGTTTCTCAACATGAAGCTCTCGAGGTACTTCACTGCCTTGGTCCGTGTACTTGATCCTTCCTCCAGCTGGCTATCACGCATGTAGTAGGGATCCGCTACCATAACGTTAGGGGGTAACTCTCGCTGGATCTGCAGCTGAGCATTGAGCGCGTATAGGCGGACCAAGTTATAGTCCAGCCGTCTCGAGTGAAACAGACTGAAGATATCCTCATACGCTATGAAGAACAGTCCCGCGGGGTCTTCGTTGACGAAGTCCGGGCCCTCTGGCACCTTGACCGTGAACACAGGGTAATTTGGACACTTGTCTTGAAGAAGGAGACCCTCTAGCATCACGATAATGTTCTGCAATGTGAGCATTGGTCCAGTTGCCCCATGTATCTCGTCCGGACCCAGTATCGGTTTCCCAGCTTCATGCAAGCGGGTCAAGCCATCCTTAGGGGGTCGTATCACGGCGTCGGCCAAGATCTTAGTATGCTGGACCTTTTTAGCAGGTCTCTTCCTAATCTTCTTGCTGGCGGTGGCTTGATCTGCTGCGGGAGCTGGGGGTGAGGGAGCTGGGGGTGCGGGTGCTCGGGACGACCCTTCGATTGTCTTATGCAGTGTGCCAGGGCTGAATACTGTACCCTCCGGGTAGGTCAGACGCTGCGTGACTTCAGTACGTCTAGGTTGATCGTCGTGACTGCGGAAGGCTTCGTCGTCACGATTCATATCAGGCATGTACCTATCTTGGCTGTAGCCCGTGTTGAGGTAGGCATTGATGTCGACATTGTCATCGTAATGATAGTCTTCGACACCGGCGGCTGCAGCAAACTGGTTGTCCACGTCCTTTGGTGGTGACGGCGGCTGTGATGCCGGCGGCTGTGATGCCGGCGGTTGAGGCACAACTGCTTTTGATGATCTTTTGGGCGGTCGTTGCGGCATATTTCCCAACAACACTTTGTGCCTTGTTGTGGTGGCAACAACCGCCGGTTCCTTCTGGGTGGTGGTGGCAACAACCGCCGGTTCCTTCTGGGTGGTGGTGGTGGCGACGAGTACTGTTTCCTTCTGAGGGGCGGCGGCCTTGGGTGCAGTCTGAAGGGCTCTTTTCTTCATGGGCCGGACGATCTTATTCTGCGGGGCCATAGGGGATGTGGCGCCGGTGTTGCGCTTGATCACAAGACCCCCCCCAAGACGAATCTGGCTCTTCGGCCATTGCATCACCCAAGTCGTGCACTCTCCAAGTACCAAGTTTTCCTCGTCGCAGCCTGGAGGTTGAAAGGGGGGGAGGACGTCGCGATACTCCGGCACTACATTGGCCAACTTCACCTTCATCACGTTCTGGTCCATTCGAGAGTGGTGCATAGTGCGTTGCATGGGTTGTATAATAGTGCCGGTAGCAACATCCACCAACTCTCCGCCCGGCACCACACGATGCAGTAGTACGCAAGGTTCGTCCTGTTGTGCAACATACCAGGCATCATGAGATGACAGTCATCTTGAGAATGCGTAGTTAGATCACGATTAACTAATTAGTTACCTTGGTGATGGCGTCTAGCTCGGCGGGTGTCGAGACAAGGGCGACGGTGCCCTGCCCATCATTCTTCGGCATTGCTGCCGAAGGGGGCGGCGATGTGACCAGAAGGAGTGGCGCCGGCGTCTGGGGGGTCAGCTGTTGCGGCGGCACTTGCTGGTTCATGCTTGAGTTGCTGCCGATGAAGCTGGGCAGATGGATCGGTCCAATTTGACCCCCCGCATTCCAGGAAGCTAGCCCCTCCATCAGCCCAGCGGGGATGACTTCCTTGAGCCTCTCATCCACTAATCGGTTGAGCCTGTCGGGGTCCACCTCTCTGCTCTCCAGTTTCTTCTCTAGAGCCGCCATCTTCTTCTTCAGCTCCGCGACCTCCTCATCATCCTTAGTCGATTTCGTCTTCCTCTTCTTTTCTGACTTGGCATCTGAGTAGTACTCGGCTACCTTCATGTTTAGCCCAAAGCCGGAGATGCGGCCAGCTGACGTCGGCGGGGCATCCAACGGCCTTTGCTTGTATGCGTTCGTCGCTCTGTTGAAAGGCGTGTCCCACCGACTCGTCGACCCTTCGGACGAGTCAGATTTCCGCAACTCCCTCTCCTTCGGACAAAAGGAAATTAAGGTGAGCCCATTATCTAATTATTAGATCAATGCAATATACATGTACTTGAGATATATGTGTCCTTACCAAATGTTTCTCAAATTCCTTCACGTCCTCGTCTTTCGTCACGAATTCCCCCGTCTTCCAGTCTAAGAAGTACCGGGATCGGACAAAGTTCCTAACTTGTAAGTCCGTGATTTTGTGCCAGGGGTTATCTCTTCCGAGACGTTCCATCTCGCGGTCCTCCTTCTCCCAAGTAGCCTGTTTTCCTTGGTAACCACCGCTTCCGAGATGTTGGTGCCCTATGTTTTGGTCCCGCATATCCTGCCCCCATTTTGTCCATTTTTTACACTCCTCGGTGTTCAAGTACTGCTTAAATATCTCGAAATCTTCTTTCAGAAGCGTCGGGTCTTTTCGACTGATCTCCTCCCAGCTTTTACCTTTTTCAATCTTCTTCTTCACCCGGGATTTCCAGCTGCTCAACGCGGTGCTCATCTTCGTGATGGCTAAAGAGTCCACATGTTTGTTGAACGGCTCCGGGAACGTGTATCGCTGGTGAAGCTTCTTCAGAAGGATTTCGACCAAAGCCTTGTTGTCGTCGCTTCTAAGGTCAAACGTGTTGATCGACATGCTTTCCCGCACGATGCACCCTAGCTGCATGCCGTACCCTGAGGTAACAGATCGAGGCGCCAATGGTAGGCCACTCGGCGAGACCTTGGTGATTGTATCGGTGACGTTCGCGAGCACTTGCGGCTTACGATCCTTCCTTGGGGCCCGGGGCTTCTTATTCTTCTTATCGGTCGTCGGGGCGGCGTCGCCGCTACCACCAGCCGCCGTGCGGTCAGTGCCACCACCATCGGTGCTCTTATCCTGGTCCTCTTCCTCCAAGTACCCCCAATCAACGTCCTCTTCCTCACTTCTGGTTGCAGCGTGGGCCTCCCAGCCCTCTTCCTCGGCACCGGCTTCGGGCACGGACACGTGCTTGGAAGAGCCAGACATGTTTCTGTAATAACATTCAAATTTGAGTTTTTGAGTTGGATTTCAAATTATATGCCTGATTGAAACACAAAGTACAGCCGTGAGTGTATTGTCCACTGACCCCTAACTAAATACTCCCTCTGTCCCATAATATAAGATGTTATTACAACCAATATAATGTCACTCCTTTACCGCTTTAAAACATTTGGACTTGTTAGGTTTTTCTCAAGGGCCTTTTTTAATCAAAGGAATCTTGTTGGGTTAGAATCCTTGGGAACTTTCTCTACGAGACTTGTTTGATAGGATTTTTCTGTGGGAGGCTTGTTTGATTTGTAGCATTAGAATCTTACAGTTTATATTTTCAGAGCTCCCTTCCCAGATTACACTTGGTTACAAGAGAATTTCCATTGAAAATCTAACCTCTTGAAAATTTTCCATTGTTCCTATGACATGCACCTAATATCTCAAGAAAATTCCTGTTAATAACAAAAGAATAGCTTAAAATATAGTTGCACGCTAAGCATTGTCATTTATTCTCGACCATCAAATTTTATATTCAGACATAAACTAGAGTACACTAATAGAGTTCTTGGGGCTTCCTATGTCACTCACTAACGAGACAAAAGGCATGTTTCTGTAGTAACTGCTCGAATAGCAAAAAAACTTAAAAATAAGATTGTGTGGCTCCTCTCCCCTGTCTACTCCTTGCTGCTGGAGATAAACCGCAGCTCCTCCCCGATCTTGTGAACCACGACACTAAGCAGATGTGTTTCGCTATCGAAAACCCTGCTATTATGTTCAAGCCAAATCTGCTACATCCCTACTGTGATAGTTGTGCTTGATGTCCGTCAGGGGATAGAGCAACAGGGAAAGTAATCAGCAGATGTTGCATTGTTTCCGGTTCTTGACAGCAGAGCGGGAAGTGAGGCTGATGTTGGAGTCCTCTGCGTGCCAGATTCTTAATGACCATCCAAGTATGAAGTTTTTCCTGACAGTGGCGTATAGGAGTGCCAGATTTCCTGAGCTCCAAGTGCCAATGTCTGACCAAGGAACTTTGCTGCATATGCTGATCCTGAAGAATAGATTCTGGATGCGGTAAATTTCCAGCAGAATAGGTCTTCAGCTTCTGGTCTTAGCAGCACATAGCTCACTAATAACCATAGCTCACAAAATTGAGCCGGAGACGGGTCTGGGACTTGAGATAGATCTTAAGATCAAGGAGGACGTCCAATGATAGGCAGTTCAGCAAAATATTGATTGATGTGTTACTTGGTAGAATTAACTCTAAGGTTGGTAGCTAGCTGGCATAGTGAGGCGCAACTGGTATTCTGTTATGTTAAAAAAGCACTTGAGGCCACAGTTTCATCGAAATCCTATCAGGGCCTGAAATTTTTTATGGAAATATTACTGCTTGCAGTACAGATGTTCCAGACATTTTCTTTTGTGAGATAGTGATGTTGGCAGTGGCGTGGTTCTATGGATGTTTCTGATGGCGGCAACAACATCAACATCTCAATTATGAGTTCCCTTTGCGATGATGATTGATGAGACTGAGATGTCTCGGCAGAATAGTTATTCCCATGATGAATAGCATGTTCTGGTGATGGTTTTTCTAATAAACAGCTAGTAGTTGCAGCTGGACACCCTTAGCAATTCTAAATTCCAAGGAATAAAACAGAGATGGTGTTTACTGCAAAATTAAAACTTTATAGAAGCTGAGATGCATTCCTTGCTTATATAACTTAAAAGATGCATTCCCAATACTTGATGAGCATGTGAGCTGACACGATTCTAGCTTGACTAATACAGTACTACTAATAACATGATACAATTCCTTGCTATGAAAATTACCAGATGTCTAAGAGTTCCTGATACAATACTTATTCATTTACATGATGGCAATGATCAGGTTAGTAATAGAAAAATTAGAACAGACAAATCTACTAAGTATAAAATTCATAGAAAATTTGGCCATGACTTTTGCTAATTTTCATATGTATGAGAGAGCCAGAAATTCGCTCGGAAGGAAATGAATCAACTTCCTCGCGAAACTTTGGCATCTCAAAAAGAAAACACTGCAGAAAAAACCTACAGCTACCAGCTCAACAGTCAAAATTCTCAGCTTGACTGATGGAATCCCACAAGACATCTACCAGCTGCACATATATTGCTTGACTGAAAAATCAGGCCTGCTGACCAACGTAAAAGGACCATGTTGGTTCTTCCTTCAGCACCACAAAGGATTTTTCACATATACATTGTCAGATATACAATATTTCACATATACATTGAGTTCATACAATAAGGAGTTGAGCAATTTGAGCAATGCTGCAAAGACTACAAGCGAGAGATCAGAGGGGATCGAGCAGAGACTACAATAAGATCGTACTACCTTGTCGTCCGTTCTTATCTACAAGCGAGAGAGAGGGGATCGAGCAGAGGGAGAAGAGGGGAAAGAGGGGCTTACCCTGTAGGTGTAGGCGTCGAGGAAGACAATGTCGATGCAGACGGGGACGGCGCGGCGCTCCTCCTCCTAGCTAGGTCACGGCGCGGCGGTCCTCCTCCTAGCTAGGTCACGGCGCGGCGGTCCTCCTCCTAGTCACGGCGCTCCTCCTCCTAGGCTCCTCCTCCGCACGGATCCTCCACGGCGGCGAGAGCGAGCGAGAAAGATCAAAGGGGATCGATCCTCCACGGTGGTGTTCGTCGCGAGAGAGAGAGGGGAAGAACTGAGGAAAACTGCTAAGTGTGGAAGATGACCATGCGGGTCCACATGTCATTGGCACAGAGGCATTTTCTGTGGCGCACCACGAGCATGTGCGCCATTGAAATGTAAGAATTCTATGGCGCACGCTTATAGGGGTGCGCCACAGAAATGCTTGGGCCCATTCTGTGGCCAAGTGTACGGGGCCACATGTCATTGGGCGTAGTAATTTCTATGGCGCACCATCTAGAACGTGCGCCACAGAATTCTGTGGATAGATAAATAAAAACGCGCACGGTTGTAGTTTGACAAAACTGTGTTAGTAGTGTAGTGGTTTGCTGTGATGTTCTCACCACCCAGGATCGAATCTTGATATTCCCCCATATTTTTTAACATTTTATTTAATTATAATTAAAGAAAGAAAACAGTAAATTACAATTACAAAAATAAAACACACATTTAATATTAGAATATTTTTTATATAAAGTCTCACACACACATATGGTTGTGTAACATACACATGAGCATATTACATAATAAAGTCTTTTTCGTCTCGGTTCCGATCTAGCTTAATTAGCGTCTCTTTCCCTTTTTGTTGGCGACTGGATACTTTATACCGGCCACCTTGAGATTTCTTCGCGTGAACGGACAACCGTGTGTAGGTAGGGATGTCTTCCTTCTTACTTTACCGGTAGTAGGCATGTCGAAGTGCTTGTCGAACTCCTCCTCGATCTTCGGATCACCGTTCTTGTGGAAGTCTTCCTCGTTGGCGTCTCCTTCCATTCCGATGATGCTCCTCTTGCCCCTCCTCACGACAACACGGCTAGGCCTTGACGGGTCGGTGATGAAGAAGCATTGGTCAACTTGGCTAGCGAGTACCCATGGCTCATTTTTCGCGGATGCGTTCTTCGATTTGGCATCGGGTATAACCATTGTGGTGAAATACCGTCCTTCTTTCTTGACATTCTTGGCCCATCTCACACGGAACATTGGCACCACCGTCTCTCCGCAGTAGTTGAGCTCCCATATCTCCTCGATCTTTCCAAAGTATCTTTCTTCCACATTAGTCTCGGCATCGCCATATGATAGCATAGTTACTCCTGAGTTTTGATTTTCGCTACTCATGTCCTTGTCCTCGGTGGAGAATCTGTAACCGGAGATGTCGTACCCCTGATAGGTCCTTACGTTCTGCCCGGGGCCCTGTGATAAGATGTATATGAGTTTTTCATCTTCCGTAGAAGGCATTTTTCTCCGTGCTTCAGTCAGTTGACTTTGCTTGAACCAACGCGTGAAGCCGGAGTTGTGCTCTTTGGTTACGTCTCCCATCTTCCTCGGCCCGCCCATTTCAATATAATTCTGATTGATTAAGCTTTTGTGCTCTTCCACGAAAGGCTCGATCAACTTTAAGTGTTGTAGCGCGACCCGGTGAGCCCTATCAAAGTCGTCGCGTCGTTTTTGAATGCCGACATGGACGTCGCGGCAGCCCTCGCGGTGACCGACTCCGTTGAGTCTGCCACGGTGCGTCCTGGTGGACAAACCGACATCCTGATCGTCTTCGGTGCTTAGGTAATTGTCGCAGAAAGAGATGCACTCGTTGGTTAGAAATCCTTTGGCCATGCTTGCGTCTGGACGGGCCCTATTGCGAACGTATCCTTTCAGGACACCATTCTGCCTTTCCATCGGCATCATGTAGTGCAGAAACGTCGGGCCGAGATGCCTGATGTCATCAACGACATGGAGAAGGAGATGTACACATATATCACAGAATGCCGGCGGGAAGTAAATCTCGAGCTCGCATAGTATCACCACGATCTCATCCTGTAGCATCTTGAGCTGCCTCACGCCGATCGATTTCCGGGTGATAACGTCGAAAAAGTTGCAAAGGCCAAACAACGTATCACGGACATGCTCGTCCATTATCCCTCGGATCGCAACAGGAAGTATCTGCGTCATGAGCACATGACAATCGTGAGACTTCATCCCGGTGAACCTCTTCTTCGCTAAGTCCAGATATCTGCTTATACTCCCTGAGTATCCGTGAGGAACTTTGACTTCTACGAGGCACCTGAAAAACTGCTCAAGCTCCGGCGGACTCAATGTGAAGCAGGCAGCGGGAAGCACCACGGTGTTCTTCTTAGCCTTTTTGCGGGGAGGACCTTCCGTCTTATCCTCATCGTCATCATCATCATCACTATCGGCGGGGACCTGTAGATTTTTCCTAATGCCAAAATGTTTTAGATCGTATCTTGCTTTCGGCCCATCCTTGGACTTCTCCGAATTGCAAATAGTGCCAAGCAGACTCTCCGTAACGTTCTTCGTAATGTGCATCACATCAAGGCTATGAGGCGCGTGGAGGACCGGCCAGTACTCCAAGTCGTGGAAAACAGACCTCGCTTTCCATACACCCAGCAGCGGCGCTGGCTTGGGTCGTTTCTTTCCCGGCGAAGGGCACTCGTCCCAATTTTTCAGAAGCTCGTCGATTTCTTCGCCGCTCCTCGTGCGCGGGGCTCCATCGGGCTCGTCTTTACCATTGAACAACTCACCGCGTTTTCTCCATGGGTGATCCAGGCGAAGCCACCTTCGAGCCCCTGGGTACACGGTTTTCGAAGACCCGGGATCCCTTGGTAGCTGGAGATGCGGGGTCCCGTCCATGCACTTCACGCAGCCGCAGAATCCGTGGCCGACCTGGGCAGATACATACGCGTAACCAGGATAGTCTGTGACCGTCGTCAGCAACGCGGCTCTCATATGGAAATAATCTCTAGTGTACGCGTCCCACGTACGGGGTGGCGTCTTCCACAACGTGTCTAACTCGTCTTTCAGCAGCCCGAGATACAAATGCATGTCGACACCTGGTTGTTTTGGCCCCTGGATGAGAATACTCAAGTGTATGTACTTTTCCTTGGTGCACAGCCACGGGGGTAGGTTGTAAGGCCATACAAACACGGGCCAGCTGCTATGTGTGCTACTCTGGTTGCCGAACGGATTGAGTCCATCGGTGCTCATACCCAGCCTGACGTTCCTCGCGTCGCCCCCAAAACTCGGGAAAGCTATGTCCAATGCTTCCCACTGGGCAGCGTCTGCAGGATGTGTCATGATATAGCCCTTCTCCGGATCTTCTTCCGGCTTCTCCCTTTTTGCGTGCCATTGCATGAGCTTTGCTTCCTTAGGGTCCACGTAGTACCGTTGAAGACGGGGAGTGATAGGAAAGTACCATACCACTTTTCGAGGAATTTTCTTGTTGTTGGTTAGCTTGTATCGTCCGTGGCCGCACTTCGGACATGCGATTGTGTCCTTGTACTCCCCCCGATAAATTACACAATCATTGATGCAGGCGTGAAATTTTTCGTGAGGTAGGTCAAGAGGGCATACGACTTTCTTAGCCTCGTTGATACTGCTTGGCAATGTGTTCCCCTCGGGAAGGCGATCGTGCCAGAATTTCAAGTTCTTGTTGAAGCTCGAGTCGGTCCATTTGTTTTGCGTCTTCATCTTCAGAGCAGCAAGCGTTACATGCAACCGCGTATCCTCGGGGCGGCACCCAGGAAACAACGGAGTCACCCCGTCTATCTCCATTTGCGCCAGTTTGGCTTTCTCCCTAGCTGCAGCTATGTCGTTGCTCGTCTCCTTAAGCAGCAGATCCTGAACATGAGAGTCCCGCAAGGCCGAAATTAGCGGGGTCTCCGTGTTCTCGCCTTCATCGTCATGTCGATCTTCTCCACCGACATATCCTTCTTCATGATGATCTTGTTCGCCGTCATATCCTCGCTCGCCCTCCTCTTCGTGCACAACTTTTGCTGCCGGCGGTGCCACGTGGTTGCGGTCGTCAAAGAAACCGCGTCTGAGAAGGTGCTCCTCCAATTGTCCGGAATCAGGGTCAATCCAGCGCACGAGTTTGCATGATCGACACGGGCATCTTATCTGCCGCCTGTTGCACCGAATCATGTCCGCCTTCGCGTCTTTTTTGTATCTAGCGATTCGAGCAGAGCTCATTTCTAGTACCATGGTTGCCTGCACAGACACATAGAGAGCAGAAAATTAGAACCACAACATGCATGCATAGTCGCCGGAAAAATTCGGCATGACCTCTCCTATAAGTAGGACATATGGGGTGCAAAAGTTTGCCGAAATGGAAGTGAATCAACATTTCGGCAAACATCCATACACCACCCGCGCCCGCACGCGCGACAATCGATCGGTCCACCTGCACATGCATGACAAACACCCATACACATCGATCGATGGCCACACAAGACATATGAACTTCCAACACTATACTCACCGAGTAGATTCGATACCGACACGCGAAAAGAGCGAGGGAGAGGGAGGCACCGGAGTATAGATGCAAGGTAATTAGGCCCCCCCAACAACAACAAACTTCACCAACAATTATACATCGAATAAATAGGTTCACCTACCTAAAAAGGAGAACTAAATGTGCAAAAATAGAGTGGAGAGAAGGAGGGGCGAATGAGCAACATCCACTTTGCAATGAAGTGAGTGGGGGGAGAGAGGGGGCAGCCACCTTTATGTGCACAGTGCGCATATTTCTGTGGCGCACCTGTATGCTATTCTGTGGCGCACGGCAGAGGTGCGCCACAGAAACAACATATTCTGTGGCGCATTTGGCAGGATGCGCCACAGAATATGGTGTTTCTGTGGCGCACCTGCGCTGTGCGCCACAGAAGTGGCCCTTTCTGTGGCGCACGAATGACGGTGCGCCATAGAAATATGGCCTCTGACACCCAGCCCACTGATTGGTGTGGGGCCCACACGATTTCTGTGGCGCACCCCTATCTGGTGCGCCACAGAATTACATATTTCTGTGGCGCACCCTGGTCCGTGCGCCACAAAATAATATTTCTGTGGCGCACCAGATGGAGGTGCGCCACAGAATCAATTCCATAGAATGGCAATTCCCTAGTAGTGTCAGATCGATCCGTACATTTTGTCATTTTTGTGTAGCTCAAATATATAGTATTTTAAATTGAAACTTTGCCCGTTTGTAGAATATATCGTTGAGAACATCCCTGATTTTTTTCACATTCTTTTAAACTTTGAAATATGAATTTTGAAAGAAAAAAACGCCAGGAGCACTAGAGCTTGGCAGCCCTTTACTTCAAGGCATTCATGTGTTGCATAGTTTGTGAACTTTGTTCTTTCCAATATCTTGCAATGGAAATAAAAAAGAATAGTGCACACTCCATCTATTACAACACTGACTAGAATTAGGGCATTTGTGGTATGGGGTAAACTTAAGAGACTAACTGCACTACCTATGATGGTAGATGCATGTATGTGGCACGACATATCAACATTCGTAATGAGGGTACAGGATACTAATGGGGTTTGTCCTCTATGTGACCTTCTTTTGACCCGCCGGTCTCATGGCTGTTCTGGCCTGGACCATTGTCAGAGATGGTTAAATTGGTGTGCGAATTATTCCACGAGTGTGGCAGATGTAGTGTGTCGGGGAAAAAAGAAACGGGGGACGAGGATGAGATGGTTTTGGTGAAAGCTTTCTGAGTGTCAAGAATGAAAAAAAAAAAAACCTTTTGATGCTTGTATGTCCCGCTCCCGCCACTTCCCCGCTATCCCACACCTCCTACGCCGCCTATAAAATCCCCTCTTCGCCTGAGACGGGATCATCTCTACCCCCCTCCCCCCTCCCTCTTCCAAATCTCTCGCAAGCGGTCGTGGAGGGTGCGTGGGACGCGACAGCCATGCAGGATGGGGCACCCGAGGTGGAGGGCGAGAAGGCCATGGCAGACGCGGCGACGGTGCTCACAACGAGGGAGTTGTCCTCCCTGAGTTCTTCATTCTCCTCCACGCACCATTGGGCAACGTGCTGCTGTCGGAGAGAATCGTCGAGACCCCGACCCCTACGTTCTCAATTGGAGGACTGTCCCAATCGCGTCGGTTGTGCTGATAAGGAATTCCTGGGGAACGGGTGGGAGCAGTTCACCCGCATGCACCAGCAGCCAGAACGGTTGGCTGCTCATCTTCTGTGACGATGGGGAAGGCAAACTGCGGATCAAGATATACGACGACACTTTGCTTCGACGGCGGTTCTGTCAGGATAGCAGCGGCGACAAGCATGCCGCAATGGATGTCGATGACAGCAGCAGCGACAAGGGCAGCGATGACGACGAGTCGGAGGGTGCGCCTAGTTTTTGCAAATTTTGTAATGTCTATGCAAAATTTGAATAAAATTGTAAAAAGCCTAATTTATGTGTTTAAATTTTTTTTTCCACTTTGTTTGGGGGTGCTGTGGACAGCACCTCTATTGCGGCAGACACATGTACAACGCCCTTAAAGAGGGCACAATTGGCGTGCCGGAAACAAATTAAATGGGTGTCGTAGAGATGATCTTATCTTGTTTTATTCGAGAATTGGGCAAGAGCGTGGGACGACGACTTGGAAAATTCAACGGATTGCCTTAAACGTGAGATGATTCATACGGATAGATCTATTGAATAACTTTCACTCACAAGAAATTAGACCACACAGAGTCGGCTAAACTTCAAAAATTCTACCGAGTTGTAAAAAATATTATAGTATACTCCCTCCGTTCCAAAATAGATGACTACCATTTTGTCCATATATGTATGTATGTAGACTAGAACATGTCCATATACATGTATGTTTGGATATATGCAAGTCATCTATTTTGAAACGGAGGGAGTACCATTCATTTAATGACTGATTGGATGCAAACAAAGACGTACGTACGAGAATCACCGGTCCAACACATGGAGCGTGCCCAAACAGAGGGACACCACGAACCCTAAACCGTGTACTACAGATTAGCCAGGAATAAGAGTAAATTCCGGTTGGTGTAATGATCACTTAACGTGCAGACATGTGACGCTCCCATCCACCCTCCCCGCTGGTAGCCACGCCGGCTCCAGCGTCCTCCGCCCCGCCGGCTTCCGCTCCGGTTCCCGCGCCCACTGCTTCCCATCCTCTCCTCCCTCTCGTGCTAAGCCATGGCGGCGCACTCGCCCACTCGTCCCCACACGCAGCTGGTCGGAGGTGGCCAGCCGCAGCGGACGCCCCCTCTAGCCCGATCTCCATGTCCTCGAGCTTGATGGGTAGGCAATCGTGTTAGGGCTGGGGCTGACCTCGGAGGAGGACTCCCCAGAGGGCTCTCGCGGTGTTACATCGCTGGCGGTGCCGGTCGTTGCGGCGCCTGCTGCTCGGGGTGTGCGTGAGCGCCTCACCTGGCTTCCGGCGGCGCCGTCGCGCGGGTCTCTCTGGCGGAAGCGTAAGGCCGCGCTGCGGGCGGCGGAGAGGACCCAGATGCGGAGGACGCCCTCGCCGCGGTCGCCGGTGCCACCGGAACTGGTGGGTCTCTGTTTCAATTGCTACCAATCAGGACACGGCAAGGAAGATTGCACCAATGCGAGGGTGTGTTGCCGCTGCAGCAACGACGATGGTCATGCGTCCTGGGAGTGTGGCCTTCCGCGCGGGTCTCCAACGGAAGAAGATCTGCGTCTGGACCTGCTGGCCAAGCGTGCACGACGGAGCTCGCCGCCGGCGCTGGCTAGGGCGGGAGCCAACGACTTGAACGGAGGGGGTGCGGCAGTCGAGACTGCGCGCCGCCCACTGTCGCCGGTTGACTCCTCGCGTATCTCGAGCCCGGTGGAATATCGGCGTCCGGAGATGTCCGAGTTGGAGGAGGCGCCACTGTGTGTGGTTCGACGCTCCCTAGCCATGCGTGACCTTGAGCACATTCTCCGTTACACCGTGGTGTCCTATGTGGGCGGGCCGCACCCGACGGTGTCATGTGCGCAGGTGCAGGAGGCGCTCCGGCGTCAGCTCGACATCTCCTTCGACGAGGTCTCTATGCACCGGTATGCCCCGGAGGATTTCATGCTCGTTTTCGCCACCGAGGAGTGCCGGAGACGCCTCTCGTCGCTCCCGTCCTTGGACTGTGATGGCTTCACTCTGTTCGCTAGACCATGGTGTAGGCAAGCTCAGGCGACCCAAGTTGCCATAAAATCGAAGGCGGAGATCGTTATGGAGGGGATCCCGCCGCACGCTTGGACGATTGAAGCCGTCGAATACCTTCTGGGAATGTCTTGTGTGATCGGAGAGTTCGCGCTTGAAACCAATACCCAAGAGGACATGTCCGTCTTCCAGTTGCAGGCATGGACAGACGATGTGCGCTTGATCCTCACGGCGCGCACGATGGTGATATCGGAGCCGGACAGCCACGGTGACCGCACACCCTCGCGAGTGAACGTCTCGCCGGGCGCGGTTCTAAGCCCGCCGCCGGTGTGCCCGGATGTTCTGGTAACGCTGAGATACAGAGTGCTTGTCCACATCGCCGGCATTGAGGTTGACAGACCCGCGGGCGGCGCCTTGGCTTCGTCGGGGGAAGGCAGCAGCGAGGGTTCGCCGGAGTTCGCTGGCGGAGGGGGTCCCGGCAAGATCTTCAAGAGGTTCCCATGGCAAAGGGGGGGTGCTTGACCACCGCGAGAGCTTCGCCGGCCAGCGCAGTGGAGGGAATGGCCATACGCAGTCCTTCGCATACGTGGTGGGCCCGCCCGGTGGGTGAAGGCTTCCGCCACTTCCGCGGGGGACACGTGGCCACGTCTTTTTCCTGCCCCTGCTTGGCGGGGATCCCAGAAGGAGTTCGAATTGGTGGCCAGTCCCCTCCCCGCCTACCTCCCCCGGATAAAGACAAGGAAAGGGCCTGGGTGAGGAGTGATCCCGAGGTGGTCTCGGCGGAAAAGAAGGTGGTGGGGCCGTCCTCTGTGGCTCCACGCGTTTCTCTCCGGTCAAAAGACCCAGTCGCTGCCGCTCTGACGGAAAGAAACGGCCTGATGTCCCCTCTGGCTGAAAAGCAGGTGGGCCATGTGGATCAGACTGTGGCGGAAGGGTGCAGTTCGGCAATGATTCGATATGTGGTGGTTGAAAAGCAGGCGGCCCCAGGAATATGCGGACAGAGGCGGTAGTGCTCAACACGGAAGGTTTTCTGCATGTTGGTTGGGTGGGGCCTAACAACCATGCACCGGCAGTGGGCGCAACTGCAGACTCTGTGGGCCCCACGGATTGCGATCCCGAGGCTGTGAGAAGAGACCTGGTCGTGCTCCCTCGCGCGGAGATGGACGTGTTGGCTGATAAGGCGGGACCACGTGGAGCGGGGTCGCTCGTTCCGGCCACAGATGGAGGTCTGGGTGCTACCACTACACGAGTGGGCCTCACGGGCACGAACAAAGAGGTTGGAGAGCTGGGTGCAGCCGCAGATAATGCGGGCCCCACGGCAAGTGAAGAGCACTCGCTGCTCGTCTGCACAATGGGTTGCGATGCACGCGCGGCGGTAAACCTGGTCCTTGTAGAGCAATATACTGCTGCATCTGTGTCCATGCAGTCACTAAACAGCTGCTCCCCCTTGGTTGCTGCTTGCTCTAGCCTAGGGAATGGACCTGGTGATGGAAGTAAGGAGGAGTACTTTGAGGTGTCAGTCACTCAAGAGGTGGACGGTGCTGAGGCACATTTGGAGGATGGCTCTTCAGGAGATGTTGCAGCTTCCTCTGACTCTGACTCTCAGGACGGGCCTTCTGATGCACTTCAAGTGAGCAGATTGAGGGCGTTTTGTGCGGGCCTACTGAAGAAGTTGGCTCCACCTCTCCTGCGAGAAGTAGAAGCATCGATAGGTGCTCGGGCTATAGCAGTTCCATGCACTCCGAGGAGGCAAACACGTAGAACTGGAACCTCTTGCCCCATGAGCAAGCCCCTCAAAAATGATCTGCCGCATAAAATGTGTTGCTAAAGGCATTAGGTGAGGTCCCCGACAACATGGTGGTTGAGGAGAAGGCCCTCCAGGAATTCTGTGGACTGTTCGATTCTCCCATGAAGGATGACCACCTGCACATTGTGGCATCTATCTTTGGGAAGGCACATGCTGCCTTTTGAGGAGTTGAGCCAACAAGGGAGCCAGCCAGTGTGTGCCCATTGAGGGGCTAGGGCCTGAATCATGAGGGAGTTTATAGTGTCTTCTTATGGAGCCAAACATTGAGATTTTGAGTTGGAACCCGCGTGGGTTGAATGACAGGGCTAAGCGGGATGCTGTTATGAGTTTCGTGGAGTCTGTTGGAGTGAATCTTGTATGCTTGCAAGAAACCAAGTTAAAAATTGTTGATCGCTACACTTTCCTCCAATGCCTTGGCCCGTCCTTTGATGGATTTGCCTTCTTGCCTGCGGTGGATACTAGAGGTGGAATCCTGGTAGCTTGGGACACATCGGCCTTGAACCTAGGCCATATCAGTTTGGACTCGTATGCATGTAAACGAGAGGTCACTACTTCTGCAAATAGAAAGTGGTTGATTATTGTGGTCTATGGGCCACAGTCGGATGCGGATAAGATCCAATTCCTCTAGGAGCTCTCAGAGAGGAGGTCTCTTTGCCCTGGGCCATGACTCATTTTGGGTGATTTCAATATGATCATGACGACAGCTAAGAAGAATAACTCAAACTTGAACAGAAACATGATGAGTCGTTTCAGGCAGTTTGTCCACCTACATGAGCTTAGGGACATCTACTTGCATGGTCGCTTGTACATGTGGAGCAACGACAGAGCTTCCCCAACTATGACATGCATTGACAAAGCCTTGGCTTCAGTTGATTGGGACATATGCTTTCCTGACTATATTTTGCAAACCCTCTCCAGCAATGTGTCTGATCACACTCCCCTTCACCTCTCCTTGAGTGCGGCGGTTAGGCCGAAGAGACGGTTCCGTTTTGAGTTATTTTGGCTGAAGCTGAAAGGTTTTGAGGAAGCTGTCAAAGAAGGGTGGAGATGCGCGGACGACATCGTTGATCCTTTCAAGCGCCTGGATGCCCTTTTCAGGAACTTGGCTAGTCACCTGCAAACTTGGAGGCAGAAAAAGGTTGGAAATATTAAGATTCAACTGGCAATTGCAAACACAGTGATTTACAGACTAGAGAATGCCCAGGATAAACGGCAGTTGTCGGCATGAGAGTGTGGCTCCGGCGCACACTCAAATTGGCAAACCTAGGGTTATCTTCTCTTGAGAAAACTATGGCGAGGCAAGATCCAGGGTCATATGGCTAAAAGAGGATGACGCCAATACGAGACTTTTCCATGCTGTGGCAAATGGTAGAAGAGTAAAGAACTTTTTTCCTGCGATCCGTGTTGCGGATGCCTTACTTATCGAGCAAGCACAAAAGGAGGAGGCCTTTTTCAGGCTTATTGGGGTATGCTAGGAAAACTGCAACCAGGGAGGCTACATTAGACCTTAATTTCATTGGAGTGCAGACATATGACCCCAGCGAGTTGGACAGGCCTTTCACGGAGGAGGAGGTTTGGAGCACCATTAAGGAGCTACCTGCTGAATGGGCCCCTGGGCCAGATGGATTTGTTGGAGCCTTCTATCATAAGGCATGGACAATAGTTAAGCAGGATGTTATGGCGGATTTGCAGAAGCTTGCAGTTGGTGATGGGAGGGGGTTTGAGAAACTCAATAGAGCCCTGATGGTGTTGATCCCTAAAAAAATTGATGCAGTTGAAGTGGGTGACTACAGGCCTATCAGTTTAGTCCATAGCTTCTCTAAGCTGTTTTCTAAAATCCTTGCCAACAGACTAAGGAATCGTCTGGGGAAGATCTTG
The DNA here is from genome assembly GCA_028641055.1 of Alopecurus myosuroides. Taxonomy (NCBI): domain Eukaryota; kingdom Viridiplantae; phylum Streptophyta; class Magnoliopsida; order Poales; family Poaceae; genus Alopecurus; species Alopecurus myosuroides. Next base: position 328,902,229 of record CM054061.1, on the reverse strand, counting down.
AGCACAAATCAATTAGCTTTCGTTAGGGGAAGGAGTCTGCATGACAATTTCTTATTGGTAAGGAAGTTAGCAAGGAAAATCAACACACGGAGAGATAAGGGGGTCTTGTTGAAATTGGATATTGCTAAATCCGTTGAATCCATGTCTTGGTCATTCATGATGGAAGTGTTGCGGAAGCTTGGATTCAGTGATGCATGGTGTAGACTGATTTCCCTGCTGCTCCGGACGGCGAGTACAAAAATCTTGGTGAATGGAGTTCATGGAAAGAGAATTTACCATGCTAGAGGTCTGAGAAAGGGGGGGTCCTATTTCCCCCATGCTATTCATGTTAACGATGGAGGTTTTCACCTGCACAATCACGAGAGCGGTTCAGGAAGGTCTGTTTGCCCCCTTGTCAGGTTGCACAGCGCAACAACGATTGTCAGTTTATGCGGATGATGTGGTGCTCTTTGTCAAACCGCTGGAAGAAGACCTGGAAGCGGCACGATTCATTATGCATAGTTTTGGAGAGGCTTCGGGCCTGCATGCCAATTATGCCAAAACTTCAGCAACACTCATTCGAGGAGAGGAGATGGATGAAGTGATGGTAGCCCAAACTCTAAATTGTAACATTGTGAAGTTCCCAATTAAGTACTTAGGGCTACAGTTGGCTCTAAGGCCTTTAACTAAAGGAGAATGGCAACTGATGCTTGACCAAGTCTTGAGGTGTGTCCCTTCGTGGCAGAGTGGTATGATTGCAAGGGCGGGCAGACTTACTTTGGTCAAGTCGGTGGTTACCGCTAGACCAGTTCACCAGCTACTAGTCGCGGAGGCTCCTTGTTGGTTGCTGAAGGAAATCGACAAGTGGATGAGGGGGCTCTTTTGGTATGTGAAAGAGCATGGTTCCCCCATGTGTGGTTTTGGTAATTGATGACAATCACTATGGACTTATGGTTGCATTGAGCTATACTTGTAGAGTTTCTCCATAGGCAATACTTGATGTCCATGTGTTGGATTCAAGATAATCAAGTGGTGACCAAGGTGCTATTCATGTGAATATCCCAAGTTTGGTCATGAGAGAGTTGAGCATATTGCAAGTATGTCTTGAAGAAGAATATTGTGTGAACATTCATCTTTACCTTCAAGACATCATTATTATGAAGAGATAAGAAAAGATAAAAGGTTCATCAAGTATGTCTTGAAGAAGAATATTGTGTGAACATTCATCTTTACCTTCAAGACATCATTATTATGAAGAGAGAAGAAAAGATAAAAGGTTGATCAAGGCAAAGTGCTAAGCGATGGTTAATAGTGATCAACTCACAAAGCAAGAAGATGTACCATGTAGTATCATGGTATCGTAAGTAATTGTTCATATAGCTTTGTGCTCTAACCCATTATATGTGTGTGTGGTATATCTATGTGGGGTTAGGCATCTTTCCATGGGCTTGCATCAAAAGGAAGATTTCATATAGTCCATGGTGGATGACGTCAAGTTGTGATCGTCATCAAGTTCGAGAAGTGCAAGTTCAAGGGAAGCATATCAAAGAGATCACATTCTTGAAGCTTGCCACTCTTTTGGAGATAATGTTAAAGTAAAGATATACTTAAAAGAGCCTCTCCCATAGTTGCATATGGGGGAGCATCTTTGTGTCTTCACCAAGCAAAAAGAAATCAAGAAAGGTGTTCCATCTTGAGGAGGTCGAGATCGTCATATTATAGCTCAAGTGGAATGCTCAAGGCAAAGGTATGATCTTGATAGGTTTTCTATTTTACCGGTCTCATAGCATTAGGAGGGAGACCGGATTATAGGATAGATAACCGTACTATCAAGAGGGGCTCTCATATTAGCAACTTGATCGCATCACTCGGAGAGAGCTCAAACCTTTGCATACTTGGCATAACATTTCTTGGTTCTTATTTGTGTTTTCTCCATGTGTGGTTTTTGAGCTTGTCATGTGCTTCAATACAAGCTCAAGTTCATCAAAAACGGGTTTCGCATGAAAAACTTATTGCGTTTTTTATATTGGAGGTTTTACCGATTGTTCCTTTATAGAGAGGTAATAACTTTCATCATTTGGTTTTATCATCCAATTATGTACTATGATGTTTCTTTGCATAATCTTGTAGTGCTCGTTCTTACGATTTCAACGAGCCCAAGATCATCGAAAACGGAGTCCGAATGCAAAAGATATCGCGTTTTTAGTGAAGGAGATTTTCTGAAAACTGGTAGGCCGGCCCCAGGCCGGGGTGGGCTCCCGTAGGCCGGACCCCTACCCGAACAGTCCGGCCTGGAGGCCGGCCCGGGAGGCCGGGGTGGGGCAGAATGACCCCAACAGGCTGATTTTGGGGGCCGATAAAAGGGGCCTTCTTCCCCATTGGTTCCCCAACCTTTTTGCAAGTTTTCCCCCACCATTGTTGACATTTTGGAGCTTGCTCTCTCTCTATTCCTCCATGATTCTTGCCTCCAATTAGTGGGAAAAGAGAGAGGAGATCTAGATCTATTATTCCACCAATCCATCTCTCCTCTTAGTGAGGGGAAAGTCTTTGCATCTAGATCTTGTGGATTCATTTGTTGAGTTCTTCATTGTTCTTCCTCTCTTCTCCCCCCATAGCATTTGTTGCTTTGGTGGGATTTGAGAGTGAAGGATTTGAGCACTTCTTGTGTTCTTGCCATTGCATAGGTTGCATCGGTTTGAGTTCTCTACGAGGATTCGTTCGAGTGAAAGGTTGAGAAGCTTGTTACTCTTGGGTTCTTGGAGTGCCCTTGAGCTTGTCCTCTTGGGTACTTGGAGTGCCCTAGACGGTTGTTGTTGTCTCGGAGTTTTGGTAGCTCCGGACCTTGTTGCTATCTCGGAGTTTTGGTGGCTCGCGGGATATTGTTGGGAGCCTCCAATTGAGTTGTGGAGATTGCCCCAACCTTGTACGGGATCGGTGACCGCCCTCAAAGGTCCCATAGTGGATCGTGGCACTCCGCATTGGTGGAGGCACGAGGAGAATAAGGTGAGCCATTGGGCGCTTGGAGTCATTGTGACTCCACACCTCTCCAACGGAGATTAGCTTCCATTGGGAAGTGAACTTCGGGATAAATCATCGTCTCCTCGTCTCTCGGTTATTTCTATACCCGAACTCTTTACTTATGCAATTTACTTTGTGATAGCCATCGAGCTTGAAGTAACATATCTTGCTATCACATAGTTGTTTGAATTGTTTAGCATAACTTGTTGGTGCACATAGGTGAACCTAGTTTGTTTAGGTTTTGGCTTGATAAATTAAACGCTAGTTTTATTCCGCATTTATTCAAGCCTTAACCGTAATTATTTTTAAACGCCTATTCACCCCCCCCTCTAGGCGGCATCCGTGTCCTTTCAATTGGTATCAGAGCCGGGTCTCTCTTCATAGGGTTTCACAACCTAGAGAGTAAAGATGTCGGCTAGGGGATTAGTGCATAATGACACTTTTATATTCAATGGCACAAATTATAATACTTGGAAAATTAGTATGCTTAATATTTTTAAGGACATGGGTCCAAATATAGAGAAAATTGTAGATATGGGTTTTTCTACTCCAACGGGTATTGATTGCTCTTTAGAGGATGAGAAAAACTTATATCTCAATACTCAAGCTACTAATGTGTTTTTCAAATATTTGAGTATTGTAGTTCTTGAGTCAATTAGGCCATCTTGGAAAGCTCATGATATTTGGACCAAGCTTCAAGATAAATATGATGTGTCCAAAAGTTGTGGTGATGATTATACTCCCTCCACCTCCGGGCGTGATGAGTTCTCAACTTCTTCTACCTCACCAACATGTGTCAAGGCACAACATAATGATATGGTGATTAGTGACAAAAATTGCAATCTTGATAGTATGCTTATTGTTGACGATTCTTCATCTCTATCTTATTGCAATACTTTGTCTATGGACTTAAACACACCTAGCACCCAAAATGATTTACATGCTTGCGTTGATAGTTCATGCATATCATGTAAAAATTCCTTGACTAAATCTTATAATGATATGCTTGATACATCTTGTTTCCATAGTAAAAATGGTTGTATTTCCTCTAGTACTTGTGTTACTAACCATGTAGAAGAAACTCAACATTCCATGGAACAAGATGTGGATTTAAGTGGTGCTTCAAGTAATGGTTCATCATCATCTACCATATCTCACTTTTGCCTTATGGCTAAAGGTTCAAAGGTAGCTCCTAATTTGAACACCAATGTATCTAGTGATGATGATTATTATTATGATGGTGATGAGGATGATGATGATGATGACGATGATAATGACAATGATTCGTTAATGGAGAAAGGTAAAATGATTCACAATATCCTTTATGAGGATAAAGATGCTTGTGCCAATTTCCTAGAAATCATTAGAGCATTTGATAGGCGCAATATCACCATTAAGGATTTGGAAGCATGCATTGATGCGTGTTATAGCCGCGAGCGTGATTATTCCAATGAAATTGCAAAACTAGAGGAAGCTCTTGTAGAAGAACAAACTATCAATGAATCTCTTGAAGAGACTTTTACTTTAGAGTTATCAAAATTAAAGGACTCTCATAATAGAAATCTTGAGGTGGTTAATTGTCTTAAAACTAAAAATGATGAGCTAAAAGTCGAACATACTCAACTTAAAGCTTCATATTCAAAAGGACTTGCCAATTTTCCTTCTCCTATTTCTATTAATTATGATGCTTGTGCTACTAACTCTATTTCTCGTGAAGCATCTACATTGAAGGAGAATGTTGAGCTAAGGTCTCAACTTGAGTTGCTAACTAGCAATTATGGGAAATTGGAAGAAAGTCATGAAAAGCTCTTAGGCTCTCATGAGGATCTTTTAGTCTCACATGATAAGATAAAGATAGCTCATGAGGCTATTACTACCAAGGTGATATATTGTGATCCTCATGTGTACATTAGCACAAACTCTACTCAAAATTCTATTTTGCCTCGTGCTAGTCCTATTAATTCATTCACTCATAATATCGCTACATCTTGTGATGAATTGCTTTCCATGCCTTTTTTCTCTAACAATGAATCATCTACTTCCTCTATTACTTGTGTTGCTACTAACCATGTAGAAGAAATAAAAGAGCTCAAGGTCCAAGTCGCTTCTTTGAAGAAAGACTTGGAAAAGCGTCATGGGAAGTCCGCACTTGACAACATGTTGAGTGTACAAAGATTACCCAATGACAAGAGTGGACTTGGATTCAACGCCAATAATAACAAGAAGTCCAATATAAAGAGGAATCATATAATCAACAAGAACAAGAGCCAAGAACAAGTCAACAATTCGTCCAAGATTGTTTGCTTCAAGTGCAATGTTGAAGGGCACCATGTTAGGTCTTGCCCATTAAAGAAGAAGCAACAAGGGAAGCGGCCACAAGTTCAATCTCATGCTCAACCTCAAGATGAAGAAAGGCTTCTTCCCAAGAAGAATCAAGTTATAACTCCTCAAGTTGAGAAATCAACTAAAAAGAAAGGAGGAAGCCGATGTTGCTACTTATGCCGTGAAAAGGGCCACCTTGCTTCCTCATGCACTAATGGTACCTTATCCAACCCTATCATTATTTATGATGTTTATTCCCTTCGGAAGGATAAGGTTGGCAATGTGTTTGCCAAATATGTTGGCACTCAAAGTGGTGTCAAGAAACGAACCATTTGGGTTGCCAAGCCTATTGTGACTAACCTCTTAGGACCCAACTTGGTTGGGGACCAACAAGCTAAAACTTGATCAATAGGTGTTGTTGGAGGGCATTGGAGACTTGGCTAAATTAAGGGATCTTCATCAATTATATTTACTCAAGCCAAGTCATTTGTATCATCATATATCTATCTCCTATCCAATGTGTCTCCTTGCGGTAACTTGTATTTAAATTATATACATTAAAAGTTGCTTGCCCCTTGCATGTGTTAGTTTTGTGTCTAGCATGTGTTTGTATATGGTGTGCTTACTAATTACCTATCTTGAGTAATCTAGTATGTGTTTGTTGGTTTGCACTCCATGTACTTGTTTGTTTTTGTGTTGAGCCTTTATTGCAATTTATGATTAATTTAAGTTGCCTCTTTTGAGAGATTAATGAACTATCTCATTTTGGGGGAGTGGTTTGCTTGCCACCTCACAATCCTAAAATATGTGTACATGAGGTATATCACTTATTATTAACGTGACAAGATTATATAGTCTCCATGTGGTATTTCATTCTCATGAGAAATTCGAATTTCACAATGTTCATTAATTATCTCTTATTTGATTTCACTTGCCTCTTGTTGAAAAGAAATGGATTATCACATTATGGGGGAGTAATAAGCTATGTGCATATTACAATCCTAGAAAATGTGAACATGTGAGGTAATGCCACTTAGAATTGATATTCTAAATTATCTTGTTACTATGTGGCATGATTAGCTCAAACAAGTTCCATACTTGCTTAAATGAGTTTTTTGTATCTCATATTTTGGTTTGTTGAATTTGAGAGAGTTTCTTCGTGCGGTGTTCCTCAAATGTGCACTAGTATTTATTGTTTGGGAAACCGGTTGCTTCAATATATATTAAGAATTGCTTTGCATGATAATTTTACTAGTTGAAGCATGGTAATTAACTCATATCCTTTTCCATAAACTTTTGTGTTTCAACATGATCACGAATATTTTTGCAACATACCACCTAAAATTAACACCATACCCTCCTTGTCCTTGGACAAGTGACAACCATATTTGTGGTAGAAGTTATTGATCATATTTACATTATGCTTTGCTTCCATTTGTATTATCGACGAGAAATTGTTTTGTATGAACTCACATTGTCTTCCTTGACTCTTGAATATCTATGTGTTATAATCAAACAAAATTCTAGTGTAGTGGTTGTAAGAAAAGCGAGGATCCCCTTATAGTGCTTTTGTATTAAAATGCAAACATCTATATAATGCATAAGACATGGGGGAGCTATCATAGATTATTTTTGAACACTAGTTATCATCAATTGATATTAGATATTTTTAAATTGGTAATTTAATCAATATCTTGTGAGTTTGTGGAAGGCACAACTTTTATTTTTTTTATTCCTTTGTGCCATCATAAAAAGTGTAGAGGGCTTGGTTATCTCATTCCTTGTTTTGCATTCTATTGTTGTGAATGAGATAAGTCTTTGATCATATTTTACATAGACATCCTCTATGCTCATTTGTTTTGCTTTGATGCCCTTAATTGCTATTTATTTGGAGTTTGATATCTCACTCATAGATATTTGCTTCAATTGACATCTCTTGGAATTTGACATGGTTCATTTAATGTCTATTGGGATCTCAATATTTTACTCCTTGATGCATTTTTATTTAGTATCCCCCAAGTGATAAGTATTTCCTTCGGTATTTCATTTTTACAATGATATATTTTCTAATTGGTATCTTATCAATCATGAGTTGATTGACATGTTCCTAAATCCTATTTTGAGTGTTTGATCACAACATATGGAAGGACTAACGTGTTCCCTAAGTTTACTCAGAAAATATCATGGATAAAGTGCAACCATATCTACCCGTAAACCACATGCAAGTTGCAGCAATAAGAGAGAAAAGTCTACGGAAAAAGATGTGAAAGAAAGAAGAAGAAACGGAGAAGAAAGGAGAAAGAGAGAAGGTGAAAGGGGGTGGCCGGCCTGCCTGGCCGGGCTCTAGGCCGGGCTAGTGGCTGCCTGGCCACGCCCCACGCCGGCCCCAGGCCGGGTGCCAGGCCGGGCTGTTCGGGTGGGGGTCCGGCCTCACTCGCTTCCCCCGTCGGCCCCAGGCCGGGTGCCAGGCCGGGCTGCCCGGGTGGGTGGCCGGCCCCGCCCTGCCCCCACGCCGGCCCCAGGCCGGGCTGCTGGCTGGGTGGACGCCCCCACGCCGGCCTCCCTCTCCTTCCACGCCGGCCTCAGGCTGGGTGCCAGGACGGGGTGGGATTGTGCCCGGCCCTGGCTGCCCCAGGCCGGCCTAGCCGGCCCCCTAGGCCGGGTTGGGCGCTGCAGAGTGGGGGAACCCCCCAACGACCGTTTTCTCTCTCCCGGGTATAAAATGAAATGTTTCTTCTACCTTTAGATTGCATGCATAATTATTAGTGTATATGTTATGGCATGTTTATTTTCCTTGATCCAATATTTATATAGAATAATATCCATAAATCCTAAATTGGCTAAGATGTTCATGATATTAAATTTCTTATCTATATGCCTATATTCATGTGGATTGAATCCTATATATTGTAGTTTGTGTAACTACTTTGGACCCAATGAGTTTGGGGACCATTTTTGTACTTAAATATGTTTTAGGTACATTTCATATGCGTTGGATGCTTGCCTCATTCACAAAGAAGGTGTTATCAATACATGCTTATTGGAGTCAAGCTATGATGATGGATGAATTCTTATATAGTACAACATCACCAATGCTACCTCGGTAACAAGTATCTATGTCATGCATATACTCTAACATTTCAACCTTTTGTAGGTTGTATCATGGCATGAAACATATTTACTCCTTGTGATATTTGTTGCTTTTATCAAAACGTCCCAACTATCTCTTTTTCCCTTATTTATGTTTGTGACGTCTTTGATGTGTTTTTGTTGGAAGGTCATTCATATCCTTAAAAAAAAATGCTTTCAAGCAAAGATCTTATTATCATATTTTTTGTCTTCGAATTGGATATCTCGCTCTTTCTCTTTGTAACTATATTGTATGTACATGTTTCTTTATGGATGTACATCATCATGATTGTGGTCTATTTAAGAAACTTATACACATGATAAGAATTACATGTCTTATTGTATCCTAATGGTTCGGTGTCCATCCTTTTATTGGTAACTTCTCTTATGGCTTAACCATCTCTTACTCCAAGTGATATGCCTTATTTTCTTTTATGGTCACTTGCACTTGCTTTGAGTTTTGAACAACAGTGGGGGATTTATGATTCCATTTTTGTGCCCTTTGCGTTCAAAATGCAATATTTCTAAATCATGCACAAATATTGGGGAGCTCCTCTATTTTCTTTAAAAATACTCATTTTCTCAAACCATAATATACCTTGTTCGTTTGGTTTGTTGGATCTCTTGATTGCTTGCTTCTCTTTAGGAGAATATTAGATTTGTATACCATATTATTTGCAATCTTTGGATCCTTGGTATAGTTTCTCCCATTATTCATCATTGGATAAGTGTATTTGATTTCACTCATATTATGAGAAGTGCATAGCCTACGGAGGAACCCTTACTATATTGGCCATCTAAAATTTCTATGATCCCATTTTGGAAATGGATGCCAATGGGGGAGAAAGTTTCGAGGGTTTAAGAAATTTTGGTTTTGTTCTTAAACATTTTCCTTTCATGCTCATGCAACCTTGCTTGTCTATTTGCATGGTAGGTAAAATTCATTATATAGGTTTTGTTCTTAAACATTTTCCTTTCATGCTCATGCAACCTTGCTTGTCTATTTGCATGGTAGGTAAAATTCATTATATAAACCCTCGTAAAAGAGTTTGTCATCAATTACCAAAATGGGGGAGATTGAAAGAGCATGGTTCCCCCATGTGTGGTTTTGGTAATTGATGACAATCACTATGGACTTATGGTTGCATTGAGCTATACTTGTAGAGTTTCTCCATAGGAAATACTTGATGTCCATGTGTTGGATTCAAGATAATCAAGTGGTGACCAAGGTGCTATTCATGTGAATATCCCAAGTTTGGTCATGAGAGAGTTGAGCATATTGCAAGTATGTCTTGAAGAAGAATATTGTGTGAACATTCATCTTTACCTTCAAGACATCATTATTATGAAGAGATAAGAAAAGATAAAAGGTTCATCAAGTATGTCTTGAAGAAGAATATTGTGTGAACATTCATCTTTACCTTCAAGACATCATTATTATGAAGAGAGAAGAAAAGATAAAAGGTTGATCAAGGCAAAGTGCTAAGCGATGGTTAATAGTGATCAACTCACAAAGCAAGAAGATGTACCATGTAGTATCATGGTATCGTAAGTAATTGTTCATATAGCTTTGTGCTCTAACCCATTATATGTGTGTGTGGTATATCTATGTGGGGTTAGGCATCTTTCCATGGGCTTGCATCAAAAGGAAGATTTCATATAGTCCATGGTGGATGACGTCAAGTTGTGATCGTTATCAAGTTCGAGAAGTGCAAGTTCAAGGGAAGCATATCAAAGAGATCACATTCTTGAAGCTTGCCACTCTTTTGGAGATAATGTTAAAGTAAAGATATACTTAAAAGAGCCTCTCCCATAGTTGCATATGGGGGAGCATCTTTGTGTCTTCACCAAGCAAAAAGAAATCAAGAAAGGTGTTCCATCTTGAGGAGGTCGAGATCGTCATATTATAGCTCAAGTGGAATGCTCAAGGCAAAGGTATGATCTTGATAGGTTTTCTATTTTACCGGTCTCATAGCATTAGGAGGGAGACCGGATTATAGGATAGATAACCGTACTATCAAGAGGGGCTCTCATATTAGCAACTTGATCGCATCACTCGGAGAGAGCTCAAACCTTTGCATACTTGGCATAACATTTCTTGGTTCTTATTTGTGTTTTCTCCATGTGTGGTTTTTGAGCTTGTCATGTGCTTCAATACAAGCTCAAGTTCATCAAAAACGGGTTTCGCATGAAAAACTTATTGCGTTTTTTATATTGGAGGTTTTACCGATTGTTCCTTTATAGAGAGGTAATAACTTTCATCATTTGGTTTTATCATCCAATTATGTACTATGATGTTTCTTTGCATAATCTTGTAGTGCTCGTTCTTACGATTTCAACGAGCCCAAGATCATCGAAAACGGAGTCCGAATGCAAAAGATATCGCGTTTTTAGTGAAGGAGATTTTCTGAAAACTGGTAGGCCGGCCCCAGGCCGGGGTGGGCTCCCGTAGGCCGGACCCCTACCCGAACAGTCCGGCCTGGAGGCCGGCCTGGCCGGCCCGGGAGGCCGGGGTGGGGCAGAATGACCCCAACAGGCTGATTTTGGGGGCCGATAAAAGGGGCCTTCTTCCCCATTGGTTCCCCAACCTTTTTGCAAGTTTTCCCCCACCATTGTTGACATTTTGGAGCTTGCTCTCTCTCTATTCCTCCATGATTCTTGCCTCCAATTAGTGGGAAAAGAGAGAGGAGATCTAGATCTATTATTCCACCAATCCATCTCTCCTCTTAGTGAGGGGAAAGTCTTTGCATCTAGATCTTGTGGATTCATTTGTTGAGTTCTTCATTGTTCTTCCTCTCTTCTCCCCCCATAGCATTTGTTGCTTTGGTGGGATTTGAGAGTGAAGGATTTGAGCACTTCTTGTGTTCTTGCCATTGCATAGGTTGCATCGGTTTGAGTTCTCTACGAGGATTCGTTCGAGTGAAAGGTTGAGAAGCTTGTTACTCTTGGGTTCTTGGAGTGCCCTTGAGCTTGTCCTCTTGGGTACTTGGAGTGCCCTAGACGGTTGTTGTTGTCTCGGAGTTTTGGTAGCTCCGGACCTTGTTGCTATCTCGGAGTTTTGGTGGCTCGCGGGATATTGTTGGGAGCCTCCAATTGAGTTGTGGAGATTGCCCCAACCTTGTACGGGATCGGTGACCGCCCTCAAAGGTCCCATAGTGGATCGTGGCACTCCGCATTGGTGGAGGCACGAGGAGAATAAGGTGAGCCATTGGGCGCTTGGAGTCATTGTGACTCCACACCTCTCCAACGGAGATTAGCTTCCATTGGGAAGTGAACTTCGGGATAAATCATCGTCTCCTCGTCTCTCGGTTATTTCTATACCCGAACTCTTTACTTATGCAATTTACTTTGTGATAGCCATCGAGCTTGAAGTAACATATCTTGCTATCACATAGTTGTTTGAATTGTTTAGCATAACTTGTTGGTGCACATAGGTGAACCTAGTTTGTTTAGGTTTTGGCTTGATAAATTAAACGCTAGTTTTATTCCGCATTTATTCAAGCCTTAACCGTAATTATTTTTAAACGCCTATTCACCCCCCCCCCTCTAGGCGACATCCGTGTCCTTTCAGTATGGCTCGGAGCATGCTCGAGGGGGCCAATGCCTTAGTTGCATGGGAGAATGTCGTCAAACCAATATGTTTTGGTGGTTTGGGGATCAAGAACTTGGGGCTGCACGGCTTAGCTCTCAGAGTCAGATGGAAGTGGCTACGAAGAACGGATGAGTCTAGACCTTGGTAAGGGCTGCCAGTCATGAGTGACAATCTGGCAGTTGAGGTGTTCAATAGCCTAGTGCGGATCAGAGTGGGGAATGGGAAGAAGACCCTATTTTGGAAGGATAGATGGCTGGATGGGTTGGCGGTGACGGACATTGCTCCCCTCTTGCGGGATGCGGTTAACGCAAGAACATCGAACAAGAGGACGGTCTACGAGGTTGTACAAGATAGCAGGTGGATGGACGATGTGAAGAACCCCTTTAATCTGAGGATGGTTGGACAATGCGTCAACCTATGGTCGTTCATCCAGATAAGGAACAGGGAGAATGCGAGAGAGGATGAGTTCAGCTGGCCAGCTGCTTCAGGTGTCTATTCGGCCAGCTCAACCTACAAACTACTCATGCAAGGTCACATCTGATTCCCTTTGGCCAATGGGATCTGGAAATGCTGGGCACCAGTAAAGTGCAAAATCTTCATGTGGCTAGCACTCCAATACAAAATTTGGACTTCATATAGAAGGGCGAGACATGGTCTGCAAGATCAGTCGGATGCCTGCCAGCTATGTCTGCAGGAGATCGAGACTACTGATCATATCTTGCTGCAGTGCGTATTTGTGAGACGGGTATGGTGGATCTGCTCCCAGCGGATGCTTTCGCACATCCCGCTACCTACATGCACCGATACCTCGGAGAATTGGTGGCTAACAGTGAGGGATAGATTTAGAGATAAGCAACGGAAGGCTTTCGACTCATGTGTGACTCTTGTCTGTTGGAGCATTTGGAAGCAGCACAATACTAGAGTGTTCGGGAATAATAACCAGTTCAGGAGTGAAGCCCAGCTAGCTGCTAAAATTTTGAGGACATAAAGCTCTGGATAGTAGCTGGAGCCAGAGTGGGAGTCATCTTTAGGGAGTAATCGTCTAGATGTGTGGGGTGAGTGTGTGGCGACAGCTGTGTTGTTTGCAACTTTTGTTGTTGCTCTCTTTGTATTTGTTGTCATTTAGTAGACCATAGGTAGATGGGACGTGCCATGTCCAGCTAATTCCAGTTTGACTTCCATTTCCATTTCCATGCTATTTTTTGACAGATTCTAGCGACAACAGCTCTAAAATGATGGTCCCAATTTTTTTTGTGTGTGCATAATTTATAGACTGTAAGTCCGTAAAAAATTATATGGGGTAAAATTGGCACAACTTTTACAAAATCGGGTAATTACGATGCAAAAAATTTAAATAGGGTAATTAGCGTCAAAATTGTAAAGCTAGGGGGTAAAAACTGGAATTTACTCCAGGAATAATAAAGACCCTGACAGTAACCCAGTAGCACCCTAATTCATTGACATGACACATAGTACATCAAAATCATGGTTTCTGAATTAGGGGACGGAGAACCGTACGTGATCTGGCAGCCGTACGTGATCTGGCAGCCGCAGCACGCCTAATGTTTAGATCCATCAGATTTGGGTGGAAAAAGAAACCGGCGTGCCCTGAAGCGTGAGAACTTGCACGTGAGGGAGGGCATAGTGATCATTCATATTCTGAAGCCAACTATTGTGTTATGTTGTGCTACGGTGGTGTCTTCCATACCCTTCCAGTATTCTCCCCCTTCTCTGAGTCTCATCCATTCTATATACTAGTGACATCGGAGGTATCGTGGACGCTAGTGATGACGTGGACATGTTGATCGAAGTTGTTTCCGATGAGTAGCTCTAGATGTTGTGTCGATGTTGAGGTAACCGATCATGGGGATGTGCCGATGTGGTAGCTATGGTCGTGACTGTCATGATCGATGTAGTAATCATCATAATAGGTGTAGCCATACATAAATGGAGGCATAGAATAATTGTCCTATGTCGTCGACGCAAAGCTGCATTAAGAGACAATGCACCTTGCAGATGTTAGAGTGTGTCGTCTATGTCATTTCACGAATGTCATGGGAAGCCCAAAACTGGAGGGAGTCCATCGAGCACATATTGGTTTTGTTCGGACCATGGGCGATGTGTTCGACTAATTAGAGTGGTGATGTCGTGTCGATGTAGTCATGTCATCATAGACGATGTGGTTGCCTCCCCTCAGGCGACTCCGGTGCCGAACCAAACCTAGGCGAACAACCCCCAGGTCATCGAGATCCCAAGGCCGCTGCCGTCGCTGGCCGGCGGCGGTGGCGACACCCTGCCTACAACATGTCGGTGGGGATGGCGGGTGTGTCGGGCGCGGCTCTGCGAGCGGGGCGGCAGCGATGGTTCGGCGGTGCACGGTGGGGCGTTATGGCGGCGGCGGTGCTGTCCGATCGGTCTCCGGCGACAAGGCGCGACCTGCTTCCCGTCTCCGGCGGCGAGAGGTGGCGGCGCTCGGGACCGGAGGTGGCAGGGCTCCCGGCGGCGGTTGCTAGATCGGGGAGCACCCGATCGGGCTCTGTTCTAGGCCTGCTCTAGGGTGGGCCGGTGGGGGGTTGGGCCTCTAGGACGATCTGGCTTCGGCTCAGATCTGGGCCAGTGGGGCTCAGCCAGGGTGCGCTCCGTGCAATGGTTTACCCCTCCTGAAACCGTTCCTGATGGGAGTTGTTTCGCAGCGTTGGGACTGCGAGACATCAGAATAAAGGAGGTGGTCCTAGGGTTCTTCTCGCGTCAAGATGAAGATCTGCTCGATGGTGGCCCTCATTGATTTGGCTGGACAGTTGAGTTCCGGAAGCGACTTATGCCTGGAGATTCCTGGATTGGATAGGATTCGGTCGTGCGAACCCGTGTCTGACCATTTGGTTTCAGAGGGAGCGCTTCGAAGCTCTGCTGGCTATTATCATGGAGTACTCCATGGTGCTGGCGGAGAATGACATGGAAAGCGAGATCTGAGGACTGGCAATGGTGGTTCGAATCTTTATGGCAATGACGAACTGACTCGGTGTTTCATGACTTGGAGTAGCGGCATGTAAGAGGGGGCGACAGCATACGTGAAGTCCAAAGTCCTACCTTTCAGGGTGAAAATCCAAGGTCTGGCCTTAATTGGTTGTGCGTGACAGTGGTCTTGTTGGAGTCATTGTTTTTTAGAGCGAGGATTATCTTCAGGGTGAAAAACTCAGGGTCTGTCCTTAGTTGGTTGTGTCTGGCACTGTTTTTCTTGAAGACGTTGGTTTTGAAGAATTGGACATCAGGTGTTGTTTTGGTGGTGGTAGTGCAGCTGTTGCAAGGACTATAACTCTGTAGCGGGACTTTTTTTTTATTTCTTCTTCTTATTGTCTTTCGGCTGTGTGCATCCGTAACGGCTCTGGTTATTGCGTTGTTGCAGAGGATGGGTGTAATTTGTATCTCCGCGATATTAATATACATTGTTTATCTAAAAAATGGCATCATAGACGATGCGGTTGATGTCATCCTCGGTGACACATCTTGCATAATAGTTTGTGAGAGAGGATGGGAGATAATATAACCGTCCTTGTGGACAAAACGGGCGACGGTGTGCCGAGGAAAATGTTGATGAAAATCGTTAGCGATGTAGTGTCGGTGATGGCTAAATAGCACGCATCTACTTTCGTGAACGAAGTGTCGATGTTGTGCCGTGCCCTGAGAAGTATATTCGTGCGTAAAGTTGTATCTCCTTGCACGGCATTGGCGTGTGGACGGATGCTGTCGAGGTCGCTTCTCGTAGGTTCACAGTGCTAGTTTTTTTCTTAGGGATCCTATAGTGTTGGGTTTGTGAAGTAGGTGATGAAGATTACTTGGTTTAGGAAGGAGGATTCAGATGCATTATAGGCGCACAGTGGCCGAACTACCTGTAATTTGCACCTGACCCAAGCTTTTTCTGTAAAACACCTCTTAATATTAAAATATTTGCGTCTTGGTCCCTGATATATCTAAGTAGTAGTATGACGCCACATAGTTTTGCCGTTCGCTTCGCCACTATATAGGTGAGTCGGATTTTGGACGCCTGCGCGGGTGGAAGATTGAGGTGGAGTGTGGTCGGTGCAGATGAGCAGCCGTCCTGTGTACAGCAGGAAGCTGGTCCTCCATGTGTCAAAAGACAATTCGTGCATGCTCATAGGCCCTCAGGCCCTGGGCCCACCATGGCTTCGCATGCATGCATATGCATCTGTTGACTGTTGGGAATTCTCAAGACAAATCTGTTGACTGTTGGAACCAGGCAGAAGTCTGAATCTCGCGTCGATGTCCATGCCGTCTGCCTGCGTGTCGAAGCAGATGTCGAGCTGGAGTAGAACATGTGCTCGGAGTTGCAGTGTCAAAACTAGGAACGGGAAAATCGCAAGATTTGCGTTGTTCGTTAATTCTATTGCTCCATTCAGAAACAGATGGCTTTAAAACGAGTGTATCTATACAAAAAAATATGTTAATACACACTTATTTCAGAGTCATGTATTTTTGAACGGAGTGAGTAAATTCCAAATTTCTATGCTAACCAAAACCACATGAAAACGTTAAAATTTCTACCATTTCTTTCGATATTCGTATGCAACACCCATCCAATAGAAATTCCATAGGAGACTAGGAGTCCTCTCGGTTTAATTTATCCGTTACACATGCTACGAGAGGAACTTCTTTCCTTTGGGAACCATATCCTCTAAAATTCTTACATATTTCGATTTTCGGGACACGGAGAGAGAACATTGTGAGTTTGTAATTTTGTATTAGCAAATGCAAAAAATCAAATTAGCACAACTATGTAAAATATAGTCTTCCTGTGAGGGCGTGTGTTCTGCGTGTTTTGCTCCTATATAGAAACACATGCATGCACCTAGAAATCTGTCTGTCAACTCATGCGGACATAATAAAATTGATAGCTAAACTCAAAAAGTTTAAATGATTTATATGCAATTTTCTATTCGGTTAGCTCAATTTACACCGCTGAATTCGTCTCGGTGAGGTCTTCAAAAAACATCTCATATTACTATGTTTCATCAAAAAAAAGAATGTCGTATTGGTCGTTGGATTACGATGCTACACTATACAAGATAATTTGATTACATGTTTGTAGACATTTGCAATGTTATTCACAACTGGACATCACGTATTCATGTGTTCCCAACAACTTAGAGATGTTATCATGCCATAAAATTACTATCATGCAGTCCTCGCATCGGTGAAGAATGATATTTAGAAATCTGGCAACCAAGTTGGTTTCATTTGTTAACTATGTATACTATATATTCTGTCAAGTGTCAATAATTTGTCAATTACCGATGGAAAAAGGTTTCCAAAACATGTCAACGTGAGATCTACTTTGAATATCTTCTCGCGAGTAGGGATAGCAATGCGTACCCATCACGTGTGTATATAAATACGAAAATTTTATACCCATCAAATAGAGCAGGCACGAGTCACCCATACTCGCATAAGCACATGTACCCATATAAAAATCTGGCGCATCCCCTGAGTAAAGCCAAGTACATAACATCAATATTTTTTCTAGTTCCGAACGGCCAAACCACATGAGGCCGATAGTCAACTTAGACATAATCTTCTAGCGCCGTCGGTACTGAACTGCAAGTCCCTTTGAACCTTCCCCTCCCATGATGCCGCGGGCCGTGAGTCCCATCTGAGAAGCCCACATATCATATTATCAACTTGTTCTAGCTGACTAACATATGTATGTCCGATGGTCCTCTCCTCACATATATGTGGTTGCTCATAATTATGTGTTGCTTAAATTGATGTGATGCAAGCGAGAGTATTTTTACCGGCACTTGTTTAGCCTTTTTTAAATATGGATTGGAGTAGTAGTTATTTACAGGCAATAGAAATCAGCGTCATGAGTAGGTAAAAAGATCGTTGAAACTCGGTGTCATGTTGTGATTAAGTGGGATCGACCTAGAAATCGGCATGGAAAGCTTGGAGAGATTAATTGATGGATGGGAATTGATTGTGTTGGAGCACCAACGGTAGGCGGCAGAGGTGCCGTACGTCAGGGCTGATAAAGCTAGGGTGGTCCAGGCCCAGTCGGAGGAGCGCTGGCTGCATGGGCAGGACCATGCAATACGGCCCATGAGCCGTACGAGCTCTGGAAGCCTAGCAGGCCCGTCTGAAAGCTGAGGTGCAGACCCACTGTACGGTGTGCCTGCTTACGTGAGTTGCAGTAAGCTGTACGTATGTTCCCTCAAAAAAAAAAGGAGGCTGTTCGTATGAGTTATGGCAGGCAACCTCGGTCTCCTCGGCACGTTCTGGTTCGAGCATGTGATAAAAATAAATAAATAAACGAGAAAAGAAAAGAGTGAGATTTGGACTAGCGATATATAGCAACTTCTTGGTTGGAAGCAAAAGAAAAAAAACAAAAACAAAAAGGTAAAAAGAAGAAATGAGAAAAAGCAGTTGGCTGGAGATGACAAGCTGCCATGTGCTACAAGATAGCCTGTTGGCATTAGGAAGCATCTAAGAATTTGCCTACCAGGCATTAGGAAGCATTTTATAATTTGCCGATTCTTCAAATAAATTACCAATCCATCTTAAGTTCAAGATCAGTACTCACTGCATTTTCAAAGATATGCTTACGTCTGCACTTGCTAAAATAGAAGGTACACATATACATATGGTCTCTAAATTCTAAAATAAGTTGGTACTGCTAGCAGGACACTTATATTACTCCCTCTGAACCGAAATAAGTGTCGCTGGTATAACAGGAATTTTGTGTCTGATACTTGTGTGTCTTCCGACACTTAATTCGGATCGGAGGGAGTAGCTTCTATCTTCTGCAGTTCAGTAAATCACCATCATGCAGGTCAAATGTCATAATAATGATTTAAGAAACTGTGGCCTTGTAATCAACCAAAGATGAGGTACCCAAACATTCCTGTAATCCTCTTCACCCCATGTCATATGTGTGGACACTACTTACTAAGAGTACTTTTTCAAAACTATAGCAAAATAAACCTTCGTATAGCAAAGTTGCATAGCTAATGATAATGGCTCCTCAAAATGGTTAATTTGCCCATTTTACAAAAAACGAAATGCTTTCTTTGGTTCAAAACCAATTTACTTTTGTTGTGTACCAAGGTACAGAACAGGGTAAACACCACCAGGAGGATGGCCGGTTGGAGACAGCTAGGTTGGGGATGGGCTTAGATCATAGGTGAGCAATATGAACCTTGAGGGAGATAGATCTCAGATTGGTTCTTATTGCTTTAACATACATGATTCCCTTTTATAGGGATGATCAACTTAGCCGGGAAAGCAATCGCCAGTATAACGGAAAACTAATCTTAATAAATCATAAAGAAATAACCAATCCGCAGATAAGACGATAATATTCAGTTTTATTGACTACAATAGCATGGGAGAACTAACACATTAATGGTGCTACGAACAACGTTGCACCTTAGACGATATGGTTAAATCTATATTTTGATCTCATTGCAAAACCAAGCTGTCAAATAAATGCAACCAGAATTATGGATTTGCACATTAAACATATAACTGAGATGCTAAAACAGGAATAATGCAAGCAAGGATACAGAGAACCACTAATGTTCTGATAAAATGACTACTTGGCTGTTAATTCACAATTCAAATGCAGTAAATCCACCACCATAGTAAAATATACTCTAGTCCAGTATGCGTGTAAAAAAAAGATATATTTTCACTAATACAGTGTAGGTACGTACTCAAAATGCTTCAATATCAAGATTAAAATGTGCAAAATAATGAATGTCAGCACAGTTTCTTAGGGCTTAGGCAAATCTCATGACAAAAATATCAGTTTAATGTGAAATAGCAACAAATGTAGGAAACAGAAAGTTCCAGAAGCCATATCAATGAACATCAGGTTTACTTGAAGAAATATATATTTTCTGCCTCCAAGTTTGAGACATATAAGAAGACTGGACCAATGCACGACAACACAAACAACAAATGAGGGGAAATTATTTCATAGGCCAAGGAAAAATCCATCGTCTTTTCATGAACCATATCCAAAGAAGTTATAAAAATAACATGAAGGGCAGTTAAGCATTATTGTCACACCCCAATTTATCATTTGCGTTGCAGGAGCTCTTTTTGTACGGTGATCTTGATCTTAAAGAAACTTTTGAATGCCATTTAATTTTTACCACTGAACAACTAAATATGTCAAAATTTCCAGAGGTACGGACACACACACACACACACACACACACACTGAATCCACAAAAACCAATGCTCAATAAGCATAACTGAACGACCAAAATTATCTGCAGGTACAACAATATACTTACATCAAAGTTGCAATTTCCCTAGGCTAGCTCTTCCTTCATTTCAAGATGCCTTCACATATTAATCTCATGCTAGTTGCTTTTCACGAGATTAGACCAGCTTACAGAACCCTCAAATGGGTGGTTAAAACCTGTCACAAAAATCAACTTTCAGGTCAAGTTCAGGGAGCAAAATGTAGAAAGGAAACAAATTATGGATGCATGCAAACACAACGCAAAGAGCTGATTTCGGAAAATTAAACTCACACTCTGCTCCAACGATAAGATGCGGGACCGGGAGCTCACACGCCGACGCAGATGGGGTGGTTCACGCTCTGGCTGCTGATTATAATGGCCCCTCAAAGATGATTCCCTTTACCGTTTTCCAAAAACAAAAAAATTGCTTTCTTTGGTTCAAAACAATTTACTTTTGTTGTGTAGCCAGGTACAGAACAGGGTAAACACTACCAAGAGGATGGCCGGTTGGAGACAGCTAGGTTTTAGATCATAGGTGAGCGATATGAACATTGTGGGAGATAGATCTCAGATTGCTTCTTACTGCTTTAACATACTGATGAATACATGATTCCATTTTATAGGGATGGTCAACTTAGCCAGGAAAGCAATCGCCAGCTTATGGTTTCAAAGTTCAAACATTATATAACGGAAAACTACTAATCTTAATAAATCATGAAGAGATAACCAATCCTCAGATATGGCTGCAGCTGCCACTGCTATTTTTGTCATGTGTGCAGCGGGGCCAGCCATAGGCCCAAGGTCTCCGAAGAAAGGGAGGCCTGCTACGCCAAGAGCGAGAAAAACTCCATCCCTTTCCTTTTGTTTTTTCTTAATCTCTGCCCATGACTACCTCAGAGACATTATGCAACTCAACATGATGGAAATTGTCATCATCAGGGAAACATTAACTCGTGCATCCTTTTCAAAGTAGCAAGTTGTTAAAGGAACGAATAACACCATTCATGGAGAATCTCTATTGCAACCGTCAGGTCTGATTACACTAGAAAACATGCATACATTAAGGATAACTGAGGAAAATAACACTAGAACAAAGATGCATCATCCAATTTTCACCAACACTTCCAGTCACCTTACTTCAGTTCAAGATGGCTTCATAGACTGGGAGATGTCCTGTAATGGTGTCTCTCGTCACTTTGCCACTATCATTCTCTTGCTTGCAGTTCTCTTCATTATAGCCGGTATCATGATGATCTGGAAGTTGGATATCCGGAAGCAGTTCATCTTTGCAGTTCAGAATTATATTGTGAAGCAGACAGCAGACAAGAATGATGCTCGGCAACTTATTTTTATCAGGCCTCCACATGACTTTGTGCAAGATCCTCCAAGAGCCTTTCAGACGTGCCAGTGCTCTTGTCGCAAGCATCCTTGCAGCTTTTTGACGGGCATTGAAGTTGACCATTGGGGCAGATAGATTATCTCCTTCGTACGGAGTCATAAGCCATGGGAGCAGAGGATAAGACATGTCACCAACTATGAATTCCCTTATTTCTGCATCTGCCCCTGAAACTCTGACAGGGCCATTCAAGCGTTTCCCAGCTTCACAGAGCTTGTGGAAGCCAGAGCACTTCAACAGGCGTGAGAATGTCATGCTGCCCGGCCAACCAGTGACAATATCAATAAATCTCATCTCATCGTCAACAATTCCTTGCAGGAACATACTGTAGTTCTTGGCAGGGTCGCACCAGTCTTCAGATGACTCAACAGCAGGGAGCGTCATGATAATGTGTGTGGCATCAATGGCACCGCAACAATTCGGCAGACCAGACACAGCCTCCAACCTAGCTTTGATACCCTCCATCATGTCCTCGTCCGGCCACACCAAATGGTGTCGAGCCCTCTCTTCCATCGACTCGATGAACCTCCATGTCACTTGCGAAACCGTAGACTGCCCCACACCAAAAGCGGCTCCAACCGACACCTGCGAATCCCCAGATGCCAGCCTCCTCATGGCAATTGCTACTTGCTTCTCGACACTAAGCAGTCTCCCCTCGATGTTGATCAGCCCAGACGGCGGCCTCGATATCAAATCATCCCGTACAATCGAGCAGATGTAGTCAAAGGTCCTCCTCGATGTCCTGAAGAAGTACCTGAATGCTTCCTCCTCATCTGAAGGCACTGGCACACTTCCACCTGTCCAGCAGAATGAGTAGGAAGGAAATGTTTGTTACCATCGTCGGCAGATTTTATGTTCTGAATTTTAGAGTTATTGCAGCTGTGCTTTTCGGTATCTATTACCTATGACCTAAATATAAGACGTTTTGGTAGGCTAAAAATCTAAAAGGGCCTACCCATTTTATATTTTGGAACAGAGGTAGTACATGTCAATAGGAAGACACAGGTTTTTGTGTGTGTATTTGGGAGTAACAGAGATAAAAGTCTAATATCTACAAGATTCATCCATCCAGCAGGAACATGGCTGCCCACCCGCCCCCAAAACTGGGTACCATACACATAAACAAACACATAAAAAAAAAGATTGGCTGCAGATTGGAGCGAATTTGGTGGGGAATGCGGCAATTGGAAACGGCCGGGTTTGGGGGAGATTGAAAGAGCGAGGGTTTGGGAGGTGTATACCTGCGTCCTTGTGGAGCTCTGCATGCTTGGCGAGGAAGGCATACCACCACTCCGTGTCAGGACCACGGAGGTCCGCCGGGTTCACCAGCGTGCTGGACTTGGCTCTCTTGACCGTACTAGAGTCTTTGGTCTTAGCCTTCTCACTGGATTCCCTGATCTTCCGCTTGGCCTTCTTGGGCTTCTTCACCGGGGCCGTCTCCGGACTCCTCTCCTCCATCTTGCCGTCTACTCCTTCCATCCCCTCTTGCTCTCGTACGTTCTCCTCGCTGCCTTGGGGACCCATGGAGCTCCTACCAGCAAGACTGACAATGGTAAAGTTTTTTGTAAAGTTTGCTGTTATTTTGTAACCTACTAGATAGTTGGTACTCCCTTCGATCCATAAAAAGTGTCGCTTACGTAGGATCGGGGTGAGTACAAAACATATAAACCTATATCAGTTTCAGTGACTCAGTTAACTGAATTTTTTCAGTGAGAGAAATGATGGATCTAGAAATAATCGGTGGCAACAGGGGGCAGGGCAAGACAAAAAATTGTGGCAATTTAGGGTTCTACAGTAGGACAAGAGCTTAACAAGACAAGAAAATAATTTGAAGATGTAAAAGTCTAGCCATTTGATAACAAAATATCCAGGACAGATGGAAAGAGTACTTACTTGATAGGGAGCTAAAAGAGCTCGGCGTTGGCGTCGGTGGCAACTCGAACCCGGTGGCGGCGGTGGCGAAGGCGACTTGCACGCGTTGAGGAGGGATGGGAAAGTCGGCCGCCGCGGCGGGAGCTCCGGTGGTCCGGCCGGCGGTCGCTAACCCTAGCGCGGGCGGCCACAGCTTCCGGTCGCTGCCGCCCCCTTTGGATTCGCTGCTGGCTCGGTCGAACCCGAGCTGGGTGTGTTCCAGACTTCCAGTCGATCGAGCCGCACCAGGGTGACCAGGCTAACGCTCGGCCCAAAGAGGCCCGTAGAGAGCCCACATCTTCCCTTGCCTTTTCTTCTCCAAATGTCCTGGAACAGACCAACTCCTCTGTAGTTCTCAAAAAAAAAAAAAACTCACTGTCCTCTGTTCCTCAAAAAAAAAAACTCACTAACTGTCCTCACGATGCTTAAAAAAAAAACTCACTGTCCTCACTGACAGACCCCAACAGATCAATCAACAGAACATCTCACTCGTAAAATTGGAAGGAATAGACTAGCTCGAAAACGCTCTTTCTCGAGCGCGCGAACGCTCGCTCGGTCGGAACGTGCCCGTGTCCGAAATGTGGTGGGACCGTTCTATTCCCTTTTTTTGTCGTTTTCAGACAACGAAACGCTAGTCCCCGGAACGTGCCTGTTCCCTTTTCTTCTTTCAAATTAATTTGAAACGGTTCTATCTAGTAAATGCCTCGCCGTTCCCCTTCGACTTTCAGACACTAGCCCGTAATCGACGGCGACAAGCGTCGTCTCGAGTTGCCGTCGCGGCCGGACTCCGCCGCATCACAGGCGATGGGAGGGCGGCGCGGCGCAGTATCATCGTCGGCTTTCATCCTCGCCCTTCTCCTTCGTCTCCGGCACTGCAGACTCCACCATCGACGGCGAGCACCGTCTTCTTGAGCTGGGCGTCCCGGTTTGACTCCGGCGCACCCTTAGTGCATTACAGGAGACGGCGAGGGGGGCGCAGCATCAGCGTTGTTTCTGTTCCTCCTCGCGCCTTCTCCTTCGTCTTCGGTCCCCTTCTTCCACTCCGTTCTCAAATCCCCGCCAGATCTGAGTAATAAGCAGCCGACGTCCACTGTTCGGGCATATCTCGTCGGAGAACCATCCCTTGCCGGTGAGTGTCATGTCATATTCATCAATTTTTCTCGCAGTGTCTGTTGATTACTGTAATTTCAGTGCTCCTATGTCCGCCGTCGATTGTTGTCGTAGATTTTCGGCGGTTTACTCTCTGTGTTTGCCGTCGCCGCCGAGTTCCAGACGCTGTGGTAGTCCCCGTGGTCTTGTCTGGTCGCGCGGTTTCCTCTGATGTAGTAAGGGCTACTGTCAGTTTTTGTTGCCTGCCATTGTTGTCGTGATTGAGCTTCTTGGATTTTGCTACCGAGAGGGGAGATTGGCTTGTTGGCTCTGCCGTGAATCGATGCTGGTAACTTAGCTTGTAGTTTGTTTGTTGTTCATGATGAGTGTAGCTATCCATTTTTGGTTGATTTTTGTTTGATTTCGTTAGAGTGGCCGAGCTAAGACAAGGTCATTTGGGATATGTGGGTTAATGGTCATCATTGGTGAATGAGTTCGATCATCGGAGATGTAGTTATACACGACATTTTTTTATATAGTAATGTTTTTGATGTTTGTAGCTTTAGTTTCTTGACTATATATAGTTGTTGTTGTACATGGCATGCTATGATTTTGTGTTTTGATCTGTTGTTTTTCTTTTTTTTTGTGCAAAACGAGTATATAAGTCTGAAACTTGTGTGTATGCTGGCAACTGTAAGTCTGTATTTTCGATTACCAGTTACAGAATTTAGTCAAAAAAAATAATTTACTGGTAAACAATGCAAGAAACGCTAGCTAGTGACTACTTATTGAATTATTGTCTTTTGTTGGTTTTTTATGGTTGATATCATTTACATGGTGTACTTTTGTTTATTAATTGCAGTATCTTTTTTTATGCTCTCATTTTAGGTTGGTGCCAATGGCTGGTAAGCGGAAGGCAATAGGTGGTCATGTAGATGGTTATTTACCAGCTGCTAATCAGCGTGTTAGGAATAGGGCATCCCCATCTTCTCTTGTTGAGCTGTACGAACACCTAACTGATGAACAGAAGGTTGCTATCGGTGAAATGGACTTGGGAAGTATGCTCAACATCAGATGCCATACTCTGCATAATCCTTTCACCAACTAGTTAGCTCCTAAGTACGACAGGTTCTCGCGTCAGTTTGTAATCCCAAGGCGTGGTACTATCCCATTGACTGCTGCTTCTGTGTATCGCTCGATGGGTCTTCCACGCGGGGAACTGCCTGTTAAATATGGGTTGGATTCATCCATTGAGAATCGTCTTCGGCCTATCCTGTTTCCATATTGTGCAAATGCTCCACGGACTACCAAAGTATTCAACATACTGAAAGAGATGACCACTGCAGATAAGAAGTTCCAGCAGATTTGGATCATGTATTTGATTTCGACCGTCCTCGCTCCAACGTCTCTAAACAAAGTTAGCAGCAGATGTTACCCAATCATGGTAATTAACTGCAATTTTTTTGTTTTAGGCTTATTATCTGATCTGTTTTTTTGTACATTTCTTGCAATCATCTTATTAAATGTGTTAGTGGTTTCTTGGTTTTGTTTAACTTTTTTATAATGTTATTTTTTTTGCAATTTACCATTGCTTGCTTATGCCACTGCAACTTCTTGGTCTTTTATATCAGGACAATGTTGATGAAGTAAGAAATATGAACTTATGCCCGTTCGTTTGCGACAAACTTCATGAAGAACTATCAGTTGGCAAAGTTTCTGCCGCTTGCTTGCTTCACATGATGGTATAAATAATTTTGGTTGAAACAGTTAACATTGATTTTGCGCTATGATTTTTTTTGTTTATTCGGGTTATTACATATCATAATTTTTTTCCTTTATACCTTTTTGTAGCTTCTGTATGTTGACTCATTAGATATCAGTGGACTGAATATTGATCTGCCAGACGGTCAATTCCTTGTCAATATATGGTCAAAAAATAACATAGACATCGTGCTAGATTCAGACATGATAAGAGACTTTTAAGGATTTGGAAACTTGGAGGCAATTTATTGTTTATCGCTAATTTTTTATTTCTGTATTCAGTAGCAATGTGTATATGAATCTAGTTCAGTTTTCTCCTCTTTTTTAACCTTTTGTGTCTCATGCATTCATTTGTTTTATTGTTTTTTTTCTTTTACAGCTGAAGCCTCACTTTGTTACAGATCATAGATTCTTTGGTGGTTCAGATGGTTTCCAAGCTTTCATTGACACAAACACTGCCCGTAATTGTCCCAAACCGGTGAGTGTTAGTTGCTTCTTTAAGTATTTTTCTATACATTTCAACATCTTTTTCATCATGCAAGAAATGAATTATTCTCTATGTGACAGTTATTCCAATCCTTCTTAATATAATTCTATATGTTGTTTTTAAAATACAGCGCAAAGAGAAAGCTGCTAGATTGGTTAGAGAGTTTTCAGCAGGCATTACCCGTTTGCTGGGTACATTGGTTCAGGGGTGGACTAAAGTTGACGATGATGATGTTGTTCTGGTCGAAGAATCTATCAAGAAAATTGGCAAACAGTTTGTTGTTGGTAGCACATCAAAGACAGACAAACATACTCAAGTCAATACTGCAGTCAGTATCGGCGCATCGGCGTATCCAAGTGGTATCAGCAAAGTCAAAGATGTTCAAAATCCACCGGCTCCCCACGTTGTTTCACCTCATCGTCATGGTGATGATTGTGTGACTCCTCGTGTGACTCGTTCCGCTTCAGCCGCAGCTAGAGCGAGACACAGTGATGACGGGAATGTTGATCTGAATATCAGTCAGCCAGAACATACTAGTTCAGCTCTAGATGACAGTGACAACAGCGAGCACAACTATGTTGATCGTTTCTTCATAAAAAGCAGAGTTACCGGTGCTGGGAAAATTTCTTCGGTGTCTTGTTTTAGTGCTGCGAGTCACGATTCTACTCTGCCTACACATGGTGTTGTTGTTGATGCATCAATTTCTTGTGGTGATGCAACTCACCATGATTTACACCTCGCCAATGAAGCCACTGATAGAAAAGTATGCAATGATCTTGACATTCTAGCTGATGCGGTACTTCTTCAGAAAGAAGGTGATCCACGTGATGATGAGGAGTCAGATAGGAGGGTTGTGAGAAATAAATTGAAAGACAAGCCAACCATACCATTACCTTCATCTGATGCAGAAGTTATTGGCATTAATCTCTCTAGGCCTGTGTTGAAAGTGGATGATTTAGTCAGTAAT
Source organism: Alopecurus myosuroides (assembly GCA_028641055.1). NCBI lineage: Eukaryota > Viridiplantae > Streptophyta > Magnoliopsida > Poales > Poaceae > Alopecurus > Alopecurus myosuroides. Next base: position 328,874,314 of record CM054061.1, on the reverse strand, counting down.
GTCGTGCCTGATGTTATTGTTGAAAATGCGCAGTATAACTCTCATGATCTTAAGAGGAAAAGTAATCATGTTTCAACAGAATGTGAAGCAAGCACCATCGTCTCTGATGTTATAGGACGCAACCCACAAGATAATACCGATGTCCAATTGGCTAAGAAACGAAGAAAGGCTTCACCTAAAAGGTATTTACTATTTATTTGCTTGTAACACTACTAGGAGATGTTAAAGGCAGGTCCCTCTTATTTTCTTGTTTTTGCTCCATCTTTTATTTGACTATCGCAACTAATTCGGTAACATTATATCATAAGCAACATAATCTCTTTGTCTTTTCTATTTGGTTCAATGTATCACAGATGTAAACATTTTTTAGTTTCTTACCAATGCTATTTTTTATTTCTCCCTTCCCAGTAAAACAAATCATGCACCAGAACCATCTAATTAAGATCAGCATGATAACTGAAAATGAAGTTACAATTTGTGAAGAAATAAATTTTCTTTCACTGTCTTTTTCCTATGGTAAAAGTGTTTTTCTTCTAGCATGTTTTTTTTCTTTAATAAATAATCAGTAGTTTTTTTTTATGCAGGATTAAACCAAAGGCCAATGCCCAAGCAACAAGATCGTCACCATGTTTTACGGCAAAACTGAGCTCAACATCAGGTGCCAATGCGCAGTCTGAAGCAGACACATATAAAGGAGCTTCAGTTCAGGAAATAGTTGACAATCGCGGGGATTCTTCGGTTAGTAGTCCAACTGTAGTCATTGGGAAGTCAGTACCTGCTATAGTCCAACCTTATCCTCCAACAAAACGCCGATTTTCACCCAGATTGCGTATTCCAACTCTTGTGGCAGATGCACGCAATCTAGATGGCAAACATCCAGTTCGTGCAGCGGGTAATGTTTTTATCATTAATGTTTTGTTTCAGCGCGGTCCTTTCCTAGATGCTTTTTATAACTTGATAAGTAAAGACTTGGCACCTATCTCATGTATGCCCTCTGCTCTTTATTTGCTTTGTGGGTAGTTGTGATTGTTCATGAAAGATGAGCATTGTTGTCTGCAGCGATTGCGCTCTTGGTCTTTTTGTTTGCTGGTCGATATGTATTCTGACAACAGGATGTGTCCATGCCTAGCCCATATCACTGAGGCTACTAAGAGAAACTGTAGTTTCCTAAAGGATATGCCATGGATTGAAAGCTATTAGAACCTTCAACAGCGTGTAACATATGCTTATGATAATCATGCAGTGTGTTTATTCTTTTGTTTCCTGATACGGAAAAATGGTGCGCAGCTGACAGTTTCAGTATGGTATGATATTTTTGATTTTCTGTCTTTGTTGTGCTTGGTAAGAAACTGCATCATGGGCACCCTTGTACTTAAATATTAATAATGCTTCAACCATGATTATTATTAAAAATGCCGAGAAGATGTTTAGTGCACTGTGCAAGTTTATAAACCTCCTTCAGTGTAACTGAAAGGATATTATTGAACTAAACACTGTTGATTAAGCACAATACAGAATGAAGCATGAGTTATCCGAACAACACGAGCTTTGATAATCTTTTATGCAATAGTAATGATTGTAGTTGTCGTTTTGTTATGTTTTTTTGAAGTGTTGTCGGTGACTGGTTTTATTCTTACATTGCACCACACATGTCCACATTTGAATTGTATTCACATTTTCCTTTTATGCAGGTGAGGATTAAGGATTTTTGCCAATGTGTCGTTGTTGTTGTTGTCATGTTAGCGGTGCGGAAAGGGGGATGCAAATGTTTTTTGAAGGCTCTTTTGTTATGGATCTTAGGTCCCTATTTTTAAATATCTTTTGTTTAAAACTCATTCTATGAGGTTATCTGGAATATGACTTTTGTATATTTTTTTATTTGTACTGGTCTGTAAATTAATTTGTAAGCAATAATACTCGACGATTTTTATCTATTTTATGTAAGTTTTTTCATTTGTTTTTCTATGTTTGTGCTTGATCGGCGTCATTTTACTATCATGTATTATTTCTGTTTAGCCTTGTTCTGGCATGTGTATAATTTTTTTCTTTTTCATTTATATGCATGTTTATATTTTGTTTCTTTTCTGTACAAAGCCAAAGTTCGTACATCTAAAGAAGACATTGTAGAGAGCATTCCTCTAGTTGAACAACCTAACTCTGGTATACAAGAATGTGGTCTTGAACAAGGTATGTAGTTTTTGTAGCTTATCATTTCTGTATCAAGGTAGCTTCTTTTGAAAGCGATGTAATCACTGTTTTCAGTATAGTTTGGTTTAATTCCAGATATATTTTGTTTTCTTTTTTGTGTAGATGATGTACAGATCATATATGTCACTCCAGCGGTTTAGCGAGATACTGTTGTTTCTCCTCCCACTATAACTCCAGGAACCAGGCTCAGAGTTGGAAGGGTTATTCAACCATCAAAGTTTTTGCTGCCACCTTATGTTCATATCTCAAGCACTTCGGAGCAAGATGAGCTATACCAGAAGGTTAAAAAACACAGAAGTGACTCAAAAGACTCAAAGATAAAAGGGTAACAGAACATTTTGTGATTTGCTTTTTCCATTTTCAGCGTCCGAGCCCACTTTTTCTTTTTTGCATATGTATTTTGGATTATTTTTCTGTTTTAGGTAGTAAGATAATTTACCAATTATGTTACCACAGTTCAATGTTCCTTCAAATCAAGCCGATGTGGGTCACAACTAGTGACTTGGCTGATAGCATAACTGGTGAACTGTCGAACACTGTGGCAGAAATTGGCATATTTGTCCTCCAGGACTCATGCGATCAGAATAAGATAATTTTCCCATGGATATTAAGCGTATATCTTCTTGACCACAAATTCAGTTCCAGAATTGTTCAACATCATTTTAGGAGAGATGCCAAATATAAACTTAGTCACAAAAATGTGGTATGTTTTGCCTCCGTCCTTTTTCTGTTATCATCTTTTTCTATGCCCTGTATATAGTAGAACCACCTAATTTTTATATTTGCTGTTTTGCATCTATTTTTTTGTTGTTTTCCACGCAGCTCGTGTTTCCTGTATTACAATATATTGGCACCGTTCAGAAACCATGTGGTCATTGGTATGTGTTGTCATTGAATTTCAATGTAAAGAGGTTTGAAGTGCTTGACTCTGCTCGCGGACGAGGGAATCTCTCGCTCATTGAACATTCTACCTCATTAGTGGATTCTATAAAATGTGCATACAGAGTCAATTATTCCAATTCAGCAAAACAAATTGATGATTACCAGCTGGAATACATTGATTTGCCAAAACAAAACAACTCGTGAGTCCTCGTTTACTCTTGTGTGCATTTTATTTTCTTCATTGTTTCATTTTGGAGCTTTTTGTTTGGTTCATGATATGTCATTATGTACATTTTTTCCCACCTGACATCACAGGATTGATTGTGGGTTTTTCACGCTGAAATTTCTTGAGCTCTGGGATGGACGGGTTGTCCCCGCAATTACATGTGACCAAATGCCAGAATATAGGAAGATTTTAACATGGACTTGGCTTCACCATCCAAGGAATAAGATCATAAACTGGAAGTACTACTTAGAGGCAAACAAAATATAAGGTACATTTTCTCCATAACTTTTGTACCTCTATAATTCCTCAAATTTTTCCGAGCATGCAAATAATGGGAATAATTGAAAAGTAATACTAAAGTAATATACTTGTTTTACAAAGTACTTAATCGACAAATCATCTTGTAACTGATGTTATTCTTACATGTCTTCAGCCTTGCACGTCGTTTCTGCATTGTTCTTCTTTTGTTATTGTCTGAGCATATTTTTTGTTCCTCAATTCACTGCTTTTGATTGTCTGGATTGGATATTTTTATATCGTTTCAGAACTTTTGCTGTCAATCATTGCTTGATTGCTGATTATTGCTCTTACCAACCTGAAAATATTTTTGTAGAGAGCAATTTATGTTAATAGTCCAATATGTTTTGGCATAATAATATATATTGAATAAGCAGTAAAATGCATGCAATAATTTTGATAGTAATACAATTTTTTTGTTACAAACCTTGTCTCTGTCAGGGCAGTTCGGTCTTCTGTGTCCTTCTACTCGGCATAGACTACATTTATGTATCTTCTTTTGTTTCTTCAGAGCAGCTTGTTCATAGTGATTCTTTGGCCTTTCACCCATGTTGAATCCCTGGCTAGTTGATTGTGGAGGATCTTTGTAGGTTGTTTCGTTTGTGTATTCATCATGTTCTTGTCCACCTGGAACTTCTTCAAATGGTTGTTGTTTGTCAATGTCTTCATTTTTTTTTGATGAGTCGTTCTCCTCTGTAACATTCGCCTGTTTAGGTACCGGATCATCGACAGCCCTCCTCTTTCTCTGTCTTGTTTCTTTTTCATTCAATCTCTGAATCCTATCATCAATGATTGTTTTCTTGAGCTGAACAATCCCAGCACCAAACAAGTCATATGACCTATCATCCGTGCAAACTGTGGATAGTACGTGTGATACCTTGCTCATTTCAATTGCATGCCTCACAGCTAAGTGTGTCTTTTCACTCCTTGTTAAGTCTGAAGTTGCAGTCATGTTTGCAAGCTCTATTCCAGCCGCTGTTGTCCATCTTGCATTTATGAAGCTGAGAGGCAATTCTGTTATTCCATTATGCATAGCAACTCATAGGACGTGACAACATTGTATGCCATCCCTTGACATTTTATAACATGAATAGCTGTACACGCTTCCGTCAGCAGATATGTCCACCATGTATTCTGTTCTAGGAAACTCAGCGTTCCAGTAATGTCCTAATCTTTTCACTATATAAGTTCTGTTTGGTTAAATAATTTCAACATTGTAAGCACTTGTTTTCTTCATCTCCTCTGCAAATTTTGCATATATAGGGTCCGTGTAGATTTTAGCTGCTTCTCTCTCCAATGGATTATATCGCAGTGTCCTGTCTCCTTGATTTATGTTTTCTCCCTTAGCTTGTCAAGATCAGCTTGTTTCTTCTCTTGTATAATGAGATATTGTTTGAAGAATGCGGAAATAGAGTCCTTCGGCTTTACGTAATGCTTGAAAAGTGAGTTAGTGCTCTCACTTATGCCAGTTGATGATGTGAAGGGGAAGAAATGGTTCATGAAGTAGGCCGGTACCCACTCTTCTCTTATCTCATATATCCTCTCTATGTGGGCCTCGCCCTCAGCATTGTGTTGCCTTAGTAGTGAAGACCAGCCAGTCTCGAACTCTTCTGGTGTGAACGAGTTTCTGATTACTGCCCTCAGTAGTTCATGTAACGGCACACGTGCTGCAAAGAAAGTGACTAATTTTTCTTTCATCTTTTTCCAACATGGAAGTTGCAGTAGCGGTGAATTGTGAAAGGTAGCACAGCTTTTATTGCATTCCCCATTGCTACACATTGGTCCGTGATTATTGTTTCTGGATAGTTATTCCCCATTACCGAGATGAATTCAGTGAACTACCACCTAAAAGTCTCTTCTGTTTCATCTTTCAGCAATGAAGCGCCAAATAGCACTGTTTTTCCATAGTTGTCGACCCCAACTATAGGTGAAAATGGCAAACCATACTGGTTTGTTGAAAAGGTTGTGTAAAAAGATACAAACTGGCCAAATTGTTTGTAGTTTGCTTTCCCAATACTGTCTGTCCAGAATACACTCCTGACGACGCTATCCTCAACCTGCATTCTGTGTGAGAACGCTGGCCTGTTGTGACATTCATTTTTGAAGCATTCTAATAGTTCTTCACATCTCTGTTCTTAAGTTTTTCTTTCTCTTTGCTGCCTGGTTGCTCAGATACTTTGTATCAAAAGGCACAGCCCGGAAACTGCCTCTTGTTTTCCTGAATATCTACATTATGTTTCGTGGGGGCACCCTTGTTTCCTGGAGCATGTCAATCAAAGTCCTGTCTGATTCTGACATTTGCCTGTGACATTTCATGAACCTTGTAAGCCATAGAGATGGAGCCAATGGATGGTTATGCTCCATATTTACATGTTTGATCGCCCATTTTCCCTGTTCCTCTTTTATAATCATTTTTACTTTGCACCTTGTCTTCACAATTTTGTTTGTTCTTCTCCTCTTCAGTGCACTGTCTTTGCACTCAGTAGACCTGCTCCTATTGCATGTGAACGACTGCTTGTTTATGACATTGCTAATTTTTTATTCATAGCTTGTATCTTTCCTAATTGCAAACCCCATTATCCTAGCATAATCCGCAAAGAAGAAAAATGCTTCGTCCCTTGTATCAAACTCCATACCATGTTCTGGCTTAGATGCTTCCGATATTTCAGTTATACTAGGGTAGTTGTTCTCTGTGAACATCTTATCCATTTCCTTTTCTTCAACATATGGCTCTTCTAGATTTATTGCTTGCTGAAATTCATCGTGAGGTATGTTCTCATGGTTGACATCTCCATTTCCCACCTGCCTATGTTCAGTTTCTTGTTCTGTAGACTGAAATGACTGTCCTTCTCCACGCATATGTAACTCGGCATCATCATCTTCATCTTCCATGATTATTTCCTGTTTGAAAATTTATATTAAAACTTGTTGTTATACAAGTATTACTGAAGCCAACTTTCACTGTTTGCGTTTAATTCCTTTTTTGAACTAAATTGGTTTTGAAGTTAAACAATAGCAGCATCCACTTTTTTTTTCTTGTATTGATTTTTAACTCACCTCATTCAAATCGATATGTAACATTTTTTATTTGCATGGCTCATTTTCTGCGTTTGACATCGACGAGTAGTTAGCAGAGGTCGACAAAGCATTGATCCTTTCTTCTAGTTTTCTTAACTCATCATTTTGGTCACGCTCTGCTTTATCTCTTCGTCGCTGAAGAAAAACCTGTGTGAAAAATTAAAAATGCACATTTGTTAATTCTAACCATTCCAACCGTTATCATGTAACAAAATGTTTTTAATGTGTTTTATCTTCTGTACCTGTGTAAACCTGTCCAGAAATTTCCTTGTGTTCACTGGCTGTTTTAAGTTCACTGACTGAATAATCTCCTGGGAAGTTGGTGATTCCAGCCCTACTTTGGCCTTATCATCATCCCGCTCGGAGTTGTTTTCATATGAAAACAGAATAAATACTATCATTTTTGTTGTCACGACAAGGTTAAATATACTCATATGTTTTTTGTGTTTTTCTTAATTTTTCAGGTGTTCACATGATTATATCTCCCCCCTGGAACATCATATGCAGCTAAAAAGAATTGTGGATTTATATCCAAGGCTAGATGAAGATAGAAGTTTTTGTTGTCCTTGTGTGACAAAGATATTTTAATGCTTCTATGTGTTTGGCTACAAATCTATCCAGATTTCTGTGTTTTTGTGTGTTTAATGATATGTAAGACTATATAATGAATATTAGATTCTCCTGTGCGTGAGGCATTTTGTTGAATGTAGAGCAATGCAAGGTTACTGTTGTTTTGGTCAATATGTAAAGATGTCAATGGTGGATTTAACTAAGCATGGGATGCATATAATCTATGAAAAAATAAGGTATGTACATGCTGATTTTTTACCTTTTTCTACTCCTCTGTTGCCTGTCTTCTCAACCTCCTTTTTCTTCCACCTACTGCTCAACCTTGAATCCCCCAATCCCCTCTGCTTGGCATTGCTGGCGGCGTTGTAGGGTTTAGGGAGGAGGAAGGGGGCAGGAAGAGATCCTTCTCGATCTCTGCTTTGGGCCGTAGCCAGGTGGAAGAAATAGGACATCTTTATTGCTTGGAACATTTTTTCAGTCGTGTCCTTCTGTGCATTAATTTTTACGAAAGTAGGCACATGGTTTTTTCCTTACATTGTTCTGCTTCTGCTTCTGCTTTTGTGCCCGCACACTTTTGTACTTGACCTATTTTTATGTTACGCTGGGGGGGTTGTAATATGGAAAAGGTACCTACCACGAGCTGTCCATCTTTTTTCCATGGAGTTCTTTATTCATTTGCTTTTCTCCCCATCTCGTGAGGCTCCTTCTCTGCTCCCCTAACCTCTGCAGATCCTGCACGCAAACTTCCCCCAATCTAGATCCAAATTATTGTTTATGGTCATTTTAAAAGAAGCTGGACATTATGCAGAGAAGAATTTTTTTGATTGAGTTCTACTGCTGCTTCATCTAGATACTGGCTTCTTTCTTTCCTTCCCATCTCGAGCTGATTTATTTTTTGTTCAAGCTTCTAATCTTTGCAGCACTCCCCATGTTCTAACTTTCTAGATCTTTCTATTTTTTTGATCTCAAGGTTTTGTGTGCTAACTCCCTTCTACTTAAATTTGTCTTACAGTTTACATGAATTTGTTCTCAAGTTCAGTACGAGATTAATTTTTTTATGTACTTCCTTGGTCTGTAATTTTTTTTTCTTTTTGGTTTTGTGATATGCAGGAAACAATATAAGCATAACTGTTATTTGCTTATCTACAACCTTCACAACATCTTTCATTGCTCTCCAGTACAGTTGGCATCAGTTAAATTTATGTTGAACAAGGGAGTCTGATTTCTGTTCATAGTTCCACAACAGAAGGAAAATGGATGGTCAGCATCATGATCAAGTTGTAAGTTGAGATACAACTGTTTGCAACAGGGGGATCTCTGCAGTGTAGTTTTTCTTGTTCCAGGTTGCCAACAATGCCAAAACCTTTTTTCATAGTTGTCTGACAGCAATAATGTTTTATGCTTCTTCTCGCTCATGTCCTTTATATACTTTTGGAACTTATACAATTTTTATGTTTCTTTTACAAACTAAGATCACATTTTTGTAAGAGATTTTTATTAATGTTGCTTCTATTGTTGCAGGAATTTTACACAAAGTTATCATTGCCAGAATTCACGGCATTGATTCGTCGTTTAACACAGGTTCTGAGGGATTTAGTTTTCAGCATTGGACTTGGATTTCTTTTAGAAGTCGGTTGTGAAGTTCTTCCTCGCCGTTTGATTCCTCTTATTGTATCAATTTTCGACGCACGCTCAAGAACTTTGAATATACCAAAAGGCCCAACATTTGTTATCACTGCCTTAGTTGTTCATCAAGTCCTTGGTACACCAATTGGGGGTAGGCGAATTGGCGAGAAGGTTGATGCAGATTTAAGGCTGCACATTTGCAATATTACAAGTTGTAAGGGCAGATATCCAAAAATCAGCGAGCTTGATTGCTTGATCACTGCTGATCTGGTTGGCGATCTCTTCAAAGTTGTTTTTGGAATGTATGCAATGACAGCGTTTCTTTGCCTTTCCAGCCATGATGCTGTGAGTCCTGGCTATATTCATATTTTCAAAGAACCAGATAATATAGGATCGTTTGATTTCTCAGCTGCTGTTTTGGAGAAACTTGTGTCTTCTGTTGAAGCATATAATGACGGCCTTACAAGTGTTCTTGGTGGAAATCTGCTATGTCTATTGGTATTAATGTTATATCCTTTATTTGTTGTTTGCTTATCAATTTTACTTAACCTTTTTTTGCAAGTTTTGCATGCCTCTCGAATCACATATCTGAGTCAAAACATTTTTTTGCTAGCTAATATACTTGGACTTCAAGGACAGTACCATCGTGCCAATTCCATTAAAGTGGAAGTTACCTCGTGTAGCTGTATGGTCAACCTCAATGATAAATGCGGTTGAGATGACAGGATTGTATATCATGGGACTCTGCTATGTATGGAAAGTTGCCAGTAATGTATTTTTGTTGCCATTTCTGCGTTTGTAATCTGATTTTTTTTGTCATGTATGCTTTTTTATAACTCACCCTGTTCGTATTTTCCATTGTTCTAAATTTATCACATAGCTTACTGCCAATCTATTTTTCTTTCATACAGGTAAAAGCTGTATCAGATACTCCATTCACATGCAATCCAATAACAGATTCTGTCACTGCCAAGAAATCATATGATGATCTTCTGAACTTTGTGTTATCAATTTGTCCAGAGGTTCACCACAAATTGGTATAGCCCAAATCTTTTTCTTGTATGTCTTGTATTTAACTGTATTGATGTTTTTTTTACCTTTTTCCTATGCATATAGTTATTAGTCTGTTACCAAAATCTATTTCCATGCTCTACATACCGACAAAACTGTTTTCACGTCTTATATTGGGACTACTATTCTTTAATTTGATTAGTTTGTCTTGCAAAATAATTACAAGATTTTTCACTCAGTGCGTTTTTCTTTTTATTTTGTGGTTTTGGCAGGTAATTGAGCAACTCCCTGTTATTATGTCCAACATGGAGAAAGATATTTTTGAATCCATTCAGCCTATAATTTGTCAGAACATAATCAATGTTTTAAAGATAATACCTTCCATTCAACAATCACGTCAATTGAATGAAATGCACAATTTTCAAATTGTGTCTCCTCAGTTCAAGGCCCCTCTGGTTGGTTCCACTTACAAGCAAGAATGTGTTGACAAAGTTTTCTCGAGCATTGGCGTTACAACTACTGGAGTTTTAAGTTCAATTGCACAACACAGTGGCAATGATAACGCTGCTGAGACAAATAAGTCCAATCTTGCCAGCTCAAGAAAACAAACTTCAGTAGGTAATATGCCAGAAATGCTCATTCTGCCTGTCCCAGATGAACATATGATCAAGAGACTTGACAATGAAGCTTGCAGTGATGGTATTTTCAACGTGGAGAGGCTTATTGATTCCTTAAACAGCATACCGCAAGAAATGTCTTTTGATATTCCATACCCTTACATAGTTGAAGAATCAATGTATCCACAGAGAGTTGAGACCAGTCATGTTGAGGGAGTTGTGCCAACAGTGGTTGAATTGGTATCATACATTGTGCAAGTAATAGAGTCTGATGCCAAAATTCGCAAGTAAATGGCTGATAAGATTTGCACTGACAATGAGAAGGTTGAGGTTTTTAATGAGCTGTTTGAACCATCGCAACATGAGTTAGCTTCCAAAGAAAAGAAAAGGCCGTCTTGGATATCAACCAGCGATCAATCTCTTCAATGTCTCGCTCTAAAGAAAAGAGCAAGATTGTTCATCATAAATGAACCTGATACAAGTACTCTTCAAGTACCTGAACCAGAGAAAGTTCTTGTTGGAGTTCAATTCAATATGTGTGACAGCCCAGGAGGTGTCAATGTAGGCGAAAGCTCACCCAATAACAGTGGCAAAGTGCCGAACAATGATTCCAAAATGACTGATGAAGAGTTTGACAAAGAGTTTATGAACTCAGCAATAAAAGTTGAGCAGGAGTATTATGCAAGAAAGGCTAATCAAGACCTTCCATCTCTCCATTCTGATAATGTCCGTGTTTCGGAAATCAGTTCTAAAAAGTGATTTCATCGTTTCAGTCATCACTTGTTGAGCAGGAGGTTTTCAATAATATTGTATCTGGTATTCCGAAGACTGCAAGATCAAAAACGTAAGACTAAGTTCTGATTATATAAGTTCATTTGTTCCATCCATTTTTACATTCTTTTACTCATTCCCTTTTATCACTTACTTTTTTTTTATGTTTTTCTATTTTTGTTTTGTGTTTTACATGGCTCAAATATAGCATCCAGATTGTAGTCATGGGATCTACCTGGGTTGAACACAGGGTTTTTGGATTAAGCATGCAAGTATATGGCAAGGTTCAAAGTTATGTGATTAATATGCTTGGCAAAGCAGTCATGGTTGAAGATATTGAGAGAAAGAATGTTGACATGATGCGGGAAAATCAGTGGAAGAGATACGTTTTCGAGTGCAAGATAGTTGTTAGTACTTTTTCGACACACTTTTTTGTTAATTAGTAAAATGGTTTTTTCTTATTTTTGTTTCCATGTTACCCATTTGTTTTTATGATTATAAAGAAACTTATTTGTTCCATTTATATGTCAATATAAAAATATAGGCCCTTTTCCAGCTGGAACATGAAATGCCAGGAAAATTAGCAAGACTGTTGTCTAACGGAATGCTAGGTTTCATGCTCGACTCTATGGACTTGGTGAGCTTGTTTTATATAATTATATATATTTTGTACTTATGATCACTCATTATTTTTAACATTTTACATTACCTGGTCATATCTAATATTCTTTTTCTTTTTGCTTCTTATGTTTATTAGATTCATCTGCCACTATTCACATCAGGTTTTTACTATCTTCTGGTTGTCAATTTAAAGAGGAAACGATTTAAAGTCCTAATTCCAAATAACAAGCTGCATCTTGTACAAAAAGAGGCTTCTGTTGTAATCAAAAACTTTAAAATGTCCTTCAGCTTGGCATATAAGAACTCATTAGTCAATACAAATGATATGAAAACAGTATTCCGAAGTGTCTGCGCATCTGAGAGAGAGTAAGAATGAAGTGCCCTAATATTTTTCTCATATTTTTGTTGTTGTAAGCATATTTTTTATACTAGATTAAATTTACTAGCTAGTTTTACTTTCCCCCATTCGGTTTCCTTTTTCCTTTTGTCATCTCAATTTTTGTTGCAGAGGCGATAGTGGCATTTATGTGATGAAACTGATTTGCGTTTTTGATGGAGACAACACACTGTGCTTCCAACCTGTGAGTTCTTTTTGGTAGTTTCTTTTCAAACTCTATGTACTACCGGGTTTGATTTTTGTTTTGATATAACATAAGTAAAGACCGTTTTTAGTATTTTATATTTTCAGTAACTCAATAGCATTTTCTATTTTTCCAACAGGAGCATGCGAAGCCTCTTCGCGAGAGTTTAACATATTATATGGTTGCTCACCCATTCAACGACAAAATTCCTATGGAAACAAAGAAAATTCTGCAAAAGCATGTTAGTTTCCAACATCTTTAGTTATATCTTGTTTGCCTGTTTTGTAAGTGGAATACAGTGTCTATGTGTTTGAGTTAACTCTCTCTAACGTTTTACACATGGTTTTTCCTTTTTTTCATGTATTAACTTGTGCAGAACATTCTGCATGACTACAAGGTAAACATTATACATATACTATCGTCTTCTTGCTGATGTCATTCTAATTTCTATATCGTTTAGTCATATTTTCTCGTTTTCTGCTTTTTTAAATCAATTCTACCTTGTTTTTCGTGTTTTTGTTCTCAAAAGACACCAGGATACTTCCCATGAATGCACGAGAAGAGCGCTTTGAACCATGAAGATCCTCTGGAGTCACTTCTCAAGTTTTGAACTTTTTGAGTCAAGGATTATGGAAATCTTAATGTATATTTTGAGGAGGCTACGATTAATATCAATTATTTTTGTAGACCAAGATTAATAGTGGTTGTGGAGTTATGACTATACTGCGTTTTACATGACCTTTTATTGCTATTTGCTTGTTTAGCGTTCTTTCTTGTCTCCTTTTTTTGGCAACATATAAACTGATAGGTAAGTATGTTCCCCCATACATCGAATACAGATCACTCAAATCATCATGCAGTAGAGTTTTTGACCACAAGACAGTCCTGGTTTTTTTACAGTTGTTTTAACTAGGGTAGAAGGGGTGTGGCAATTTTGTGTTGTGTTCTACTGTTTTCCAACCTGTACTGATGGTGGTAGGAAGGTTTTTTTAAAGGTGTTTATATCTCGAAGTTTTCAAATAACCTATCCAAATTTTTAAGGTACTTTTGTGCGGATATTTCTTTTCAAGCTAGAGGATGTTTATCAAGTGTTATGGATGACATTTACCATGAAGGATGTTTATAAAGTATGATGAACGACAATTGCCAACATGAAAATCCAGCAAGGATGTATTCAAATGCGATGAATCACAATTAACAAGATAAAAACAATTTCTTAGAATTTTTTATCAACGGTGATGTGTGAAAATAACCAAATTAAACATGAAAACACAGAAGCATGGACCGGCTATCAAACAAAAAAATATTTTTTGTGTCCATAGTTTTGTTTAGTGAGGCGAAATATAAAATGTTCAACATTGTAAAGTTAAAAGCCAAAATACATGAATTTTTATTTCAACTTGAAAATTGTTTTGCCACCCCGTCGTCGTGCAGACATGCCTCCTTTTCATATATTGTGGAAAAGAACTGAAACTTTCCTGTCACCAATCATCTGGAGCAACATCAATAAAACCATTCCCGGTGCGAAATTATTGTTGTGCGCAAACACATGCCACCCGCTCTTGAACCTTGTTCTGCCATCCGCACACCTTGCATATTCAACTTCAATTACAGGAGTCCCGATAACGCAAATCTTTGCGATGCCCTACTTCTTTAGGTTCATGGATTCAGAAATTCCCTTAGGTATCCTCTGCAGATGGAAGAGAAATTATGGGTTAGGAGATATAAAATCAAAGTTTTGCATGCTCTTTTCGTAACAAAAGAAATGTAAGTAAGTGAACACGTGGAAAACCAAATAAATAACAAGTAATGAGTACCAGATAGGCAAAATCCCTAGAATCAGCGTTAGCCAGAATACCATTGTAATTGTCGAGCTGGTTGCGGGTTAACTCAACTGGCATGAAGGATGTTTTGGAGTTGCAAATTATAACTTTTTCATTCTCAGCTGCAAAAAATATAGAAATTTGTTATAAACAAATGGAAAACTAGTAATAGGGTATTATATATATGAAAAGAATAAAAATAAACAATAACAAAAAATACCTATAACACGGTTTTTTGCATCTCAATTAATTGAATATGGAAAAATAGGAATTTTGTCAGGCCGGCCAGCCATGTAGAATGTGACTTGGTCTCCCACAGTCATGTCGTAATCAGCTATAAAGTTTTCGTAACCATTTCCTCTTAAGCGATTTGGTTGTCCAGGTTTGCTCCTGATATTAAAGTAGTACTCATTACCGCAAGGGGCTTGCACAAGGATCACAGTGCGAGTGTTCCTCTGAAATAAGTTTTCTACATGGCAGGGCACGATCTGTGTAAAAAACAAGTCAGTTTTACAAACTTAGGTAACAAAAGAATGAGTTTACAGTGAGAAAAAATAATCAAAACAAAAAGGCATAAAATTCACCATGAACTTGTTGAAATCTTGAGAGAGATGCACGTTAAAAGGGTCGCTGACACTACTCCTCCCATTGCAGATCCCGACATTAGTTCCACAATAACCGCACGCCATCTGCCAACAAAAAAGCAAAGGCATAAGAAAATCTGACCACAAAAAGTACATAAACTTCCACCAAAAATAAAGAGAGAGATTCGCACAAGTTGAAATTGTACCTTTGACAAACTAAACTGCTCAGTTCTCAGTGAACCAGAAAAGATAGAGAGAAAGAAAGAAATATAGCTTGTTAGACTCAGGAAGAAGGTAGAGGGGGCGGGGGCCTATTTATAGATTTCTTGTATGCACCTTTTTTTCTTTTTTTTAGTATAACCCATTAAAAGCTGGATCAAGAGGCAGTAACTGCGTGGGCTAAAAATAGTTGAATGTATTAAATCGATAGTAAAGGGGCATCAATAAAGGCTGTATTAAAATAGTTTTTAAAGAGCGTTGAATGACATTTTTTAGCAACATTAAAACCAATAATAATTTATTGGTTGTGATTAAGTGTCTATTTTTAGCGTGGTCAAATGTGATGGTTCAATTAATCAGCTCCCCTCAGCTGCAAGTGTGATATATGGAAATCACCAAACTTTTAAAAAAACAATCAGGAATGTTCTTGCGATCACGGGTGATAAATGAAAACTACCAAACTAAAAAACATTTTTTTAGTAATATTTACTTTTTAACCAGGATGTATGAAAATCACCATCAAGGAGGTTATCAACTAAGATGTATGTAATTACCAACCTAAATACAACATCAAGGTTGTTATCAATCTTGAAGAATAAAAATTACTGAAACTAAATTTTTTTCTAAGAATGTTATCAAGTGTGATCTACAGAAATCACGAACTGTTATACATTCTCTAGAAAGTTTTTGATAAAATAGGGGTGATAAATGAAAACCACTAAACTATTTTTTTTATCAATGTTATCATTTAAGATGTATGAAATTACCAACGTAAAGAAGAATCAAGGGATGTTTTTTTCAAGTGGGTTGAATGACTTTTTTTTACCAACATTTTTGAAACCACGAAGGATGTTACCAATCGCAATGAATGACAATTACCAACCCAAAATCCATTTCTCAGAAATTTTTATCAATCGTGATGTATGTAATTACCAACATAAAGACAACATCAAGATTGTTATGAAGCTTGAAGAATGAAAATTACCAAAACTAAATCTTTTTTAAGAAAGTTATCAACCGTGATTTACAGAAATCACCAACTGCAAATTACCAAAATAAAAACTCATCAAGGATGTATTCAAATGCGATGAATGACAATTACAAACCTAAAATACATTTCTTAGAATATTATCAACCGTGATGTGTGAAAAATCACCAACCTATCCTTTCTTTTTAAAGAAATGTTATCAAGTGGTTTTTGCTAACCAAGATGTTTAAACTAAGATGTTATCAACTAAGATGTATTTAATTACCAACATAAAGACAACAACAAGGTTGTTATCAAGTCTAAATTATAAAAATTACCAAAACTTTTTTTTTAATAATGTTATCAACTGTGATTTACAGAAATCACCAACTGTCTAAACATTTTACCAGAAATGTTTTGGATCAAAGGGTTATAAATAAAAACTAGCAAACTAATTTTTTTAGCAATGTTTTCAACTTAGATGTATGAAATTACCAACCTGAAGACATAATGAGGATGTTAGCAACTAATATGTATGAAAATTACCAACGTAAAGAAGAATCAAGGGATGTTTTTTCAAGTGTGTTGAATGACATTTTTTACCAACATTTTTGAAACTACCAAGGATGTTTACCAAGCGTGATGAATGAAAATTACCAACCTAAAATCCATTTCTCAGAAATATTTATCAATTTTGATGTTTGTAATTACCAACATAAAGACAACAGTAAGGTTGTTATCAACCCTGAAGAATACTAATTACCAAAACTAAATCTTTTTTTAAGAATGTTATCAACCGTGATTTACAGAAATCACCAACTGCAAATTACCAAAATAAAAACTCATCAAGGATGTATTAAAATGCGATGAATGACAATTACAAACCTAAAATACATTTCTTAGAATATTATCAACTGCGATGTGTGAAAATCACCAACCTATCCTTTTATTTTAAAGAAATGTTATAAAGTGTTTTTTTCTAACCAAGATGTTTAAACTAAGATGTTATCAACTAAGATGTATGTAATTACCAACATAAAGACAACAACAAGGTTGTTATCAAGTCTAAAGAATAAAAATTACCAAAACTAAATATTTTTTAAGAATGTTATCAAGTGTGATCTACAGAAATCACCAACTGTCTAAACATTTACCAGGAATGTTTTGGATCAAAGGGTTATAAATAAAAACTAGCAAACTAATTTTATTTTTTTAGCAATGTTATCAACTTAGATGTATGAATTTACCAACCTAAAGACACAACGGGGATGTTAGCAACTAATATGTATGAAAATTACCAACGTAAAGAAGAATCAAGGGATGTTTTTTCAAGTGTGTTGAATGACATTTTTTACCAACATTTTTCAAACCACCAAGGATGTTTACCAAGCGCGATGAATGAAAATTACCAACCTAAAATCCAGTTCTCAGAAATTTTTATCAATTGTTATGTATGTAATTACCAACATAAAGACAAACATCAAGATTGTTATCAACCCTGAAGAATGAAAATCACCAAAACTAAATCTGTTTTTAAGAATGTTATCAACCGTGATTTACAGAAATCACCAAATGCAAATTACCAAAATAAAAACTCATCAAGGATGTATTCAAATGCGATGAATGACAATTACAAACCTAAAATACAATTCTTAGAATATTATCAACTGCGATGTGTGAAAATCACCAACCTATCCTTTTTATTTAAAGAAATGTTATCAAGTGTTTTTTTTCTAACCAAGATGTTTTAAACTAAGATGTTATCAACTAAGATGTATGTAATTACCAACATAAAGACAACAACAAGGTTGTTATCAAGTCTAAAGAATAAAAATTACCAAAACTAAATATTTTTTAAGAATGTTATCAACTGTGATCTACAGGAATCACCAACTGTCTAAACATTTACCAGGAATGTTTTGGATCAGAGGGTTATAAATAAAAACTAGCAAACTAATTTTTTTTAGCAATGTTATCAACTTAGATGTATGAATTTACCAACCTAAAGACACAACGAGGATGTTAGCAACTAATATGTATGAAAATTACCAACGTAAAGAAGAATCAAGGGATGTTTTTTCAAGTGTGTTGAATGACATTTTTTACCAACATCTTTTGAAACTACCAAGGATGTTTACCAAGCGTGATGAATGAAAATTACCAACCTAAAATCCATTTATCAGAAATATTTATCAATTGTGATGTTTGTAATTACCAACATAAAGACAACAGTAAGGTTGTTATCAACCCTGAAGAATACTAATTACCAAAACTAAATCTTTTTTTAAGAATGTTATCAACCGTGATTTACAGAAATCACCAACTGCAAATTACCAAAATAAAAACTCATCAAGGATGTATTCAAATGCGATGAATGACAATTACAAACCTAAAATACATTTCTTAGAATATTATCAACTGCGATGTGTGAAAATCACCAACCTATCCTTTTATTTTAAAGAAATGTTATAAAGTGTTTTTTCTAACCAAGATGTTTAAACTAAGATGTTATCAACTAAGATGTATGTAATTACCAACATAAAGACAACAACAAGGTTGTTATCAAGTCTAAAGAATAAAAATTACCAAAACTAAATATTTTTTAAGAATGTTATCAACTGTGATCTACAGAAATCACCAACTGTCTAAACATTTACCAGGAATGTTTTGGATCAAAGGGTTATAAATAAAAACTAGCAAACTAATTTTTTTCTTAGCAATGTTATCAACTTAGATGTATGAATTTACCAACCTAAAGACACAACGAGGATGTTAGCAACTAATATGTATGAAAATTACCAACGTAAAGAAGAATCAAGGGATGTTTTTTCAAGTGTGTTGAATGACATTTTTTACCAACATTTTTGAAACCACCAAGGATGTTTACCAAGCGCGATGAATGAAAATTACCAACCTAAAATCCAGTTCTCAGAAATTTTTATCAATTTTTATGTATGTAATTACCAACATAAAGACAAACATCAAGATTGTTATCAACCCTGAAGAATGAAAATCAGAAAACTAAATCTTTTTTTTAAGAATGTTATCAACCGTGATTTACATAAATCACAAACTGCAAATTACCAAAATAAAAAATCATGAAGGATGTATTCAAATGCGATGAATGACAATTACAAACCTAAAATACATTTCTTACAATATTATCAACTGCGATGTGTGAAAATCACCAACCTATCCTTTTTATTTAAAGAAATGTTATCAAGTGTTTTTTTTCTAACCAAGATGTTTAAACTAATATGTTATCAACTAAGATGTATGTAATTACCAACATAAAGACAACAACAAGGTTGTTATCAAGTCTAAAGATTAAAAATTACCAAAACTAAATATTTTTTAAGAATGTTATCAACTGTGATCTACAGAAATCACCAACTGTCTAAACATTTACCAGGAATGTTTTGGATCAAAGGGTTATAAATAAAAACTAGCAAACTAATTTTATTTTTTTTAGCAATGTTATCAACTTAGATGTATGAATTTACCAACCTAAAGACACAACGAGGATGTTAGCAACTAATATGTATGAAAATTACCAACGTAAAGAAGAATCAAGGGATGTTTTTTCAAGTGTGTTGAATGACATTTTTTACCAACATCTTTTGAAACCACCAAGGATGTTTACCAAGCGCGATGAATGAAAATTACCAACCTAAAATCCAGTTCTCAGAATTTTTATCAATTGTGATGTATGTAATTACCAACATAAAGAAAAACATCAAGACTGTTATCAACCCTGAAGAATGAAAATCACCAAAACTAAATCTTTTTTTAAGAATGTTATCAACCGTGATTTACAGAAATCAGCAACGACAAATTACCAAAATAAAAACTCATCAAGGATGTATTCAAATGCGATGAATGACAACTACAAACCTAAAGTACATTTCTTAGAATATTATCAACTGCGATGTGTGAAAATCACCAACCTATCCTTTTTATTTAAAGAAATGTTATCAAATTTTTTTTCTAACCAAGATGTTTTAAACTAAGATGTTATCAACTAAGATGTATGTAACTACCAACATAAAGACAACAACAAGGTTTTTATCAAGTCTAAAGAATAAAAATTACCAAAACTAAATATTTTTTAAGAACTGTGATCTACAGAAATCACCAACTGTCTAAACATTTTTACTAGAAATCACCAACCGTCTAAACATTTACCAACATTAAAACCACCAAGAATTCATTGGTTCTGATTAAGTGTCTATTTTTATTCATGCATTTATTCTCCCTGGCTATAGCTTTTAAGCGGGGTACGCGTTGTTTCATGTTTGTTGAATGACATTTTATTACCAACATTAAAACCACCAAGATTTTTAAGTGGTTCTGATTAAGTGTCTATTTTTAGTGTGTCTATTTTTATTCATGCATTTATTCTCCCTTGCTATAGCTTTTAAGCGGGGTGCGCGCTGTTGCATGTTGTTGAATGACATTTGTTACCAACATTAAAACCACCAAGAATTTTAATAGTTCTGATTAAGTGTCTATTTTTAGTGTGTCTATTTTTATTCATGCATTTATTCTCCATGGCTATTGCTTTTAAACGGGGGTGCGCGCTGTTGCATGTTGTTGAATGACATTTTTTTACCAACATTAAAACCACCAAGATTTTTATTGGTTCTGATTAAGTGTCTATTTTTAGTGTGTCTATTTTTATTCATGCATTTATTCTCCATGGCTATAGCTTTTAAGCGGGGTACGCGTTGTTGCATGTTGTTGAATGAAATTTTGTTACCAACATTAAAACCACCAAGAATTGTTAGTGGTTCTGATTAAGTGTCTATTTTTAGTGTGTCTATTTTTATTCATGCATTTATTCTCCCTTGCTATAGCTTTTAAGCGGGGTGCACGCTGTTGCATGTTGTTGAATGACATTTTGTTACCAACATTAAAACCACCAAGAATTTTTTGTGGTTCTGATTAAGTGTCTATTTTTAGTGTGTCTATTTTTATTCATGCATTTATTCTCCCTGGCTATAGCTTTTAAGCGGGGTGCACGCTGTTGCATGTTGTTGAATGACATTTATTCTAACCAACACGTAGCTCTTGCATGGAGTCTTAACTTCCTAGCAGTTACCAACAGCTCACCAGCTACCAACTCAACACCCACCACTCATTTATTGCATGAAGTAACTGCCACTCTCTCTTTTACCATTTATAGACAGCCAAAGCCGGACAGATCTCAGATCCACTTCACTTGCTCCTCCTCCCTTTCTACAACCAAAGTTCTGAAGACAAGCCCTACCAGAAAAGATTTCGTCGGGTTTGCAAGGCAGTACAGACCCATGGCGTCAGGTAGCAAGGTGTGTTTTTGTGCTCTGCACATGCTTCTGAACTTAAGCCTTCTACTGTAGCCATGTCATTGTTGTTTTTGTTATTTTTTTCCTGTGGCCATCCTCATGCTCCTATTAGATCTATTTTTTGTTTTGATATTGTCACAAGCTTGTTCCAACTAGGTCAACCATGATGTGTTCTAAACAATGGTGTGCTCTGTACCCATTCTTTCTTTTGTCATGGGATAGCTTTTTTTTTGATTTTTTAGATTCTGCTATTGTTTTTTTGGTTGTCAGTATGAGTTTTTATTTGTTAGAGTTCAATATCAGAGAAGGTTAATTTCATTTTTTCTCTGTAACAATAACAACTTTTGACAAAGATTTTTTTTTCTATGTCCTTCTAACAAGATGTTTTTGTTCATTGCTAGAGTGATTTTGTGTGAAAGAACAGTTATTATTTTTTTTGCTGAAAGTGGAACAACCGGAAACAGTAAACCAAAACAAGCATGTCAGTAACAGAAATTTGTGTTTTGCAGGTATGCAAACATATCTGTTGTTTGAAATATGCAACATAACAAGTTTAAAACCACAGAAACTTAAAAAATTGTTATACTATGTACTTTTAACAAGAACTAACTTTTTCCCTTTTAATATCTTTTTGTTATTTTTAAACTGTTGGTTGGGACATTTTTTTACATAGCTTTTGATCCGAAAACGCTCTTTCACGAGCGCGCGAGCGCTCGCTCGGTCGGAACGTGCCCGTGTCCGAAACGTGGTGGGACCGTTCTATTCCCTTTTTTTTGTCGTCTTCAGACAACGAAACGCTAGTCCCCGGAACGTACCTGTTCCCTTATCTTCTTTCAAATTAATTTGAAACGGGCTGTGCTACCGTGCGAGCGTGCGACAGCGAAGGATCGCTCGATCGTTTTCCGACAACCCGCTCCATACTATATTAGGAAATATACGTTAGGCGCAGCTTTCCGTTTTTGGTTACGTCAACACGCAAAACGCGCAGGAACGTGTTTGGTTACGTCAACACGCAAACGCGGCCGGGATGCGTTGCTTTTTTACGTTTCCTATTCCCTTTTATCGCCTGTACCTATTTGTTTAGAAAAAAATTAATTTTTCCTTGAAAATATTCCCTTTTTGGGCTAGTGAATTTTTAGGGTAAGGAAAAAAATGGTGGGAGATATAAAAAAAATTCCACTTCCAACTAGTATAAATTTTTGAGGTTTCAACTAGTGTAAAAATTCCCACTATCTAATATAAAAAAAAATACATTTCCGACTAGTATAAAAAAAAATCACTTCGAACTATCATAAAAATATTTGTTGTCTCTGATAAGTGCGCAGCCCGCTTGCAACAACACTGACCAATTCCCGCTATATAAAATTTTTATCTTTCACCATACTTGCCATCATCTTTTTTAAGAATGTTTATCAAGTATGGTGAAAGATAAAATTTTTATATAGCGGGAATTGGTCAGTGTTGTTGCAAGCGGGCTGCGCACTTATCAGAGACAACAAATATTTTTATGATAGTTCGAAGTGATTTTTTTTATACTAGTCGGAAATGTATTTTTTTTTATATTAGATAGTGGGAATTTTTACACTAGTTGAAACCTCAAAAATTTATACTAGTTGGAAGTGGAATTTTTTTATATCTCCCACCCTTTTTTTTCCTTACCCTAAAAATTCACTAGCCCAAAAAGGGAATATTTTCAAGGAAAAATTAATTTTTTTCTAAACAAATAGGTACAGGCGATAAAAGGGAATAGAAAACGTAAAAAAGCAACACATCCCGGCCGCGTTTGTGTGTTGACGTAACCAAACACGTTCATGCGCGTTTTTGCGTGTTGACGTAACCAACAAAGGAAAGCTGCACCTAACGTATATTTCCTAATATAGTATGGAGCGGGTTGTTGGAAAACGATCGAGCGATCCTTCGCTGTCGCGCGCTCGCACGGTAGCACTAGTCTTAAGCTAAGCCATAATGGGAACACATAGTTTTGGCATAAGAACAGTTACTCCAACTCAACCAATTCGTGATCGATCAGCTAACGGAGATGAAAGCAACGCTCCAGAGGATCTCAGACAGAGGCTTTCAAGAACCGTATGCTGATTCCGATGATATGCGATCCGCTGGCAGCTCGACGGTAGGTTAAGAGCAAATATGCACCATTCTCCACTGGAAAACCTTGACGGCCGTGGCACAGGCAAACCAGATGATCAGAGATAAAAGAGCGATATAAGACAGGAGATACTTTACCTACCAGGATTGACATGCCGGGAGTTCAAACTGCGGACAGGGGAGGACGAGCCACTACTACGGCTGTAGTCTGTAGATGGAGCCACTACTCCCTCTGAAAGGCCAGCCACGTCAGAAAAATAAAACTTATTATCGGACAAATAAAACGACTGCATATCTGGAAGCCGTTCAGTTTGTCAGAATTGAGCCGTTCCGTTTGTATGATGCCTGCACATCTGAGCTCCTTGCTAAACGGGAAATGAAAATACTACTACTCCACTGGTGACTTTAAAAGGCAAAGCACAAAGAAGGATGTTACCTCCTAGGACTGCGGTTTATGGGCACCCTTTCCACCTCCCTACACAACAGAAACATATTACGTACTAAACCAGAACTAAACCTCTCTATTTCCCTTTCTTCGTAAAAAAAAAATAAGACATCACTTCGAGGAGTGGAGATTCAGAAAATGACGCCTCACCGGCCTCTGGTTCCATGAAGTCATTTCTTAACACGGTGAAACATTTTTTTACACTGCTTAGGAGATAGCACTGCAGTCACAGCCATAAATTTGTGTATCCCATAGAAGATGCACGACCCACCTATCCAAAATGTTACAAGAGAGGTCGGATGGAGTAGGTTGACGTGGCTGGCCTTTCAGAGGGAAAATCACCGCTGGTAGCGCAGGACGTCTCCGTCTGATTTGCTACCTGGTTCTCGGGCCGCGCCACCTCGCCGCAAAGCCGAAGAAATGACGATATTTCTTTCAGAGGGGTTGGATGGAGTAGTAAACCGAACCGTCACGGACGCTAGTTTTCTAGCAGTGGTTTTTTTTTCTCTTTGGCCTCGGCCATATCTTGTTTACTTCTACTATATCAATATATAAGGCAAAGCTTTTGCCTTGTTTCAAAAAAAAATGTTACAAGAATAGGGCATAAACAAAGTCAATACCACCAATAACTGCGTGGAAAATTGATCTTGAAAGGGGGCGAATCGGTCGGGGAATGGGAGATCTACTTTGACGAGGAGGAGGTGGCAACCTTCTTGGAGGACTCCTGCAGAAAGAAAGAAAGATTGAGGAAAGATAAAACTTAAGTATTAGTTTGCGTAATTAGACAGAGTAAGAGAGAAAAAAAAAGCTAAGGAGAGTTTAACAGAGAAGGCATATAAGTTGTTCTTCATTCCTCACACTAAATGTATACACGAAAAGTTCAAGAACAAAGAGGGGCGGAAGAGCCCAATTTAACTAGCCACAAACCAGATCTAGCTTCTCAGATGGAATCAGTACGTAATTTTTAAATGAATAGCACCCAGATGGCTTATTTGGAAATAGGCTTAGTTGGTTGTGGGCATATGCTGCAGCACCCCTAAGTGACTGAAGTGCTATTAAAGCTAGAGAACAATATAAGTTGCTAAAGAAAATCCATGCCTTGCTAGCTGTAATGTATCCTAGCAGTATATACTTAAATTCCTAGTTAACTCTTCAAGTTGGAAAATAAGATCTCCTTTCAGTGTAGCTGAATGACATTGAACTTGTGTACACAATTAATTTGTCTAATTGAAAGACAGCAATCATAAGCAAGAAAAAAAAATTGCAGCACGAAACATTTGAGTTAGCAGATCCCAACAATCTGAACCGCCATCCAACTCTAGTAATTTATCTTTTCCAGTGTACAAGAGTGTCTTATCTATCAACTAAACTTGCTCTTCCAATCCAACACGGCATGATTGGCTTTTCCAAGACTATACAGCTTATGCCCACTCTTCCTCGAACAG
This sequence comes from Alopecurus myosuroides, assembly GCA_028641055.1. Classification (NCBI taxonomy): domain Eukaryota; kingdom Viridiplantae; phylum Streptophyta; class Magnoliopsida; order Poales; family Poaceae; genus Alopecurus; species Alopecurus myosuroides. Next base: position 328,848,916 of record CM054061.1, on the reverse strand, counting down.
ACGCCAAAACGCATTTCATTTTGGCTTCTTTCGTTTCATAGTATCTTTAGGCTTAGTTTTTCGCTTGATCAGTCTCTGTGTTAGTGGTCTGAAAACGATTATTTAATCTATAATTGGAAGCTATCCTAACCATGCTAATAGTAACCTATATCTGCATTGCAATTGCAAGTTCTGAAGTTATCAGTCCAGATCTGGAAAGAACACCTGAACTATTACCTAGATGTTTTCACTGAGGACGAACTGCTGCAGCTTTTTCTCTTGTCAATTTAGTATGAACTCATAAGCACGATGCAAAGCAGTACCTTGAAAAGCCTGTGCTTCATGCTCCTTTCCAGATTCCTATGCTTCCCAAGGCAAACAGATAAACGCAGAACATATATTCATCAAAACATTTGCAAACAGCACAATCGGAAAAAGAAAATGCGGCAATCAGAAGAGAAATAGTTCTTTGTTGATGCTGGGGAATATTTATCAGATTTGCAAATTTAGGCTACTTAAAACTTCAGGTGTTGTTTTTACAGTGGGAACAAAATCATTCTACATAAATTAATAAGAGTGCCATTGCACTTCCTGTTTTACGTAATATGGTGAGTATGAAATTAGAATTCTATCATCACTATAATCTCCAAGAAACACGAAAGGCAATCATACCCATAAGAGAAGACATTTTGTCAAGCAGGTGTAGTACCAGACTGCCTGCACTGTGGCAGACGGTCACACCACTGCATACATATATATCAACTTCTTCCTTCGATTTAAGGACATATCTCGAACTATCCCATCAACAAAACATACACATATTCCTAGTTCTGCCATATTTTATTACAATGCTTGCTTACATGAGTGGCATTAAATAAGAGGCAGTTTAATTAGCAACTACAAGCTTTACCTTCCTCTATTCCTCCCACTTTAAATTATCACAACTTTCAAACTTGCAGAAATTAATGGACACTATTAGCATCGACTACGAGTCATTATTACATTGAAGTTGCCGCACCAGATTGCTCCGTTATAGCTGCAAGGAATCTTGGCATAGGGGGCATATTGATCTCCCGAAGACCTTCGAGAACCCGGACAACTTCAGCCATTGTGGGCCGATCAAACTCACTATCTTGGATACACCAACATGCAACTTTGCAAACCCTTTCCGCCTCTTCCAAACTAAATTCACTATTTAGCTCTGGATCCACCAAACTCCGCACATCTCCGCTGTGAAGCTTGCTGATGGCTTGGACAGGGAAATATTCATCATCCTTGTAACTGCTGCTGCTGCTAGTATTGTGTGATCCTTCAGCTGAGGAATTCCTCCTTCCTGATATGATTTCCAATAACACCATGCCAAAGCTGTAAACATCGATTTTTGGAGTGATAGGAACTCCACTTAGCCACTCTGGGGCAATATAACCTGCAGTTCCTCGAAATGAAGTCAGAATTCGGCTAAAATCCCTTCCCACGAAGGCTGCCAATCCAAAATCTGCAACTTTAGGAACAAAGGATGCGTCCACAAGTATGTTCTCTGGTTTAATATCACAATGTATGATGCATTTGTGACAACTCTGGTGCAAGTAGGACAATCCTCTGGCAACTCCTAGGGTTATCTGATATCTCGTGTTCCAGCTTAGGACAACAGCATTATTGCTTTTCTTAAACAGATGACCATCAAGGGACCCATTTAACATGTGTTCATACACAAGTAATCTGTGATCACCTTCGCAGCAGAAACCAATCAATTTGACTAGGTTAAGATGCTGGATCAGTCCAATTGAGCTCACCTCCGCCCTGAATTGCTTTTCTCCTTGACTGGCACCATCAAGCTTTTTCACTGCTATAGCACTCTCTGAGTCACTTAACACTCCCTTGTATACAGAACCAAAAGCACCTCCTCCCAGTTTTTCTGAGAAGCTTTTAGTAGCACGGACTAAATCAGTGTATCTGAAGGCTATAATCCCACCAGCACTACCTTGATTGTCGTATAAAGACAAACCGCACCACTTGAATTTGATCTTCCAAATCAGTAACAACAGCACAAGCATTAGTAACCCAAAACCAACAATGCTTGCAGCAGCAAATCCAAAGTTTGGTTTTGTTTTGTTTTTTCTCAAACTTGGCAGCACATCTTTGGCGGCAAGGCGAAGGTAAAGAACATTTCCAGAAGTTTTATCAATGCCACCAACCAGAATTACACTAAGCAATTCCCCATTCCAGACAGAGCATATTCTATTACTATATGAATAAGCAGTACATGAGCAGGAACTGAGACAAGCTTGTTCGCATTTACTCTGACTGGTAGCAACAGCTATGATTTTCCAGTTATAGGGCAATTGAACTGGAGTAATGGGGTGGAATATGTCTGTTGAACTTGTGATGTTTTTGTCACTGGTGCAATGTAATGGTGTATTTCGGATGCATCCTCCTGTTCGATCCTCGAACTCCCAATCATGTAATGATCTTATAGAGAAGTTCTCCATACAGTCACAGGATGGACGTGGCTTGCCACTGCAGACCGTGAAAGGTCCACAGGATGCAGGCGGATCGCAGGGATCATCAGGTTGGGCAAATATGGTTTGCCAAGACTGGTTGTCTTGCGACCAAACATTCAGCTTTATCTGACCAGAGATGTCTAATGAAGCAAATACGGAAGATGATGATTCATCCTGTAAAGTATACATGTAGTATTCCTCTTGGTCGTTATCAACATATGTTAGGTTTAATAAACCTTTGGTCCGAGGATCCAAATCTAACAGTGAATTGAGTATTGGTATGAGATTCAACGTTGATGCTCCTGAGGATGCATATTGCCAATACACTACCGAGGGGTTGTTGCGGCGCTTGAGGATGAACCCACTAGTCTCCTCTAGTTCAATGCTATATGAGCCGATACCTGGATCAATGAGGCTCTTTCTTGAGATGCCCTGGCGATTAAAACCAGTGACCTTGTTCCGGCCAAACTTGGCACCGGGAAGACCAACATCTGTTGGGTAGTCGAAGCTCTGCCACAGCATCTTTTGTTCAGATGTGAGGGCAAAGTTTCCAGTGTTCAAGAGAAGGGCAGCACTAATGGTAGTGTTTATGCTGCTAGTTTGTGTCCTATTATTGAAAATGTGGGTGGACCAAACTACAGATTCAGTGTGGTTGGCATGGTTTACTACGATGACAAGATTGCCATCACTTGAGATCTTGAGCTGTGTTAGACCGGCCACACTGTGACGCCGGCTCCAACGATTCTTTGAATCGGTGCAAAAGTGCTGCAGTGTGTAGAATCGGTAGTGGATTTTACTGGCCCCCACTTTTCCTTTCCTTTTTCTAGTCTCTCACTCACAAATCTGTCACATGGTCCCACATTTGCATGCAAGAAGCGGATCAAAACTAGGAACCGCTTCTCTTGTCAGAGCTCTGTGAACCGATTCGCTGCAATGTATTGAACCGGATGAATGAGACGTTGGAATCGCTTTTCTCTCACAGTGTGCTTGGTCTTAGGTTGAGGTTGGAGTAGGTGATAGGCTCCTCCCTATTAGCAACCCACACAACAGTAAAAACTGGGATCCTATTGAACCAGATCCCAAGGTACCACAAGCTAGGTCTGGGGGATGTGGCATTGTGGGACAACTTACTGATGGTGCTTACTGGACGGAACTGGAAAAAGCCAAGTGCGAACTTGCCATTTCTTGAGACGAGCTTGTCACCAACACGGAGTGCTTGGCCTGCCATGAGAGTGTCTTCATTTGCAGCTGCAAAGGAAGGCCAAGGAGAAGTGTGCAAGAGAAGAAACCCGAGTAGTGTGTAGAGGGGAGGCATGGAGAAGAAGAATGTGAATAATTAGGAGAAGAGCAGGTGTATGCATATATAGCTGGAAGTATATCTGAACACGCAGGACGTCATGTTCAGTTGACCGACGCAGACCAGGAAGTCCACTTGGGTCACCTAAGTTCAGATTGGAACAGTATTACCATAAATACAAGGCATCATTACCATAAATACCATGTGAAGGTGTAGCTTAGCTTGTCTACAGGGAGGAATTTCAGTGAAGCTTCTTTCACATTCATGGCATGCAATGCATGGTCAAGTCAAATCACCACTTATTAGTTCTGGTAAGTGTGAACCCTCATGACATGCTGCTTGTCGGAGGTCGGTGTGTTCTTGCAAATATTACAAATGTGTGATTCCATGAATATTACTAATGCAAATTTAACGTATATCCATACAGAAGATCGATAAAAAATAACAAAAATGTGACACATAAATAAAATAAAATGTTGTAAGCTAGAGTTGGCAACTGCTTTTAGACTAGTTGCTTCATCTTGTTGTTTGAGTCCCCTTGTTTAAACCCAATTTTCCCATTTTTTTTCCTAAGAGCATGCAGCGGCAATAGAAGAGTACCAGGCTCACCTCTTCAGGACTGAAATTCAACTAATGCCTAGACAAGCTATTTGACCATCCTAGGTTGAGTGGACCATGGTCCAACCCAGACCGTGGACTGATTCCTCAATCCCTCTCATCACACGCCTATCGTGAAGGTAGCCAATTCTCCCTTTCAGCGAACTTGGAAGTGCAAACGGTAAATCTACAGAAGGCCGGAAAGAAAGCAACTTACTGGAGTTTTTTTTTAAGATCAAAAGGGCACCGCCCCTGTTACATTACTAGAATGAAACAACAAAGTCATTACAGCTCAATTTTGCAATCTCATATCACCACACCCAAAACGGCCATATGCTGCTAGAGCAGCAGAACATGAGGACCTACAAGCAGGCATTCCCAAGTTCAGGATTAAGCGATTAAGGAAATACATCTTTTAAGGTGGTTATTAATGATAACCTAACAACTGCGAAGCATTTCCAAGTTTAGGATAGAGGAAATACTAAAGCATAGTGCATCAATCAATATATTTAAGACACAGAACAGAAAGTAACAAACAACTTCTTTTCAGAGAGAGAGAGAAGATCAACAATCTGATGTTGAACAAGGCCAAATGCACGCAATGCAATCTCCCCAAGTGTGACCGGAGAAGAAATTAATCTGCCATCCATGCCGTGGGTCTTTATCAAAAAAAGGTCTAGCTGGACCTTAATTTGGGTTAATAATACAATTTTGGAGCGTGGGGGGAGGTGCAGAAGAGAGGTCTCACCGGCAGCAGCCGTTTGCTCAGCTCCTACAACCAGAGGGAGGGCCCGGACTTTTCCCGCCGCTGCAAGCGAGCGACGCCGTCCCTCTTCGCATGCCCACTGCTTCGCCGCCACGTACCATCACGGCCCGCTGTGGCCCCTTCCCCACCTCCACGGCGCGGCCACCACGGCCGCCGTCCCTCCCTCCCTCTTTTTTTTTTCGCTTCCTACAGGCGTCGGGGCGTCGACTACGCCGGTCTGGGGCCGCCACGGTAGAAGGGGAAGTGCGGTGCGGCGGCCGTCAGAGGAAGAGCGGCGGCAGCCTCCCAACGGGAGTAGCTGCTTATTGGATTATTAAACATTTTCTTTTTTTGCAGCATAATTTGATTTTTGAGGAAATTTTGCAGCATAATTAAACGGTTTGGTTAGTGTTTTCCACCGACGCCCATGCGTGTCAATATGGGTATGTTTGCTTTAAAAATAGCGCATCATTTTTTCTCACCGGTTTGTGTGCACGTCTTTCGAGTACCTAATATCACCTAAGGCTGCTCATGGTGGGGAGTAACTAAGAGTAGTAGCATGATGTTGTTACTAGTCTATGTTACTAGGAGAGATGAGTCGTGACGACCACGTCTCTCGTGCTCCCCTCGTTGCCGCCACGACAGGGCGGAGGACCACGCCGGAGTCTCCGTCGCCGGGGCCGTTTCCACTCTCGATCGAGGACCTCTTCGCCTCTTCGGTGTGGAGCACGGGGCTGTCGAGCAGGCGATCGGGCGTCGCGGGACCACAAGGGACTTTCCACGTAGATCTTGACCCGCGTGCGGAGTCACCGGAGTTAGGGATTTTGGGGGCCGGGCCACCAGAGGGATGCAGCGGTGCGCACCGGTTCGCGGGGATGGGCTGCTCAAGCCCAGCTGGTACAGTGCGGGCCGAGAAGAGCCGAGCGACCGCATCAGGACTAGTCAATGGCGGGCGCCGACAGGTAGGTCCAGGTATGTATGCTATATCTACCACCGCCGCCTCCTTTTTCGACCTCTCCTCCCTCCTCGGCCACTTCTGGTCTGGATCGAGATCTAGGGTTCCTGTACACGAAAAAAACCAGAGCGACTCCTTTGGCTGGTGGAAGGGGAAGGTCGCGGGCGATTCGCGGACGTTTGCTGAGGTGGTTTCGTCTCCTTCCCAATCCGTTGTGATGGGAGATGGCGGTGGCGGCAGGGCGGGTGCTGGTCGTGCGCCGTTTCCTGGGCGCGGCAGTGCCACCCGGGTCGTGGCTAGCAGCCTGGCGGGCGCTTCGACGCAGGCCGTGGCCGCAATGTGTGGCAGAGGAATAGTAAGGAGACTGTATAGGCATCATCTAACACTGCAGGTGGATCTGGTTCGCTGAGTTCCAGTGATAGGTGGGAACAAGCTGCGAAGGGGATGGCTGGGGGAGATAACCAGCAGGTGGATCCTTCTCCTACAAGGGCTAGAGTTGGAGGCCAAGGTACGGTGGATGGATCGAGTGGCTCTACTGAAAAATCTCCCTGTGCAAACTGTAACATGCATGGTCACATGGCAGCTAAATGCCCCTCCATTAAGTGTGATAGATGTGGTAAACTTGGTCATATCAATCAAATCTGTCAAGCTATTTTGCCTTGGGAATGTGTGGCGTCTATGTGTGCTTTTCAGAATCCTGGGTCTGGTTTTTTCTATTTCCCTGATGCAAGTTCTGCTAAGCAAAACAAGGAGAGGGCTAGCAGTGTGGTCATTTCTGTAATCCAGAGAAATGCCACCTTCAGAGAGATTGAGCATGAATTTAATGCTGTGTTTAAGGACAAGTGGAGATGTACTGCTAGACCTATTGGGCCAAATAAATATATCATGCGTTTTCCTAACTCGCGTGAGGTGGAGCGTGTTGTATACTATGGAGATTCCATGAAGATGAAAACTGTAGATGCCAATGCTAGATTATCGACATGGACAACATCTGTGGGTGCAAAAGCGGCATTACAGAAGGCCTGGGTCAGGATCAGTAACATTCCTTTGGATAAAAGGGTGGAGAAAAATGTCTTTTATGTGGGATCCTTGGTGGGAGTATCCTTAGAATTGGACGCTACAACTCTTCATAAACCTGAGTTTGTGCATGTTCTCATTGGCTGTAGGGATGTGGAAAAAATACCAAAAAGAGCAGAGGGTTGTCTCGGAGATAATTTCTATGATTTCTCCTTTGAGGTGGATAAAGTGGTGGTAGCAGGACCTCCTAAAGAACCAACCGCAGTTGCTGTTGATGATACTCCTGGAGCATCTTCACCAAACAAGGCAAGGATAGAGGGGATCTCTCAGACTGGGGATGAAAATTCAGAGGACCAAGTGATGGTCAGTCAAACTGACTCTGCAAGAAATGTGATATCTCATTCTGTAGATATGGACACAGTGGCTTCTGAGCAAGAATCTGAGGATTATAGTGGGAGAGGTGAGGAGCTACTGATTGAAGAAATGACAAGGGTACATAATGAACAGATGCAAGAAAGAGAGATGATGGATTCTAACAAATGGTTAGTGCCTCATTAGAAGGCCAATGAAGAGGTGTCTCCTGAGCATGTTATTGCTAGTGCTGTTACAGGGAGAGGGGCAGGTGGTATGATGTTGGATCCTCTCAATTTTGCTTCTGTTGATGTATGGCCAGCTTTACCTGTGGTGACTGAAATATCTGATGGAACAAATTCTCCTCTGGCTAGATCTCCTGAGTATGTAGTTCAGTCTCCTGATTCTGGTGAGGGTGCCTATGGTGGGAATTCTGCAGAAGTGATACCAAGTGATGCTGAGACTAGGTACAGTGCTCGTATTCAGAAGGGAGTTCATGTCAACATTGTTGATAAGGCAACTGCCTTGTCCAGGAAGAGAAATCTTGAAGGTAACCATGATACGCAATCTTCCTCGAACAATAATTCTTTCGATGTTTTATCCAATAGTGATATAATGCTTAGAGCTTCTCATATGGGAGTTTTTATTCCTGATGGTGATTTCTCGGTTATCAATCTTATTAGAGAAATTGATCGTGCTAGAACTGAATTAAATGATAAGCATGCTCATAGTAACACCCCTTCTGGCACCTTATATATTGAAAACAATGTAGGGGATTCTACTCCTTTAAGCATGGAGTGGGACCATGAGGAGAGTCATGATGAACAGGGGTTTATTATGGTAGAAAATAAAAAGACAAAGTATACCAGAAAAAAGAATTTGGTCCATGTGTATATTCCTGTGTCTAAGCCTATGACTAGAAGTCAATGTAAAAAATCTTCTGTGGATGTGGACAGGTCAACTATGCTTCCTGGTAGATCTGTTAGAACAAAAAGAAAACCTGATTGTTTAAAGTGAAAGGAGCCATTTGGAATAGTAGGGGTGTGGGAAAAAAGGGAGTGGTTGCATGTATAAATGATATGATGCAAGATTATTCTGTAGACTTCATTGGTATTCAGGAGACGATGAAGAAAGATTATAAACAAAGTTTTTTCAGGAAAATTGATCCTCTAAATAAATATTTTTGGAAGTGGAGCCCTTCGGTAGGAAGATCAGGAGGTATACTTTGTGGTATCAAAACAGAGACCTTGGATGTGAGTGCTTGTAAAATTGGAAAATACACTATGCATTTTGTGCTTTGGGACAAGATTAAAAAATGCAATTGGTCTCTTTTTGTTGTTTATGGTTCGGCCCATGAAGAGTTTAAACCTGAATTCCTTGCTGAATTGGCATCCTTTTGCAATGGTGTGCTTATGCCTTATATTGTGGGTGAGGATTTTAATATCTTGAGGCATAGTGGTGAGAAGAACACCAATTTTATTCATACTCACTCTACAGATTTGTTTAACTCTGTGATACATACTCTGGGGGTTAAGAGAGATTTATATGCATGGTGGGATGTATACTTGGTCTAACCAACATGATAATCCAACTCTCGAAAATTTGGATAGATTCCTTATGTCTCCTGATTGGGAGGAAATGTTTCCTTTGGTTTCGGTGAGTAAGCTTGTTAGGGAACTGTCGGATCACAATGCTTTATTGTTGGATACTGGAGGTGCTTCCCCTATCAATAATGTATCTAGAGAATTTCGTTTTGATATTGCATGGCTAAAGAGAGAAGACTTCTTGATCTCTGTGCAAAAAATTTGGGAAAAAAATGTTAATTCCAATGATCCTATTGATATTATTAATATCAAATTGAAAAGGACGAAAAAATATCTGAAAGGCTGGGGGTCCAATGCTTATGGACATGAAAAGAAAAAGAAGATTGAATTAAAAGAGGAATTATCCACTCTAGAAAGTCTAGAGGAAGAGGGGGAACTTTCTCCTATGTTATATAATAGGAAGGCTGAAATTTCTATTGCTTTGTGGGAGTTGTAGGCGAATGAAGAATTACAATGGTATAAAAAATCTCATGAAAAATGGTTGCTGGAAGGAGACAAAAATACCAGTTATTTTCATAGAGTGGCTAGTGGGAAACGTAAGAATACTATTTTTCACCTTCAAAAAGATGGGGTCAATATTGAGGGTACTGAGAACCTCTTGAGTCATGCCACTGAGTATTACAGAGATCTTTTTGGCCCAGCTAAGCCTGGCAATCGGGTCGGGTTTGGTCGGGTCGACCTCTTCCAAACCCATGCCCATTTGTTAAACGGGCAAGCATCTCTACCCATGACCCTGCCCATGGGCGCTGGGACATGCCCATGCCCATCGGGTCGTCGACTCTATCGGGTAACCCATCGGGTCAAAGTTTTGCTTTTCCGTAAATGGAATGCGATAAAATAAAGTTAGTAAATAATTATTCTAGTTAGTTTATATGTACAATAATGGGCCAAACCAAATGGTTATTGCTGCTAGTGGTGTACAAGAGTTGAGTTGGCTAGCTGTTAGGTTTAGATATGTTACTTGTAGTGTATTTACACAAAATATATCAACTATAATGTATATTTAAAATTTATACGATCATTAATAATAATCGGGCGACCCATCGGGTTACCCATGGGTATAACCTTATACCTATACCCTACCCACGACTAATCGGGTCACCCATGGGTCTTACCCATGGGCGAAGTTGGCGACCCATACCTTATCTATTCGGGTCGGGTGCCCATGGGCGGACGTACCCATGGGTCGAATTGCCGGGCTTAGGCCCAGCTCCTGGTGGGTTAATTGATATAAAACAAGATATGTGGGAAGATAATGAAAAATTTACTCAAATTGACAATGAGAAATTATGTAAGCCTTTTAGTGTTGAGGAGGTGAAAGAGGCCTTATTCTCCATGAAAAAAACAAGGCACCAGGCCCTGACAATATACCTTCTGAATTTTTTCAACATTGTTGGGATGTGGTAAAGGTAGATATAATGAGACTTTTCTCTACTTTCCATGAGAGGACTTTGGATGTTAAGAGATTAAACTATGGTATTATAACTTTGTTTCCAAAGATGTCGGGAGCTGAGAAAATTAATCAGTATCGCCCTATTTGTTTGTTGAGGTGTGTGTACAAGTTGATCACTAAGGTGTTGAACAGCAGGCTGGAACATTTTATGGATAAGCTAGTGAGTATTCATCAGAATGCTTTTATTAAAAAAATAAATATAATGTATGGTATCATGGCTCTTCATGAGTTAATGCATTATGCGCATGTGAAAAAAAACATCAATTTTTCTCAAACTAGATTTTGAGAAGGCGTATGATAAGGTGAATTGGAATTTTTTATTATCCTGCTTAAAAGCAAAAGGATTCTCTGATAAGTGTGTAAATGGATTGATAAAATTCTTTTCAATGGGACGGTTGCGGTTAAGATAAATAACAAGATGGGTCCTTATATTCAGAGTGCTAAGGGGGTGAGACAAGGAGACCCTCTCTCACCAGCCTTGTTTAACAGTGATGCTGAATGTCTTACAAAGATGGTGATCCGAGCTAAAAAAAGTGGTTTAATTAGTGGGTTGGCCCCTGAACATGTTGAGGATGAGGTGGCAATTCTCCAGTATGCGGATGATACAATCCTCTGTATATCACATGACCCTGATAAATCTCTAAACTTGAAATTGTTGTTGGTTTTGTTTGAACTGATGTCTGGCCTAAAAATTAATTTTCAGAAGAGTGAGTTATTCATGGTGGGAGGTGATAACTTGGTGGCTGAATTTTATTCTGACTTGTTTGGTTGTCAGATTGGTAGCCTTCCGATGAATTATTTGGGGGTACCAGTGAGTTTTAAGAAATTGACTAAGGTCCCGCTTGGAAACCTGGCATAATTTCCTGTCCGTGATTTCCCACTGCCCGGTTTTCTTCGTGCACGCGCAATACGGGGGAAAAGAGCAGGACCTCCCGAGGCCCGTTTCGTTTACGCGCGGAAACAACCAGAAATTTACTCCGTCCGGAAAATAAAACTGCAATCCAAGTGGCAAAACTGGTCGTGGACGGAAATTTTGTGGGAACCGGAAAAAACCTGGGTATTAGGGTAAAATACAACAATCCAAGCAGGCCCTAATTCTGATTTGAATCATATTGATACAAAATTTGTTAAAAAAAATTGATGCTTGGGCTGGTAACACTGCTTCATCAGGAGGGAGACTTATTCTGGTGGATACCTGTTTATCCAATTTGCCTACTTATACAATGTCAATGTTCTTATTTAACAAGACTTTCTTGGAAAGGCTTGATAAACACAGGAGGAGATTCTTTTGGCATGGTTCAAGGAAGAAGAAGGGGTATTTTATGGTAAAATGGTCGTAAAATTGTAGATCGAGAAATAAAGGGGGCCTTGGTATCAAAGACCTCCGGAGACAGAATATCAGCCTCTTAACCAAATGGTGGTGGAAATTAGAAAGAGGGAAAGGCATTTGGCAAAGCTTAGTTAAGGGGAAATACCTTCATAACAAAACAGTGGCGAATGTGAGGGCGAGATTTAATGACTCACCTGTGTGGAAAGCCCTATTGAAAGTGAAAGATATCTATTTTGCCGGGAGGAAAGTTGGCCTAGGCAGGGGGGAGGTGGTTCGTTTCTGGCTTGATAAACTTGGGGAGGAGCCTCCTTTAGGTGATCATTTTCCTGAGCTTTTCGATTTGTGTCAAAAGCAATACTGTACCTTTGAAGAAGCTAAAATCTGTGACTTCCAGTTACCTTTCCAGAGAATTTTGAGAGGTACTGCTCTTGAGCAATGGAAAAGTATACCCGGTAAGGTGAGAGACATTCCTACTAGTGAGGAGGATGATACTATTTCTTGGAGTTTATCTAAAAATGGTCAGTTCTCGACTAAATCCGTGTATTCATGGTTGGAGCAACATCTGGCAGGAGCTAATAATAAGTGGATTTGGAAATCAAAAATTCCTCTTAAGATCAAGGTTTTCATGTGGCAAGTTTTTAGAAATGCCATTGTGACTAGAGACAATATGCGAGCGAGAAAATGGTTAGGCTCTCCTATATGTTATTTTTGTAAACAAGTGGAAACCTCTAAACATCTTTTTTTTTGAATGTCCGGTTGCAAGATGTACTTGGGGGTGGTGGGATCCTTGGTAGGTGCGACTCGAGTACCCAAGAACCTATGGCAGGCGGTTTCCTAGTTATATGCTTACTTGCCGAATTGTGAGCAAGTTCATATGGTTGGTCTTTCTGCAATTTGTTGGGAGATTTGGAAAACGAGGAATAGGGTGACCTTTGACAGTCATATTTTACGTTCGCCATGTGAGATAATCTTCGTGGTGGCTTCCCTTGTATCTTATTGGGTAGGACTTCACAAGGAGGAGGACAGAGAGATGCTGAAGGAGCAAGCAATGCAGCTGATGCAAAAGGCTACTTCAGTGTATGGTGCTGGAGGTGCTGGAGCCAGGGAGCTGCCAGTTCAGGCGCACACGTTGATGATCACTGGAGCTTGAATTCGGGCTGGATGGGAGGCCGTCCAGCGAGGGAGTTCCTGAAGTCTGTTTGAAGTTTCTGTTGTCGTGCGCTGTGGTTTTTCACTTGCTGTGTCCGGTCAGATGGTTTGTGTGGATTTCGTGGCTGGTTGCGGTTGCCAGCCAACTTCTCCTTTTGTTTCGTATTGTAATTTGGACTTATTGGTGTAAGGCGGCATCAGGTTTTTGCCCCGTGGCGAAGTTTCTCCGAATCGGGGGACTTCTGCAGTGGGTTTCCTGATGGTGCCCCAACCCGCTTCCTTTCTCCTCCCCCTTTCTTGTGTTGATTGTGTTTGTAAAAGACAATGTTATTTCCGTTCAAGTAATGGAAAGGGGTGAAGCCCGGTTGGTAGTACTAGTCTATGTTACTACCTCCATAGTGGGGAGTAACATACATGTGGTGTCATGCAAACAAGCATTTATTAGGTTGTAGACACATAGTGCATTGAAATATGTGATGTGATGGTAACTAGCTATGTTACCACCACCATCTCTCTTCATATTAATTACTTGTCATGTCACAATTTTTACCTACGTGGCGTTGATGTTACTACTTAGTTACTCCCCGCTATGACTAGTCTAAGAGCATCTCTAAGAGTACGTACCATGGCCTGCTCTATCTGTGCCGCTTTAGGGCCCAAAATGGACAAGCGGATGGACCGCATAATTGTAGCGGGCCTGACGGAAAACGACGACTTAGCCGCCCCGGTCCGTGTCCGCCTCACTTTGCAATCGAGCAGCAGAAAGCTTCGCCAGCGCCTGGCCGCTCGGTTGTCGTCCTTCTCTTGCCCCCCTCGCCCTGAAGGTCCATGGTCCTGCTACAAAGTTTTCCCCGACCGCCAATCCCCATGGGCGCGCCTGGCCACTCGGTCGCGCCCTCCCCGTCGCCCAGCTGCGGAGAGATGTTAGGTGCAGTGCAGGCGGCGGCGATGGATGGGGGAAACAAAAATCCGGAGAAAGATGATAAGAATCCGTCGGAGGAGGTCAAGAACGGTTGCAAGGGCGGCGGCACAACGAGAAATCTAGACGGAAAGGAGCATATTTGGTTCCCCTCCCCCACTTAACCTAAGGATCCTGATTCGATTTGTTCATTGGAGAAGTGGGTGTCTTCTCCCCTCTAGATTTATGTTGTCTGAATTTAGCAAACTTGGAAAGAACTTGTTCAGTTTACTTTGTTTGTGTTGTATGAACTTGTTCTACACATAAATTTTGTAGATGTATATACTGATTGCTGCTACAAAATTTGTGTATAGATATACATTTGAATTGGTAGATTATACCTTATCAGAGTTGCATTGAGTAAAAAAAATAGGTGAGGTGACCTAGGTGAAGAGAAGATCATGGTAGATTATGCCCTATCGGAGTTGCATTGAACTAAATGTTACACTGCATAGCATAAGGTAGTTCTATGCGGCTATGCCAATCTGGTTGTAATTTGGGCCGAGAAAGATAGTAAAATGTCTCGATTAATGCCTTATTGTTTCAAACTGAAATCAATGCACTGAAAAACTGTATTTATACTTTTGGGCATATTAAGTGACACTTTATACTCACTAATTCCTTCACGATGGTTGTACGTCCATTGTTGTCTCTCATGGTTTAGGATTTGGCTGATGAGTACATGATGCATTATTACTAGTTGTTATTCAATACATATGTTCAGGTTTAATACTAGTTGTACTAGTTTTTGTGCTTATGTTTCAGTGTAGTAGATACACATACTCAATTTTGAATGAAGGTAAATAGGATATAGCAGTAGCAAGATTATGCAACCTATAGTCAAGTTTTCTGTTTGTGGAGGAAGAGCAACGGTTAGGGCCAAATTTCTGTTTGTGCAATCTGAAATCATGCATATATTTTGTGTGGGTTGTGTTACAATATTTTTGTTTTTGTAACCTAAAACCATGCCTTTCTTTTATGTGAGTCTTGTTATTTTTTTTTTGTGTAATCTGAAACCAACAATGCCAATGCCATCGTTTGAGTTTATCTAATTATATATGCCACTGAACCTATTCATTTTATGGTCAAGGAAAGTGAGAAGGATAACTACTAGCCGGCGGTCCTTCCTACCTACATCGGCTTCTCACTGGTAAGACCCTCCTCCTGCCCTTCCATCCCCTCTCTCTAGGGTTTATCCATTGGATTTGTGGTATAGTAGATAAAAACAAAGAAACAGACAATCACTTGCGGTAGAGAAAAGAAAGAAATCAACGAACACATTTAGTGACCTTGTACATAGGCTTGTCCTCGACGGGCAAAAGAGAGCAAGAAATTAGTCGGTTACTCATGTTTGTCGTGGCTATTAAACTAGAGCCTTGCTGCAAAGCTCTGATTTTGGAAATTATAAAATAGTGGTGAACCAATGATTTTGTTTGAGTTGTGCCATCCCGGCCATCCTATCTAGCTGAATGCACCTTTTCCGGGTTTTCCATCTGATTTTCACACATCTCTTGATAACAATAAGTTGTAAAAACTAATCAAAATCAGTGTGTTATGGCAGTTGCATGATCTATGACAATTTGAACCTACTTCAGTCAAAATCATGTTCATATCTTCTCCATCGATATCTCATGTTCATGAGTGTGTGGGAAGTATCTAAATATCCAGTTCAATATGTACAACTATAGTGCTATCTTATGCCCACTCCAACTGAAATTATCTCCAAGGAAAGAATGACAATTTGACTATATCAGGGTCTTCACAGTCAAGAAACTTTGTTGCAGCCTTACACTTTTGCATTTACACTTGTTAAGTCTACATTCGGTGCATAAAAAAATAATCACTTATCTTGATCTCTTTTGATGAACATATACAATGTATAGCTTTGCTCACACTGGATTCCTCCTCTATAGTTTTAGAAACTCCCCCTTCTTAAGATAAATTAATTTCTGGCGGGGGATTCTTTGGGACATATATGAATTTAGGTTTATTTAACACTGTAGCTTCTAGCTTTTTAGTTTTAAGAAAGGACAAGGTAGACCCCAAAGTTTCTATAACTTCTTCAATTTTTTCTATTCTAGATGGCCGATTTTCATTAGCTTTTGTTGTTTCAAGGACTTTCACCCTTTTGGAAATACTCTTTATAGCACCATCTAATTTGTCAACATGCTCAATTAATTTCTTGTCTAGCTCATTTTGTTTTTGAATATTGATTATATTCTCCTCAATAGAATCCAGCCTATTTAGCACATGTTCCATAGTGATATCAATTTTAATCTCATCAACAAGAGAATTTCCTACTAGGGTTTCAATAACATTAAGAGCTTCCAAAGTGTGTTCTCCTAAAAAGTTTACACCCATTAAATTGTCAAGTATATACCTATACCAATTGGTGACACCCACATAAAAGTTTCTAAGAAGAACAGTGGTGGCTTGCTTTTTAGTGATCTATTTTGAGCATCATTAATTCTATACCTAGCATCATTTAAACTTTCCCCACCTCTTTATTTAAAGGTGATGACCTCAGCCTTGGGAGACATAACAAAAGGAGTAGAGCTAGACATACTAACAAATTAACTAACAACACGAATAAAATACTAGAAACTAGAGAACTATTTTTGGGGGTTTTTGGATAAAGAGAAAACAAGACTAAAAAAATAAACTAAGCAAGAACAAAACGAAAGAAAAAGAGAGGAAGTGTGAGACTCCCCTTGCAGCAAGCTAGAAGTCCCCGACTATGGCGCCAGAAAAATACTTGATGCTGACGTGATCACACGCTCGTTGGGAGACCCCAAGCGGAAGGTATGATGTAGTCTAGCGGAAATTTTCCCCAGTTAAGTAACCAGGGTTATCAAACCAGTAGGATTTTATAGTCTTTAATAAGGTTACTTGTATCAACGGTGTCATTTATCGATGTTGAAGAAGCATGGAACCTGGACACAAGCACAAACTCTCTCTTGCCCCAACTTTCCAAAAGGTTGTCAATCTTCCGGTCTTGCTGAAAACAAGAGATTTAAACGTATAGAGTCTTATAGAGAAATAAAAGTAAGAACGAAACAACAAGGAAACAATGATTAAAAGTGCTTAAACGAAGATTTGCAATATGAGGAAAATAGTACCGGGGGTCATAGGTTCACTAGTGGTGTCTCTCCAAAGAAAACAAACATGTTGGGTGAACAGATTACGGCTTAGCAATTGACAAATCATGAACGTATAACAATACTATTATGACGAGATATAGTTCATGGGTTCTAACATTGTAGGCATTCCGTCAAGGCACATGGACCACTATCCAACATGCATCCATATCTAAAAGTCCACCTCAAGAAAGGTATCCAACAAATCCCTTGGAGTTGCAGCAACGAAGTGATTGCTCTGTGTGCAATAGACAAATGCATTAAGATCAATACGTAATGTAAGAAGTGGTTCTGAACCGTAGAGAAGAGCACCACTGTTTTCTCCCTAGTGGCAATAGCACATCCTCCTCCCACACGTTTCTGTCACTCGAGCGTAGGCAACAGGGAGGCATGAACCTAGCATCTAGCATATAAACCCTCTCTTGGAGTGAAAACAACTACATGGTCAAGGTAATCATAAACACCAAAGAGAATTGATACGTCCAAAACGTATCTACTTTTCCGAACACTTCTGCTATTGTTTGCCTCTAAACTTGTGAGTTTTGGATACAACTAACACAGACTATGTTTTCAGCAGAATTACCTTGGTGTCTTGTTTTTGTGCAGAAAAATCAACTTTCGGAAAAATGCCCAGAAAAGATCCCAAAGACCTTAAAACACCCGAAGAACCCCGGAGCCAGAAGGGGTCCCGGAGAGGGGCCAAGAGGGGGCCACATATACCTGGCCAAAGTTTGGGTCGGGCCGGGCCTAAAAAAAATTGGCGCACAAATCTCAGGACCGAGCCCGACCTAGCCCAATCGCCGGGCCGCAGAAATTGGGCCCGAGCCCGAGAAAGCCCGACCAGGCCTGATTGGCTCGACCCGACTGTGACAAAAAATACACTTCCATCAAGCCCGAGCCCGGCACGACCCGACCGTCGGGTTCAAATTTTAGGCCCGAGCCCGGCCCGATGGTGCTATCGGGCCAGGTCGGGTTGGGCTGCCCATAGCCAGATATAGGGCCACACCACCCCTGGGCGCCCCCTTGGTCGCGCCACCTGGTGGTGTGGGGCCCCCAGGCACCCCCTCGGGCTCCCCCTTCAACTACTTATCGACCATAACCCCAAAACAACAAGGGGTTCGTCATATTCCACAGAAATACAACAGAGCGTCGCTGCCACCTCGAAACTCAATTCAGCGATCAGAAGTTCCTGTTTTGGCGCCCTACCGGGACGGGGATTCGAAGGAGATCATCGCCATCGTCACCGTTACCACTTCTCCATCAACCATCCATGATTCCCCCCGTCCATGTGTGAGTAAACACACCTGTAGGCTGAGAGGGATGGAAGGGATTGGATGAGATCGATCGTGCAATAATGCCAGATTGTTAGAGCATAGTTCCTAGTATCCATTGTTAGTGTTTTCTACCGTTGTTGCAACTTGTTATGCTTAATGCTTGTCACTTTGGGCCCGAGTGCCATGATCTCAGATCTGAACATGTTATTGTTTCATGAGCATAATTATGTTTCTTGATCATATCATGTGCAAATTGTTTACACGTGTCATTGTCCGGAACCCGAGGCCCCAAAGTGACATAAATTGGGACAACCGGAGGGGATGGTTATGATGTGAGGATCACGTGTGTTCACAGAGTGTTAATGCTTTGCTCCAGTGCTTTATTAAAAGGAGAACCTTAATTACCAGTAGTTTCCCTTGAGGCCCCGCTGCAAACGGTCTGGTAGGACAAAATATGTTGTGCAAGTTTCTCATTGCGAGCACGTATGACTATATTGGGACACATGCCTATGGTTTACCTTGAACGTCGATGCTTTATTATTATTATCTGAAATGCCCATGTTTAGATTATTACATGACCTATCTTATTCATGCAACGCCCGTTCATCCATTCCCTTTGCCTACGGTACTTTTCATCCAGCTGTTTCCCGCAATTGCTACTGATGTTATTATTTTACTCCTGCTGCTATTTTACTACTACTGCTGCTATAAAACGGTTACCACTGATAAATTCTTGCGAGCGAGACTACTTTCAGGTGCAGCTGAATTGAAATCTCAGTTGTTAAGGGTTATAAAAATATTCTTTGGCTCCCCTTGTGTCGAATCGATAAATTTGGGTTTTACTTCCCTCGAAGACTGTTGCGATCCCCTATACTTGTGGGTCATCAAGCATTACAAGACAAGATTAAAACTCTCTAACAATATAAGTGAAGCATCTCGGATTGACATGAAGAAAATAATCATAATTTCATATTAATCGGACCCAGAAAACACAACATGTACAATTACATAACGGTGGTCTCAATCATGTGAGGCAGCTCACGAGACTAAACATGGAGGCATAGGGGAGAGAACAACCATCTAGCTACTGATATGGACCGGTAGTCCTAAGATGAACTACTCACGCATCTGACCGGAGGCGATCATGGAGATGTAGAGGCCTCCGGTGACGATCCCCTACCCGGCAGGTTGCCAGAGCGTGACTCCATAAGCCGTAGATTGGACTTTCGAGGACATGACGCATCTTTATATGTTTCGTGGAAAATAACTCTGTCCTTGTGAGTTTTAGGGTTAAAGGCAATTTATGGGCGAAGAGGGGACAAGAGGCAGTGGCTAGGTCCCCTAAGAGCCCACCAGGTGCAGCCAAGAGGGGCACCTGGCACCCTCCTGGTGGCCCCCTGGCACCCCTTTGGCTCTTTTTTGGACTCGGTATTTGTTCTGAGTAAAAAATTATCTCCGTGGATTTTCAGCCCTTTCCGATAATATTTCCTTAAGAAATAGAAAAACTGTAGAAAACAACAACTGGTCTGGGGCATCTTGTTAATAGGTTAGTCTGAAAACATCCGGAAAAAGAGGGAAAACAGAATAAAACATGTGGAAAACAAAAGTTATTGGGTAGAAAACAAGCATGTAGCATCAAAAATTATAGATACATTTGCAACGTATCAGACCACCGTTATGTAATTGTGCATGTTGTGTTTGCTGGGATCAGATGAACCATGAGATTATGATTATTTTGTTCATGTTAATCTGAGATGCTTCACTTATATTCGTAGAGATTTTTAATCTTGTCTTGCAATTCTCTCCGGTGTTTATGATTACCGTGGCCACACAGTTGTTTTCACCTCTAAGAGAGGGTTTATATGCTAAATAGTAGGTTCATGCCTCCTTGTTTCCTGTGCTTGAGTGAGAGAAACATGCAGAGGGGGGAGGATGTGTTGTTGACACTATGCAGAAAACAGTGGTGCTCTTCTCTACGGACGAGGAAAACTGCTTACATTACGTATTGTTCTTAATGCATTTGTCTATTGCACACAAAGCAATCACTTTGTTACTTCAACTTAATACCAGAGAGATTTGTTGGATAAGTTTCTTGAGGTGGACTTTTAGATATGGATGCATGCTGGATAGCGGTCCATATGCCTTGACGTAATGCCTACAATGTTAGAACCCGTGAACTATATCTCGTCATAATATTATTGTTATACGTTCATGATTTGTCAACTGCTCAGCTGTAATTTGTTCACCCAGCATGGTTGTTTTTTTGGGGGACACACCACTAGTGAACCAATGCCCCCCGGTCCTATTTTCCTCAGAATTGCAACCTTCTTTTAAGCACTTCTCATTATTGTTTCCTCTATGTTCTGTTCTTACTTTTGTTAATCTACAAGACTCTCTACGTTTAATTTTCTCGTTTTTAGCTAAAGCGGAAGACTGGCAACCTTCGGGAAAGTTGAGGCAAGAGAAATTTTGTGTTTCTGTGCAGGTTCCACGCTTGGTAAGCGTCGATAAACAGCACCACCGATACAATCAATCTTCTTCAAGGCTACGAAGTCCTACTGGTTCGACAACCCCGGTTCCTTAATTGGTGGATATTTTCGCTAGACTACATCATACCTTCCGCTTGGGGTCTCCCAACAAGCGTGTGATCACGTCAGCATCAATAGGTTAGTCTATGAAAACATCCGGAAAACGAAGGAAAACAGGTGGAAAACATAAAGGTATTAGATAGAAAACAAGCATGGAGCATAAAAATTATAGATACGTTTGCAAGGTATCATCATCCCCAAGCTTAACTCCTGCTTGTCCTCAAGTAGGTAAGTGATAACAAAATAATTTTTCAGGTTACATGCATCCAACACAATCTTGATCAACTTTATGTAAAAGCATTGTAAGTTGAGATGAAAGTACTTTAACAAAGGCATGATAAATACTATTTGAACTAATGTAAACTTAGCATATATGTTGCACATGAAAAGTAACACAAATAAATGACAATGAGTAATAATTCATTGAATGTGATACGTTTGATTCAATCATAAAGAAAAACATAATAAAGTGGTATCCAGCTTATCCTTTGTGTGGTAGAAAAACATAAATGCTAGGACACCTTCAAAAGTTCAGATGGTGACTAGACACAAATAATTTGAGAGCAAGCAATACCATAATCATGAATCAATCAATAATAAATTTTGGGACTATGCACACTATACTCAGACTGACAACTATGCTCTCTTAACTGGTGCATAAAGTAAGAAGATGAAGACTTAACATAAAAGTAAAAGAAAGACCCTTCACATAGGGAAGCAAGGATTACTCATGTGCTAGAGCTTTTTATCTAATAAAATAGAGGTATTGAAAATGTAGTTTTGAGAGAGGTGTATGTCTATGTCAATGAATGCTATTAAATGACTTATCATATTTTCATGTTAAATAGTTTCAAGAGAAGATCCCATAGGAGAGTCATAACATTCCCCTTTCTCCTTTGTTTGCACAAGCTAAGTTCATGATTTCTCAAGTCCAAAGTATGAGGAGACATAATATGATAGGTGTAGCTTATCTTTTGTGGGCTGGGCACCCAAAAGCCTGCTCTTTTTGCAATATTAGGAATTAGCACATTATTCATGCTAGTCAAGGATGAAGACATCAAACATGAAGAAATAATAAAGCATTTTATATTTCCTCATGAGCTAAAACAGTAACACAAAATAAGTTTAATAATTTTGAAGGGTTTAAAGGTAGCACACAAGAAATTTACGTGGAGTGGCAGTGAAATACCACATATAGGTAGGTATGGTGGAAACATTTGAAAACTTTGGTTTTTGGGAGTTTGATGCACGAGTAGAGCTCATACTTAGTACATGGTGAAGGCTAGCAAGAGACTAGGAGCGACCAACTAAGAGAGCAATAACAGCCATAATCATGCAGAGCGACAAAACATTATTAATCAAAGCATGAAGTGATATTACAAGTCAAAAAGTAAATGATCATCAAGGCTAAAGGTGACTGGTTTATAGTCATAACATGGTGTGATCATGCATCAAGTCAATCCAAATAAATCGTTCAAAGGAGAATACCACAATAACATGCTTCAATATGAGGAAACAACACATGATTTAATTTAAATGGCACATTAAGCACTCCGAACTATTTGATACTAGTCATGATACATCATATACTACTAAGCACACAATTAAAATAACATCTAACATGACATTCCAAAGTCTAAGCCACAGTCAAAACAATCTTCCAATTGCACCACTATAAGCATGAAATATTTTTCTCTTCTCCAACACCAATCAACTTATTTGAAACAACTCTTAAATAAAATAATCATTAAAGACCAGAGAGCTCATAATATATAAATGAAGCAAACCAACAAGCTCTGAACAAAATTCGAGTGAAAAAAGAGCTAAACGCAGTAATAACAAAAACTGAACAGTCGTAGAACAAAAGGAGTGAAACCTAGAGTGTTCTAGATAATGAAAACGAGGCGTGTCGGATTCAAACATCTATTACAGTAAGAAAACAAAACAAAATGAAGCTGAAAGCAAAATAAATTGACACTCCAAGAATAACACACATCGTGTGAAGAAATAAAAATATAGTGTTTTGAAAGAAACCTGATATCTTTGTTGATGGAGAAGAGGATGCGTTGGCTATCCCCAAGCTTTGAAGCTTGTACTTGTTGGATATGTCTTGGGGTCACATGGGCATCCCCAAGCTTGAGATTTTTTCCATCCTTGATCTCCTCATATCATCCTTCTCTCCCTACACTCGAAAACTTCCTCCACCAAAAACTTCTCACAATCTTCATTAGTGCATCAAAATAATAAATCCACTTGGTTAAGTTTGAACACAATCCTAACACCCCATTTAAAACATTAGCTACTGTCACAACTTATTTTAAGGATCCCCCTCCCCAAAATAATCACAAAAGAAGAAGATTAAGAGATAAATGCAAATATTGGCAGAAATTTGTCAAAACAAAACTGCAGGTAAAGATATTTTTTTTAGTAAACCTTCTGTTGATCAAATAAAAAAGTGGCCAACTAACGCTAGTCAGATAACAACTTGGGGCAGGTGCCCAGAAAATATTAAAAAAAACCCGCGTTCTGGCTGAGAGAACCGAGGTTTTTGGTGAAGCACAAAAATCTAGACAGAAACCAACAAGTTCCCCAAATCACACTACCTTTCTATGAGAGGTTACTCTTGGCACAAAAAACGAAATAAAAAGGATAAGGAGCGGTTGTTACAGAGGTAAAAAATTCCAAGACTCAAATAAAACAAAAGAAAACAAACAAAGTGGGTTGCCTTCCACAAGCGCTTTTCTTTAACGCATTTTAGTTGGGAATGAAGAACGAATCAAGTATTATCAATAGAATTGTTCAAGTTGAGGAATTCGAACTCATAATAAAGGCATTGTATTTTCCACACACAAGGTTTAGAATCTCCTTTCTCTTTTGTTTTTGGTTTATTATTTTCAACAAAGGGATTCTCCGGAACAACCGTACCAAAATTTTCCTCTGATGCCTCAGACATTGTTAAAAGTTCGAATGGTATATGGATATTAATTTCTTTTTCACATTCAGTTTTACCCTCATATTTCATTCTGTCAATATCTTAAGTCTTCAAAGTATGATTAATGGCAAGTCCTTAGCCAAGCATTTTATAGTGAGCAAAAACTTTCCTAGCTTCTGTGGCAATATCATTAAATTCCAAGAGCAAAGCATTCAACACAAAATCCTTTTCTTTCCCTTTCTCCATGTTATAAAGTTTAAAAAATATTTTTTGTAATATAGGATTGAGGTTGACAAACCTAGATTCTATCATGGCAACCAAAGAAGCTATGGCGGATTCATCTCTATGGGTAAGTTTAACTATAGGTTTATCATTAAAATCACGAAGCCCACTAACATAGTTAAAGAATTATTCAATATTATTTCTTCCAATAATGAATCCTTGATACGTCCATTTTGCATCACTATTTTATATCATAATTTTCTGTTATTCATCGATATATTTCATGTTATGATGCATCCCTTATGTTATTTTATCTTATTTTGCATGTTTTATAATTTTTGGAGAATAAACACCATGACCAGAAATCTGATGGAAAAAGCACCGCCGAGATACCATATTTCAGAAGATCAGAAGAAGAAGGGGGACATCCGGGGGTTCCTAAAAGTTCAGAGGAGGAAATCAGCGAGAAGGAGAGCCAGAGGGGGGCCACCAGGGGCCCACACCTAGGGGTGGCGCCCCCCGACCGCGCCACCTAAGGGTGTGGCCACCCTGGCCCACATCTGGGGTCATCTTTGGCATGCTTGGCCCCCAGGGAACTCTAATTAAGCCTCATTCCATCTTCATAGAATTATTTTGCCGCCGCCGCGGTGCAGAACACACCCGAGAGAGAAAAACTCTCTGGCAGGGGGAAATCTATCGGGGCAATTCCTCTCCGGAGAGGGGAAGTCGCCGCCATCGTCATCATCATCACCACCAGAACCATCACCCTCATCATCCACCGTCATCCCGATGTAACAATTAGGGGCATCTATCGTTGTTTTGCATTAGATCTCTCTCCCGGTGTGGATTACTTGTTAGTAGTTGATGCTTGTGAGATTTATCGGTGTTTGCAATTTATGACCATATTGTTATCATCCATTATATCACCTCTGATTATGATCCATATGATGTCTTGTGAGTAGTTCGTGTTGTTCTTGAGGACATGGGAGAACTCAAGTTGTTAGTAGTGAAGTAATGTTGAATAATATTTAATGTTTGATATTTAAGTTGTGGTGTTATTCTCCTAGTGGTGTCATGTGAACGTCGACTAGATGATACTTCACCATTTATGGGCCTACGAGGCTGCATCGTGTATTTGTCTACTAATCGTGGGGTTGCCGGAGTGACAGAAACCTAAACCCCCGTTAGGAAGCCATTACACAAGGGAGCGTAGGATCCGGAGTTTAAAGCTGTGGTTAGATTTATTTCTTAATTACTTTCTTGTAGTTGCGGATGCTTGCAAGGGGTATAATCACACGTGTGTATTAGTCTTGGATGGGACGGTACATTAGCATAGGTTCACCCACACAACACTTATCAAAACACCTAACATTATTCAGCTGCATGAAACAAAAGCACTTGACAGAAACCTCCCGTGTGTCCTCGAGAACGTTTGTTAATCATAAGTAAACCTACCTGCTTGTCCTTTGCTAAAGAAAGGATTGGGCCAATTTCTCCAATTATTACTACTACATTTTATTTACTCGCACTTTATTTATCTGCAATATCAAAAAAACCTACAAATCTATTTTCCAGTATTTATAGTTATTCCTTCATCGAAACTGCTTGTCAACACCTTCTGCTCCTCGTTGGGTTTGACACTCTTATTTATAGAAAGTACTACGATACACCCCCTATACTTGTGGGTCATCAAGACTATTTTCTGGCGCCGTTGCCGAGGAGTGAAGCGCTATTGGGAAGTGGAATTGATAAAGGAAGCTTCTGTTGTAAGTGTTGTTTTTATTAATGTCTAATGCTTTATTACACTATGTTTGGGTCTCTTTTTGAGTCCTTATTTGTGGGCACTGCTACCACTGCTAGGGTAGTAAGTGACCCACCGCCTGATTATTTGGATCCTTATAAAATACCTATAAAGATTGTTCAACATGTTAGGGATAACTCCTATTCATGTGATGGAACTGTCCATCCTGGTGATCATTTGCTCTTTTTACATGAATTATGCGGGTTGTTCAAGTGTGTAGGTATTACAACAAGCCAAGTGAAGAGGAAATTGTTCTCTATATCATTGGCAGGATGAGCCTCTGAATGGTTCAAACTGCTAAAAAAAAGCCAAACTATTGGATGGGAGGAAATTGTGCCTCTCTTTTATTCTAAATTCTATCCCCCAGTGAAATTCATAGAGATCGGAATTATATATATAATTTTTGGCCTCATGACGGAGAGAGTATTGACCAAGCATGGGGGAGATTGAAGTTACTAATGCTCAAATGCCCTGTTCATGAGCTCCCCAGTAATATTGTTATTAATAATTTCTATGCAAGGCTTTCTCTTCATGATAAGAATTTATTGGATGCTTCTTGTTCTGGATCATTTACACATATGAAAGATGAAACTAAATGGGATCTTCTTGACCGTATTAAATAAAACACTAAAGGATGGGAGAATGACAAAGCTAGAAAGTCAGGTATAAATTATGATTATGAATGCATTAAAACTTTTATGTCATCCGATGATTTTCATAATGTTAGTACTGTTTATGGTCTTGATTCTCAAGTTGTTGCAAACTTATATAAGGCTTTTGCTTCTTATTTTTATATTACCAAAAAGGAATGGGACAAGTACCATGCTCCTTATAAAGATACTGTTAATTGTGTTCCTGCTAGAGATATAGAAGTTCATACTGTTGATTCTATTGTGCCTCAACCTTATATTGAGAAAATGCCTTTTCCTGCTAAGGTAAAAGAACATTCTACGTTAGCTAGTGTGGTTAATAAAAGTGCAAGGAAACCTGTAGAACCCGAGGAACAAATAACTGTAGAACCTACAGTATAAATAGTAAAGGACCTTGTTTCTGAAAATGTAGAAGAGGGGCACATTATATTTTGTGAAGATGCTTCTAATATTATCTCTCATCCTAGTAAATCTAGGAAACCCAGTGTTCCTGTGCCTATTTGTTAGGATAGGTGATCATGGCTATTATGGTTTGTGTGATATTGGTGCTAGTTCTACTGCTATTCCTTATGAGCTTTATAAAGAAATCATGCATAAAATTGGTTCTTGTGAACTCGAAGACATTGATGTGATTATTCAACTTGCTAATAGGGAAACTATTTCTCCAATTGGTATTGTTAGAGATGTGGAGGTCTTATGTGGTAAAACAAAGTATCCTGCTGATTTTCTAGTACTAGGTACTTCTGCTAGTGATACTTGTCATATTATATTTGGTAGACCTTTCTTAAACACTTGTGGTGCTGTTATTGATTGTAAAAAGGAGAAAATTCTTACAAAGTTTGATGGAGAGTCTTATGAATTTAATTTCTTCAAATTTGCTAAAGCACCTTACGAAGCTGAATTACCTAATGAGAATTATAAAGTTGAACAATTGGCTGCTATTGCTCTTGCTCCTAACAATCCTTTGCAGCAAAACATGGAAGACCACGAAAGTGATGTCTTTATGGAAGAAATGAATGAAATTGACGAGATTTTCCTACATCAGCCAGTAATGCTGAAACATAATTTACCTGTGGAAGACTTGGGTACCAAATTACCACCCAAGGAGGATCCTGTTTTTGATTTAAAACCCTTGCCTGGCAATCTTAAATATGCTCATATTGATGATAAGAAATTATATCCTGTTATTATTAGTTCAAAACTTTCTGGTGAAGAAGAGGAGAGATTATTGGGAATATTGAAGAAACACAGAGGTGCTATTGGTTATACTCTTGATGATTTGAAAGGGATTTCTCCTACTATATGTCAGCATGCTATTAATATTGAACCTGATGCAAAGCCAGTTGTTGAGCATCAACACTGTTTAAATCCTAAGATGAGGGATGTGGTAATAAACGAGGTATTAAAACTCCTTGATGATGGTATTATTTATCCTATTGCTGATAGTAGATGGGTTAGTCATGTGCATTGTGTCCCTAAGAAAGGAGGGATGACTGTTGTGCCAAATGAAAATAATGAACTTATCCCTCAAAGAGTAGTGGATGGTTATAGGATGTGCATTGATTTTAGGAAAGTTAATAAAGTTAATAAGAAAGATCATTATCCTTTGCCTTTTATTGATCAAATGTTAGAAAGGTTGTCTAAGAAAACTCATTTCTGCTTTCTTGATGGTTATTCTGGGTTCTCTCAAATTGCTGTTAGGAAGCCTGATCAAGAGAAAACAACTTTCACCTGTCCTTTTGGAACCTATGCTTATAGACATATGCCTTTTGGTTTATGTAATGCTCATGCTACTTTTCAAAGATGTATGTCTGCTATCTTTCATGTTTTTTGTGAAGAAATTGTGGAAGTCTTCATGGATGATTTCTTCGTCTATGGAACTTCTTTTGATAATTTTCTGCAGAATCTTGACAAAGTTTTGCAGAGATGTGAGGAGACTAATCTTGTTCTTAATTGGGAGAAATGCCATTTTATGGTTAATGAAGGAATTGTTCTTGGACATAAAATCTCTGAAAGAGGTATTGAAGTTGATAGAGCTAAAGTTGAAGCTATTGAGACAATGCCCTGTCTTAGGGATGTTAAAGGTATTCGTAGTATTCTTGGTCATGCAGGTTTCTATAGAAGATTTATTAAAGATTTCTCTAAAATATCAAAACCTCTTACTATTTTTCTTAAAAAAGATGTACCTTTTGTTTTTTATGAAGATTGTAAAGAAGCTTTTGAAATTTTAAAGAAGGCTCTAATATCTGCCCCTATTGTTCAACCACCTGATTGAATTTACTGTTTGAAATTATGTGTGATGCTAGTGATTATGCTGTAGGTGATGTTCTTGGACAGCGAATAGATAAGAAGTTAAATGTTATTCATTATGCTAGTAAAACTCTTGATGGTGCTCAAAAGAATTATGCTACTACTGAGAAAGAATTACTAGCTGTAGTTTTTGCTTGTGATAAATTTAGGCAGTATATTGTTGATTCTAAAGTTACTATTCATACTGATCATGCTGCTATTAAGTACCTTATGGTAAATAAAGATGATAAGCCTAGGCTTATTAGATGGTTGCTTCTCTTACAAGAGTTTGATCTACATATTGTGGATAGGAAGGGTGCTGAAAGTCCTGTTGCTGATAATTTATCTAGATTAGAAAATATCTCTGATGACCCTATTCCTGTTAATGATAGTTTTCCTAATGAACAGTTAGTTTCTATAAAAGTGAGCTCTCAAGAGAGTCCACGGTATGCTGATTATGCTAACTTTATTGTTTCGAAGTATTTTCCTCCTACCTTTACAGCTCAGCAAAGAAGAAAATTCTTCTATGATTTGAGGCATTATTTTTGGGATGACCCACACTTATATAAAGAAGGTGTTGATGGTATTATGAGAAGATGTGTTCCTGAAAATGAACAACAAGAAATATTGAGAAACTGTCATAGTAGTGCTTATGGAGGACATCACGCTGGAGATAGAACTGCATATAAAGTTCTACAATCAGGTTTTTATTGGCCTACTATCTTTAAAGATGCTAGAAAATTTGTTTTATCTTGTGATCAATGTCAAAGGGTTGGAAATATTTCTAGACGTAATGAAATGCCTATGAATTATTCTCTTGTTATTGAACCGTTTGATTATTGGGGTTTTGACTTTATGGGTCCTTTCCCTCCTTGAAAAGGCTACACTCATATTATTGTTGTTGTTGATTATGTTACAAAATGGGTAGAAGCTATACCTACTAAAAGTGCTGATGGTGAAACCTCAATAAAAATGCTTAAAGACATCATTTTCCCTAGGTTTGGTGTACCTAGATATCTTATGACTGATGGGGGTTCTCATTTTATTCATGGTGGTTTTAGGAAAACTCTTGCTAAATACGATGTTAATCATAGAATTGTCTCACCCTATCATCCTCAAACTAGTGGGCTAGTAGAATTATCAAATAGAGAGATCAAATCTATCTTGCAAAAGACTGTTAACAAATCTAGAAAAAATTAGGCTAAGAAATTAAATGATGCTCTCTGGGCTTATAGAACTGCTTACAAAAATCTCATGAGCATGTCTCCTTATAAAATGGTTTATGGAAAAGCTTTTCAGTTGCCCCTAGAATTAGAACACAAAGCTTATTGGGCAGTGAAAGACCTGAATAGAGATTTTAAACTTGCTGGTGAGAAAAGGTTGCTTGATTTAAGTTCTTTAGATGAATGGAGGAGTGAAGCATACGAAAATGCTAAGCTCTTTAAAGATAAAGTTAAAAGGTGGCATGATAAGAGAATTATTAAAAGAGCATTTCATGTTGGTGAGAAAGTAATTTTGTATAGGTCTCGTCTCAGATTTTTCGCAGGAAAATTACTCTCGAGATGGGAAGGACCTTATGTTATCGAAGAGGTATATCGTTCGGGGGAAATTAAAATTGTTTCCCTTGAAGACAACTCCTCAAAAGTGGTGAATGGCCAAAGAATCGAGCATTATACCTCTGGAGATCCTTATAATGAAAATGTTGATTGTATCCGAGCCATGATCCCGGAGGAGTTTATTAAGAAGCATATTTCAGAAACTGCAGAGTCAATTTTCGAATAGGTAACAATTTTGGTAAGAAAATGTTCGCGAAACATCTTTTAACTTATATTTTTACTGTTTTAGAAAATATGAAAAATTATGAGCCGAAAACGAGAGGGGGACGGAGCCCGGAGGCTCCACACCATAGGGTGGTGCGGGCCCACCTTTGGCCGCGCCAGCCCATGGTGTGGGCACCCCAGAGCTCCTCTTCGACTCGTTTTCGACCTGGACTTTCCTTTCGTTATGAAACTTTTTGCTATATAATTCCCCTGACCCCCCGAGGTCCATATATCGTTTTCTCGTCATGTTTCTGTTTTGAGGTGTTTCTGCCAGGATCTGTTTTTTGGTTTTAGAAGCATCATGGTCTCCGCCAACGACAACAAGGGGAAGGGACCAAAGGAAGATGATATCCAAGACCTGAAGCCGGAGGAGGAGATCGAGAGTGGAGCTGAAGGAGATGTAGAGGAAAACCCACGAGTGTGTCCACACGCCACTGTCGCAAGCATTAGGGTGGTTGCTAACCCCTTGAAGCTCAAGAGAAACGCGCGGATGAGCACCGGAGGGAAGGTTCCACGTCACACCCTAGCTTTGAAGACACCTGTTGCGGGAGTCAAGAACTACTTCCACACATTAATTCATGATTATCAGTGCAAAAAGGTGCCCAATAGGGATTTGCCCTCTATGTTTGATATGAATCGGTCTAACCGTGCAGATGAAGGAAGCTCTCAACCTAAGGAAGAGTGGGGGGGAAATCTTGGTGGCTGGGATTCACCGTCTGAAAGGAATGCAAACTGTATTGATCGCAATATTGAGGTGATGCGTATGCTTATGTTCGCGATTGAAGATATGAAGAAATCAATTGATAAGCTCATCAAGAAGTATTCACCACCACCACCGAAGAATTGATTCGTCAATTGTTTTGGCATCCCCTCGGCTTGTTCCAAGCTAGGGGGGTGCCGCGGTATCACATCACTATCTTTCATCTTTTACTTTTTCAGTAGAGTCATATCATGAGTAGAGAAGTTATCATATAGGATGGTTTGCAGTATGGAAGTGTCTCTCCCTAGTTGGTTATCGTTGTATCCGTTGGTGTGAGTTGCCGGTTTGATATATTAATGATAAGTTCCATCATTTACTTTCTATGCACATTATTTAATTTTTCAACTTCTGTCATATAGTTGAGCTTGCTATTAGTATTTGGTATCACTCTAGAGATCATCAAGTTAATCTAGTTGGTTTTGGCAAACTTAGCTTGGGTCAGCAGAAATAATAATTTGAGTTGCTAGTATAAGAAAGAGGAATTTTCCTATTAGATCATAAACTTAGTATTCACAAGTTAAGATTTCTTGTGCTTTCAATGAAGATTGCATGATTGGTTTCATCATATGTATATTTGTTTGTTTTCCTTCAACTCTTATGCTTGCCACCCAACATTGCTAGCCAAAAACCCTGTACTGAGAGGGAATGCTTCTCGTGCATCCAAACCTTAAACCCCAAAACCTTGCCCATTGTGTCCACCATACCTACCTACATGTGGTATTTCACCGCCACTCCAAGTAAATTACTCATGTGCTACCTTTAAAACTTTCAAATTACTCCTGTTTTGTGTTCTTGTTTTAGCTCATGAGGACGCAAATAGAGAATCTTTATCTCACTTGTTGATTAGAATCACACACCTGTACTAGTGACTTCATCCGCTTATCCAAATGCTAGAAGAGCTGGCAGCGGGGTTCCCGGCCCCAAATAATAGTACAAATTCTCTTCACCCTTTTTACCCCTGATTTATCAGTCAAAGCATAATTGTGTAAGCAACAGAGAAAGAGGGATGACCTTCTATACGAGTTGCGTCCTTCTATGGGAGCCTCTCTTGTGAGTCTAGTTGGCTTGTGACGTACTGTATTTTCTGTTTGCCATTCGTTGACATAAATATACACCTCTCAAAATTTAGACACTCCTCCACGGTTTGTGATTGTTGGCTGGCACCCGAGGATTCGGTTAGCCATGGTTTGTGTAATATGGATGGGAGGAGTGTCATGCATTTTATACGTCTGTTTATTAAAATAAAAGCTCTAGCACATGAGTGGTCAATGCTTCCCTCTGTGAAGGGCCTATCTTTTACTTTTATGTTGAGTCAGTAAACCCATTTCCTTCTGTCTTCAGCAAGCATTTGAGTTGTTGTAATCACATCATCTATATGTTGATTTATTCAATCATGTTTTCTATCCTTCTTTTTTTAGCACATGCTTTATTATCTGAATGAATATTACTTTGAAAGCTATGAATCACTGTAAAAGAGCTGTTATAATTAAACATGTTAAGCCCTACAATATAAACCTTGTTATAAAGTCTTCACCTAAGATAAGTATAATTTCGTTAAATGTTCTCTGACCAAGAACGAAGTTTGCCATCACCAATTTTGATTCTCTCTTTTGCATCTTTGTTTGTGACTCCCTTTACTTGTTTCAAGTTAAGTTATATGAGAGGAAGTTGCTGTCTGTAATTATTGGTGCATAGGTAAATGTGATAATTCTTGTTCGTATTTTATTTATTGACTCTTCACTCCATAAACCTGTGGTCATGTCTTGTGAGTTCAGTTTCGCTTGGGGACAAGCAAGGTCTAAGCTTGGTTGGAGTTGATACGTCCATTTTGTATCACTATTTTATATCATAATTTTCTGTTATTCATCGATATATTTCATGTTATGATGCATCCCTTATGTTATTTTATCTTATTTTGCATGTTTTATAATTTTGTGAGAATAAACACCGGAACCAGAAATCTGATGGAAAAAAGCACCATCGAGATACCATATTTCAGAAGATCAGAATAAGAAGGGGGGCATCCGGGGGTTCCCAAAAGTTCAGAGGAGGAACTCAGCCAGAAAGAGAGCTAGAGGGGGGCCACCAGGGGCCCACACCTAGGGGTGGCGCGCCCCTGGCCGTGCTACCTAGGGGTGTGGCCACCCCGGCCCACCTCTGGGGGTCATCTTTGGCGTGCTTGGCCCCCAGGGAACCCTAAGCCTCATTCCATCTTCGAAGAATTATTCCGCCGCCGCCGCGGGGCGGAAAACACCCGAGAGAGAAAAGCTCTCTGGCAGGGAGAAATCTGCCGGGGAAATTCCTCTCCGGAGAGGGGAAATCACCGCCATCATCACCGTCATCGCTCCGGGCATCATCAAGATCGTCATCACCACCAACACCATCACCCTCATCATCCACCGTCATCCCGCTGTAACAATTAAGGGCATCTATCGTCGTTTTGCATTAGATCTCTCTCTCTCGGTGTGGATTACTTGTTAGTAGTTGATGCTTGTGAGATTTATCGGTGTTTGCACTTTATGACCAGATTGTTATCATCCATTATATCACCTCTGATTATGATCCATATGATGTCTTGTGAGTAGTTCGTGTTGTTCTTGAGGACATGGGAGAAGTCAAGTTGTTAGTAGTGAAGTAATGTTGAATAATATTTAATGTTTGAAATTTAAGTTGTGGTGTTATTCTCCTAGTGGTGTCATGTGAACATCGACTACATGATACTTCACCATTTATGGGCCTAGGGGGATGCATCTTGTATTTGGCTACTAATCGTGGGGTTGCCGGAGTGGCAGAAACCTAAACCCCCGTTAGGAAACCATTACACGAGGGAGCGTAGGTGTCACACCCCAGATTTGGGACACTTGTAACACATGAGGGAGATCATTTTTGTGAGCCAACAAAAACTTTTTAATGCCCTTGTGTAATCCAACATGATGTATTGAACCATGGCTATCTATGCAATGCAAGAAAATTGGATTCAAAAATCATTCACTTGTTTTCTGATGTTTTTGATCTTTTCTGGATTGTTTCATTTTGGTATCTTTGCTATTATAAATCAAAATCCATGTGGAAATGTTGTACTCAACTTATAAATTAATATTTGGATTGTTTGGAATCAAGAAAACATTTTGACAAGAGTTTACTCCAAGGTTTTCCTTAGGTTTTCTATTAAAAACCATTTCTGAAAAATCAGCCAATTAGGTGTTTTTCACCCTTGTTATCTATATGCTAGGGATTCACATTTTGTGTTTGCTTGCATGGATGTGATCTCTATTATATGACCTACAAATGGATTAACTTGTTTTAAAATTTTGAATCACAGAAACAATCATTTTCTTGTTGTTTTTGTGTTAAGAAAATAAGGCAGAATTGGTGATTTTTGGAAAACAGAGAAAAACTCAAACTAACCATTTCTCCACCTTGTTTTTATGGTGCATTTGAATTTCAAATTTGTTTATTTTTTCTGTTTATGAAAGTACTAAAGTTGCTTAACAGAACTGTCGTGGGATAATCACGGCAGATGTTACCTGGGGTAACTGATCTTGGGGCAAGTCGACACAGGTATTTGGGAGAGGGTTTAGCTCGAAGGAAGACATGGCAAAAAGCGATCTAAGAACCGGAAAGCAACTCGCCGGATCTCGAATATGAACTATACTGGATACTCGATAATTGGTGATACAACTATGACTTGAATCTCTGGCGAACTAAACCTAGGGGCCGGTTTATAAAGCACCGTCCCTCCCCCTGGCTTAGCCTCCAAGGTACATATTGAGTCCTACTCGAACTTCTACTTGCAAACCCTAACTTTCCTTACCGCAACCCACAATCCGGGTTGCGAGGCCTACAAACCTTGGGCCTTCCAGAAGTTTCCTTTACCCTTAGCCGGATCTTGTCCAATTGTCGTCTGGGCCGGGTTACACCTTGGAGTTGGTCTACCGGGTTACTATCCCCCCATCAGTAGTCCCCAGAATAGCTTGGGCTTCCGAGATTCACTCTTCGAAGCGCTGGCTATTCCCTGCAGAAATATCAAACGCACAAGCACATGGAGGCCGAGTCACAACACTTTGACGAATGGCTGGGACCAACTTCATGGGGTCCAGGCAGTAACCCGGCTCTCCTTCAAAGGCTTTCCCTAATTTTCCAGGTATGGTCTTAATAGAAAACTCCACGATTTCACACTTTTCTCGATAATTAATTCTGATACCAAAGAGGAGATCTCCCTTTCCTTTTCATCCGAACTGCTCCCTTCATGCTTTAAAGTACGTCCCACAAATTTCAAAATAGGCAGCCGTTACTCCGTATTTCCCGGGTTCCACCCGTTGAGCTAGGCTTTACCACCCAAACCATTATAAATAACCCTTGGGCGCAACCCTAACTCCAACGGCCTATTTCCCCCATTCCTCTTCCTTCCTCCTTTCGAGTTCGAACTCTCAGCGCACCACCACGGAAGCCCCGCGCGTATCACCGGAGCCCATTCGCCATCGTTTGCGCTCCGCCACCGCGCGAATCGCTCCGCCGCCCAGATCCGCCGCCAAACCTCCAATTTGCCCGCCAGAAACCGCGAAAGGGCACCAAACTTGCTCCATCTGCCTCCGGAAAGCTGCGCTTCAATCCCCCTCGGTAAGTCTTTCACATCCTCTAACTCATCCTCGCAATTTCTCAATTTTCCCTTAAGTTAGATCTAAATCGAGCCGCCCGCGATTTCTCGGATCGTGCCGAATTAAATCACTAGGGTCCATTCTAGCTCATTCAAATAGACAAGATACACAGTCTAATTCACTCTCCTACCACTTGTAATTATTAAACTGGCCACAATTTTAGAAATGGAATTCCCAATCTAAGCTCGGGTCACCTAAATTTTCCGCCTTTGCTCATATTATCCGGAAAATCTTTCCTTTCCGGCTTACTTGCCCACAATAGATGTGCGGGCGACCGCTTACTCTCCTCAAACACTTATCCATGCATAAAATCCTACAAGTTTTGCAATAATGTGCGACACCCGGAAAATTCGTACCCTGCTTTAGCAAAGTAATACCCGGATCATGTCTAACTTCCGGGTACCTTGACACCGCTTGCCAACGCTCAGTCAACTGACCGTTTCCGAGTTTTATTTCTCACATCCTTTCCCTTGACGCTTTTTCAGGTTAACCCTATGGCGCCCAAGAGGCAGGGAAAGCAGCCGGTTAAGGCCAAGACCACGAACTCTATATCTGCCAACTGGGGGAAATCCTCCGTCACCAGGGCCAAGCTAGAGGAACTGGTTGAGCTAGGGGTGCTTCCCCCTCAGGAATCTATCCACTGGAGAGTACCGGGTAATGAAACCCGACCTTCTCCAGCAGGAAACGAGGTAATATGTTTTGTTGAACATGTGACCCGGGGCTTCAGGCCTCCGGGTCACCCTTTCTTTCGCGACGTCTTAAACCACTACAACCTCCGCATTTTCGACATAGGACCCAACTCCGTTTTAAACATCACTCACTTTATCGTTCTTTCCGAGTCTTACTTGTGCATTCCGCCAAGTCTGGCTCTTTTTGTTGAACTCTTTCAGTGCAAGCCGTGCCGCGAAAGCGGCGACGGCGCACTTCTTACTTGCGGCGGGGTTTCTATCCAACGCCGCAAGAACTCCCTGATGCCTCCTCTCACCCTCAACTCCCACGTAAAGCACTGGCAGCTCTCGTACTTCTACTGCCAGGACACCTCCCCACCCGGCGAAAAGAGGTTGCCGGGTTACTCGGAGGGTCAACTTGATATCTCCGAGGCTTTTAATGCCTTTGCCCCTGACTCGGACAGGGAGGCAATTTTGCCTTCGTTGGCTAAGATCTCCATCTTATCAGCCCAAGGCCTTATCGGGCTCAACCTAGTAAAGACTTGGGTCGACTTCCGCATTCAACCAACTCCATCCGCGAGAAACTGATGTGCGAATACTCGGGTCAAACCACGGACCCGATCCGATACTCTACCAGCACTTTCGCTCCCAGCGATACAAACAAAACCATTAAGGGCTTTTTGACAGAGAGGCTCGAGGTAATCCGGAACATAGCCGGATTAGAACCCTTCACCCTCGAGAACCCGGCCCCCTCAGTAAGTCTCCTACCTCTCGACCTTGGATTCTAACAAGTTCACTTTTATCCGCTTCTCTTGATTCAATATTAACCCTTACTCTGGTATCTTCACCTCAGGCCGATAGTAACTTCTGGAAAGTCGGTACTCCTCCTAATTCCGGAGACCCGAAGGTGGAAGATGATGCCGTTAATTCGGACGAAGGTGCATACTTAATCCCCTTGCATGCGTTACGCCCTGCTTCTCTTTTTTATATATTATAACTTTGATAATTTTCAGAACAAGAAGACCAAGACGAGGAGGAAGAATCGGACGGCAAGGTGGAGTCCGCCAGCGAGGAAGATGAACCGGAGCCAGCAATCAAAGCCGGATCCAAAAGAAAACCCCAAGGAATCGTCTTCCAGGTTTTATTTCGTTTCCTTGTGCTTAATTTTGGCTCCCATGACGTCATTCCTGAGCTAACCCTGTCATCACCCTTTTGACTACAAATGAAGGAGCCACCCGCAACTAAGCGTAGAGTGACCCGCAACCATCCGGGTAATGAGACTCTTAACCCGGGTACTTCACCGCCTCCAGCTCGACATACTGGTACTTACTGTACACAAGAATTTTTCCCAAACATTCCCTCACAAAGTAATCTGACACCTTGCTTGGTATTTTTCAGTATCTTCCGGGTCTTGCAGCGGCTTTCCCTCGGACTTCCCGGTGAACCTCGGGTAAAGTCCTTTTCCTGATGCTATACCGAACTTTTATCGCCTTTTTCATAATCATGGATTAACCGTACCTTCGCACTTTCTACAGAGCCACGGTCGTTGTTAGTGACCAGGAAGACACGGAGGTTGAGGACCGGGTTGAAAATAAACCGACTGACGGTGCTTTCACCACAGCTGGCGATGAGCAAGCGTCGCCAACAGAACTGGCTAGGCAAGACACCGGGTATCCAATAGCCTCGCACGCGAGCGAGAAGGAAAAGGGCGCAGCCTCGAACGCGGGAGGGGGACCAGACTCCGACATTCGGATGACCCGGGTGCCGCCTCCTGTTACAAGAAAAACTCCTTTTCCAACTTCCCAGGCACCCGAGCCCTCTAACTCGGGTAACGATGATTTTAACCAGCTGATGAGCGCTCTCCTCGCCATGAAGGCTTCAGAGGGAAACATCCTAGAGCGTATGGCCGCAGCACATCAGGTAACTTTATTTGGTACTTCTTACTACACACCCAGTCCCCAAGTTCCGAGCATAACTTGCTGTAATTACGCTCGGTACTTCATATAATACTCGGCTTTGTCATGATATCCGACTTATATTTTCACTCATTCTTCGCAGGCGGAGATTACCCGGTCAGATGAGGTGTTACTCAAGACCGAGCAGCTCCTGCTTGCTGAAGTAAAGCGCCGAGAAACCCTTGAGGCGGAGATGAAGACTTTGAAAAAGAACGTCTCCAAATACAAAAAGAAGTACAATGATGCCCAAACTACGCTGAAGAACTTGTCGAACCAGGTCGCGGACACTTATCGCATTTTGCTAAGTAAGTTTTTGCTTGCGACTAACTTGCATACTTCTACCTTATTGCTACGATAGTCGATTTTATTGATATGATTTCTTTTGTTTCAATTGCAGGTGCTAACCTTGCTGCTCCGGAAGACAATGCCGTTGCTCAGACTAAAACGTTAAAGACTGTTCTCCGGACGTTTTTTGCTGGCACAAAGCTTTTACTGGATGCCGTGAAATGGCCTTCCGAGGTATATCCAGGCGAAGAGAACCTTATGCAAGCCTTTTCAACCGTTCCTGGATGGATTGAAATATGGAAGCGTTCGTCGTGCCGAATCGGCATGACCCGGGCCTTCACTCTGGCGAAAGCTTATTTTCCTAAGCTTGACCCGGCAAAGGTAATATCCGGGTTTCCAGAATTCAAGGCTGACGGGGCCAAGTTTACGCCCAAGGACTTCAAAGTTATACAATCGGACGTACGCCACCCGGCTACTGCCTTGGCCGATAAGATAGACCTGGACACAATCATGAACGCGTACGATTCTGACGGCAAGACTATTCTAGCAGAGGCACCCCCTCCCTTTGACATGCTGGAAAGATGGGCGACTGACCTGGCCAGGAGGAAAGAGGAAGCTGCGAAGAGAGAAGCCGAGTTAGGCTTAAGGCCGTCTTCCTCTACACCAGCTGTTCCTCCACCTGTCCGTCCTGATACAAAGAGTCCGGGTAAAGCTACTCGAAAGGCCAAGGAGCAGGTCCAGGACGCAGACCCGGAAGACCATTCCCAGGATGCCGAGTAGGATAATGTCTAGTATTTCGTGTTTTCAAAACTGATATGATTTTGACGGTGCGCCTGTGCACCATTGATACTGATACTGTGACTTTGTGCTTGATAACTTTGTGCCTTTCCCGGCTTTTGATAACCTCGATCCTTGTTTTAAGCTTATTCTCGATACTTGATTGTTTATTTTCGATTCCCCTTTCGAGACTCGGTTGACCGAGTATCATGGGTTTTGATAAGCGGACTTTTCTTTAAGTCCCCAAGACTCGGTAGCCAAGGTTTTCGAGCTTTAGTAACTAAACAGTTTGTTTCTGTTTCGAAGTCCCCAGTCCCCATGACCCAAAGTACGAGCCAAGGGGGCGTGGCCTTTCTCAGATGGCAAACTGCTCTTTACCAAGCTGACAACCAATAGCCATTCACGTAAATACTGAAGTCATGCTTAATACTTGTTGAGTTTCCGGCTATTTTAGCCTTGTACTCTGCATGGACTTGTGGTTTAGATGACCCTTTTGATTATCTTGTACTGTAAGCCGGCTTTCGCGTGGATACCATGTTGTTACATCTATACGAAAAACAGGGTCAAGCAGGTCCCATTGGGCTGCATAGTTTGATTGTAATCGTAAGTGAACAGATCATGCCACTTTGTTGCGAGTCACATCGAGCTTAAGTAAGAATAACCAAGAAATTTGGCTCCTTCGTCCGGTTATAAGATTGCAGCCGTACTCGTCTTGCGAGTAATCGGCCCTCATAACTCATAGGCATCAAGGCCGGGTCTCCGGGTTTGTGACTACTATTTAAGCAGCTCAATTCCCAAAGACCTATGTACGTGCAACGTATTTTGATGATACTGATGTATTGATAATAACAAACATTACTTACTTGCAACTGAAGCAAAGACCATGATAAGACTTGAAAACCATCTCTTTTATTGATATGAAAAGTTTGAGTCAGCAGGCCGCCTCATTAAAAACCTTCCAGTCCCCTTAGGTACCCTGGGTAGGAAAAGAGCGCGTATGAAACCTGCTGTCCGTTACACTGCTTTAGTTATTCCTGAGAATCGGCCTCGCGTTGGCATGGCCGATGCACATTCTCCATTCGCTAGTTCCTTTCATGATGAGTACCGGGTTTGTTAGCCAATCCGGGTATGTCGTCCTTGTGGAACGATTAGCTATAGATGGCGGTATGGCTTCCTCTTTCCTGTCAGTCAGCTTGGAAGG
Source organism: Alopecurus myosuroides (assembly GCA_028641055.1). Taxonomy (NCBI): domain Eukaryota; kingdom Viridiplantae; phylum Streptophyta; class Magnoliopsida; order Poales; family Poaceae; genus Alopecurus; species Alopecurus myosuroides. The sequence goes on along the minus strand of CM054061.1, from coordinate 328,807,963 downwards.
ATCGCTCCTAACGAAGCCCACCATCTTAGGATCTTGTTCTGTCCTAGTTTTTGCTTTATTCCCTTCAGAAGTCAGCCTTTTTTGACATTGTCCTTTCCTCTAGGTCCATCTGCGATCGGTAATGCTTGAGCTCTTCTTTCCTGCAGGCTTGCTCAGCCATTGCCGCATCTCCTTCATCACATTCGACTGCTATGTCTCGATTCCCGTGTATGGTAATGGTCTTCTTAGGACCCGGGATTTTCAGCTGTAGATACACATAACACGGTCTTGCCATGAACTTAGCATAAGCCGGCCTTCCAAACAATGCATGATAGGGACTGCGCAACTTAACCACCTCAAAAGTAAGCCACTCGACTCGATAATTGTCCTTTGACTCCCCAAAAGCTACTTCCAACGCCACTTTTCCTTCGGGGCACGCCGAATGACCCGGCACTATCCCGTGAAAAACTGTTGTACTCTTTTGCAACTGAGATTCCTTTAGGCCCATGCGCAGAAAAGTTTCCCAGTATAGGATATTGATACTACTTCCTCCATCCATCAAGACTTTTTTCAGCTCGTACCCATTGACCTGTGGTGCCACTACCAATGCTAAAACTCCCGGGTGATCAACTCTGTCCGGGTGATCCCTTCTGCTCCAAGTTACCTCCTGTTCTGACCACCTCAAATACCTTGGAACGGCGGAAGAGACTGAATTGACCGCCTGTTTCAATATCTTTTTATCCTTGTTAGAGCCTCCAGTAGTGTGCACGTGATATTGACCCAACTGTTTGGGGTTAGCTTGAAAACCTCCTGCTCCCCCTTGATTATTGCCTGGATTCCCTGCTGCCGGGTTACCGGCTGGGGGTGGTCCGTTGCCCAAATTTCCACCTGGACCCGGGCCTCCTCCCTGACCCGCTCCTCGCATGGCTCTATTTACTTCCTCATTCTTCCATCTCTGTAAGTCGGCGCATTGCTCCAAGGAGTGATTAGCCGGCTTGCCGTTCCTGATATGCTTCGGGCATGCCATCCTAAATATGTCCCAACTGTTACTTGGTCTTGGAGGTCCTTGGTAATGTCCCCCACTGTGATTTCCAGTATTAAAATTCCCTTCAGATCTGGGTCTTGAAGACCCGGCCTCCGTGTTAGCTACAAACTCGGAATTCCCTTCAAACGGGCGCTTGTTCTGGCTATTTCCATTATTACTTGGCGCCGATCCATTGCCGGTTCTCCCACTGCTACTTGTGTTTGTTTTTGCTTTCTTGTCATCAATTTCCTCCTCTGTGGTGTCCGTTGCGGCGTGTTTGTTGCACGCATCCATTAATTCTCCCATTGTTACCTCCGCTGCATTCCTACTAGATTTCATGCGAGTTAACTTTTGCACTAAAGGAACGTACTTACATGTTTTCGCCATAGCTTGTAGCGCATCCTTGGGCTGAATATCTGTGGATGAGTGGAGTATCTCCATAACCCGGCGTACCCAGCTGCGCGCTGACTCGCCCTTCTTCTGAACGCATCGTTCTAGATCGTCAATAGTAAACAGCTTTCTGCACGTTCCATGGAAGTGCTTGACAAACGCGGTTTTTAATTCTTCCCAGGATTTGATCGACTTTTCCGGCAGATTGGTGAACCATAACTTTGCTGCTCCCTCTGACATCATTAAGTACATGAACTTGGCTTGAAGATTCTCGGATGCATTGCGAATTGACATTGCCATCTCGTAACTTCTCAGCCATGTTTCTGGATCCATTGTTGGCTCATAATTTACTACTTTCCCCGGCTCTTTGAACTTTTCCGGGTAAGGTTCCGCTCTGATGTCGTCCGAGAGACACTTTGGTCCCGCCAGGGTGATTGGGGCTGGTCTTACTCGGGAAACATGTGACCCGGCTGGGGGTGCCACGGGGTGCGGCGCCACCGGTAACTCATGTGCTACAGACCCGGCCCCGGCCCTTCTGGCCCTGGAGCTGTCCACAATCGCCTGCGTCGCCGATGCTGCTGGTACTGTCTGGATATGAGGTGGGGGCGGCATTTGCTGTTGCTCTTCCCTCCGCCGTGCTGAATTCGTTTGAATATTGCCCTGTTGCTGACTGGGGTATGGCGTCCCATGCATCCCGCTTCTATGGTCTGGATAGTTGGCTTGCTGTGCCACCGCGGTGTGTAGTAGATCGATCGCTCGCCGGGTTACTTCTGCATGGGGCGATTCTCTCACAGGGATCTGATTCAAGGCGAGTGTCGCTGCATATACGTTGTCCATGGGATTGTTGTAATGACCTGCTGGTGTGCGAAATCGTGATGGTGGTGGTAACTCATTGCCGGGTGCAATTCTAGCCTGCGGCGGGAGTAACCCGGCCTGCTCATTTGCCGGCTGTATTCCCGCTGTATTAACTGCCGTCGCTGGTGGGGGTGCGGTTCCCTGGTTTACCGCTGGGATTGGTTGATCCTGGGGTGTGATAAACAGAGCTGCCGGATTAATAACCCCGCCCGTTGCTGGTAGCCTGGTCTGGTGCCTCTGATGCGCTCTAGACGTTTCCTCCCGGAGCCGAGTCTCTAACGCATCCAACTCGCGCTGCCGTGTGGCCATCCCCTGTCTCTCTGCTTCCACTTGCCTTCTTTGCTGCTCCAATGCGCGACGGGCCACATCCAGATCTCTGACCCGCTCCGCCGCATTCTCTGGAGTGATCACTGTAGCGAGGACGGTTGGATCTAAAATCAAATTGTTATCGAACAGGGCCGGGTGACGCGGGTTTGAAGGACCCGCCCCCGGTGTCCGGTTTGCTTGGAATCCGAACATGTTTGCCCGCATCTCCTCCTCCGGTGCGCGACTGGTAACCGATGCCGACTCTCCCTCAACCCGGATCAGAACCGGGTCTGCTGTACCCTGCTGTTGATTCAATGCCTGAGCCGTCCCGACTGCGGCCGCGGTCACGCTCTCTTGATTTACGTTGGCCGCGGGAGCCGTGTAGACCGCAACCCGGTGCGTGATGCTTGGCACGAATTCATGCCGTTCTTCTTCGCTGTTTTCCTCCTCATATCGATCCTCCAATAGATCCCGGATAGACTCGGTATCACCTTCTCTCTCTACCCGATCGCGCGGGGTCCATACCAACTCTTCCGACTGTTCCCACTTCTCGGCGAGTTCTTTTATCTGACCTGTTGTTCCGATCGATTCTTCTCTTTCCGATTGAATGTAGGTAGCTTCTCCTGACACAGAATCAGATCCAAGATTGTCAGGATTCGAGCCGGAAGTACATACCATACCGATGAAGACGTTGATGCGGCCGATTGTCACGACGGATCCGGCTTCGAGGTGATCCGACTCTGGCCCCCAGCCGGAATCGTCCACCATTTTCTCTCCTTGGCCGTCGACGTAGATCTCACCGACGATGAGGTTCTTCATGCTCTTCCGAGCTTCTCCCGTGATGTAAACACCTTTGGACGCAGGCCCCACGGTGGGCGCCAACTGTCGTGGGATAATCACGGCAGATGTTACCTGGGGTAACTGATCTTGGGGCAAGTCGACACAGGTATTTGGGAGAGGGTTTAGCTCGAAGGAAGACATGGCAAAAAGCGATCTAAGAACCGGAAAGCAACTCGCCGGATCTCGAATATGAACTATACTGGATACTCGATAATTGGTGATACAACTATGACTTGAATCTCTGGCGAACTAAACCTAGGGGCCGGTTTATAAAGCACCGTCCCTCCCCCTGGCTTAGCCTCCAAGGTACATATTGAGTCCTACTCGAACTTCTACTTGCAAACCCTAACTTTCCTTACCGCAACCCACAATCCGGGTTGCGAGGCCTACAAACCTTGGGCCTTCCAGAAGTTTCCTTTACCCTTAGCCGGATCTTGTCCAATTGTCGTCTGGGCCGGGTTACACCTTGGAGTTGGTCTACCGGGTTACTATCCCCCCATCAAGAACCATACTTGGAAAATAAATTTTGGTTAAGGTTTGGTCCATGAAAACAATTGAAACTTTTGGCTAATCCACACTGCAATCCAACACTTAGAAAAATTTCTGAAACTGAAACTGTAACTGAATTTTTTTAGAAACAATGAGATTGCTCGATTTTCAAATGATCATAACTTTTTATTGGTTCAACCAAATGTTGCACGGTTTGGTGCTTCTAGAAGCCTAGTCAGCACCCTATCATTTCCATCCCTTAGCTCCCAAGTTGTTTGACCAGAGAGGGAGAGAGAGAGAGCGAGGAACGGAGAGGGAAAACGGGAGGGGAGGGATGGGCACGCCTGACAGATTCACCCCTGTCGCGTGCCACAGTGCCAACTCGCCATTTTCTTCGATTTCCTTCGACCCCTGGCCCTTGACCAGCCTTGGTCTTGCCCCTGGACACCCCCAAGAGCCGTAGGGCACGACATGGGCATGCTAGAGCGCGCACGGGCGCATCCCGCTGACGCCCGTGGCCACCCGGGCATGAACCATTGTCGCCATCCCTATAAAGCCATGCCCAAGGCCCCTGCCTTTGCGCACACCCGCACTCGCACTCACTCACTCGCCGTAGCCACTGCAATGAGATCGAGCCACCCTAGCTAGCTCGAATCGCCGGAGAAACCACCGCGGCCACCGCGGACACCCGAGGTGGAATACTCGCGCCTCAGCCCACCCTAGTTGTCTCTGTCATTGTAGATCGAACCCCCACCCTCCGTAGTGCTATCTTGACCCTCCCCGTGGTTCCTCGTTTCCAGGGACGCCGGAGAGCACGTCGGAGCCACCGCGGAACGTATGCACGGCGCCGTTGATTGGAGCTAGCCCGAGCCCTGTTCTTTGCGCCCCTGCATGGCCACGAGCACCTGCGACCTCATCGACCACTCGCCATCGTTCTACGAGCCCCTAGGTGAGCGTTTTCAACCGAGTTCGCCGTCGGCCGCTCGCGTCCTCGTCCGAGAGAAGAAAGGAAAGAGAGAGAGAGAGAGAGAGAGGTGATGACCGTGCGCCGTAGATCTAAAGATCTACGGACATGCTTGAATCACGAACCGGTACGCTCCTTCGCGTGCGTCGCGGAAGCGAGGCGGGCCGCCGAACGCATATGGGCCGCGCGCCCGTTTGCTGCTCAGCCCGCTGCCGTTTTTATTTTTCTTTTCGAAACTAAACAGAATCTGTTGTTTTACTTTAGTCGTGTAAGAAAATATTAAACTCAAAAATAAAATGAACCAAAATTACCTGAGGTGTATGAACAAATTCCAGAACGGATGCAACTTGCAGAACTGGATTTGAACGTTGTATGAACAAATGAAAAATGTTGAACTGAGCACTATCTGTTAAGGAAAAACTGAGATAACTTTTGATTGAAATGGTTAAATTGTGCAAACTAAAATTCCTGGAGTATCCCTTTACTAGATCTACCAGTAGAATTTCACCTCACCTCAAGGTGAGCTACCATTTGGAAATGGCATCTACTTTGGTAAAAGTCCAGTAGCCTGTTCTGTGATTTTTAGGATTTATTTTACAACCCTTTTTAATGTGAATTCAATTGGATATGTTAGGTATGGGATAGATCTATGTTATCCTATCTTTGTGTGACTTTTAGAGCTCTATAATTAATTTGGCAACAGTTCTAAGAAATTGCACTTTTCTGTTAAGAATAATATAAGTAGTTTTGTTTTGTGAATAATTGTTTGCTAGTGTTATTCTGTTATCTAGCATGTTCAAATTATTCCTTGGGTGTTATCATGTTGTTTTCTCACAGAGATGCCATGTTAGAAAGTTTATGCATGTTTAGGATTTGTTTGAAAACTAGTATGAGCATAGGAGTAATCTCTAGTTATTTCTATTTAATTTTGTAGATGGAAATGATTAGCTAGATTTTTGTCCAAGTTATTATGAGTGTTTTCACATGGATCCAGTACCATTTTGGTACTGGTTATTGCTTGTTTTCATCTCTGTAAGGTCACATTTGTTTCTTTAGGAATGCATGTGTAGGTTTAATATTTATCACTAGTAGTAATATTTTCACTAGAATATCTTGTAGTATTTTTATCTAGAATGTCTTTGGTTTCCAAAAGTTGGACCAGAGGATAAATAACTCTTAAATGACATGGAAAAATTATTGGAGAACCCACTGGTTCCATCTCAATTGGTTGAGAAATAATTTATTTCAACCATAGTAGATGTAGTAATAATAGTAAATATTATTATTTTGATGCATGCTTGTGTGGAATTGTCTTATGAACTTGTGTGTTATTTTTGTGTGTTCATTGCTTGCTGTATGTTATAATTGAGTGTAATTGCTTGCTTAGTAAGGTTCTGATTGAGTGTTATTACTTTTATTTTACGACTATAGAAATCGACGAAGAGATAGTTGGAGCAGGAGGTTATTACTACCACTCCTGTTGTGAGCAACAGCAAGACCTTCGTTTCCTCCAAGGCAAGCCATCCTTAAAGCTTGCTGTTAGTTTACTTATCATTATCTATCATGCAACATCTACTTCTAAACTTTTCCAAAAACTTGATTACCAAAAACTATTTTTATTGAGTGAATATTACTAATATTATTATATAGTATATTATCACTTTGCCGTTAGTCAACTTGGTGTTACCAAGCCTTTAGCCACCATAAGGTATATAAATACCGCCTAAGATAATAATCTTGGGTCCCTAAGTGGAAACTTTTAAAATGTGCTTTTGCAAACAAAATGGTTCTATAAGAATCCCATGGTGAAGAGGTGCGACCTTGTTTCACCCGGGGAGCTTAAGAGTTGTTTTTTTAAAAGATTTACAAAAGGCACATAACCTATTCTTCGCTGGACAATCAAGAAATACTGCCACTCTAACCCAGCATGGGTACGGGGCCTATCTAGATACTTGAACTTGTTAGTATGTGTCCTATCCCAAGATGATATAGAGAGGATGATTCTCTGAACCGAAGTGTCGCCAGGAGGGAGTAACGGGACATACAAAGTGAGGGATTAAGTTACCCCCGGAAGCGACAACTGGGTCCCCTGTTTGGCGATGTGGGACATGGTGCCAGGGGGAATAAACTTGATTGAAGGGATAGCCATATACTAGCTTGTGTCAGAGTGGAAATTTAGGATCATTCTTCTGATGCTTGCATATCGCTGTGTTGATCCATGGGTGGTTCATGGCAGATGGTTGGATCTAGTGGAATGTGTACGCCTCTGCAGAGTAAAACTATTCAGAATAGCCGAGCCCTCGGATATGGGCAGTTGAAAGGCCAGGTAGCTAGTATTGTGTCAAGTTTTCAAAATGTGTTTTTGACAAAGGACTTATACCTGAGAGGTATCGATGAGGACCTGGACATGTTGTTCCAAGAAGTTTTGGAAAGACAACTTTCTTTTATAAAACCTCTTGTACATGCGATATCTACAAGAGAAAGAAAAATTATATTATTTTCTTCTGAAGTATCTTCTTCAACGAAGACATAGATAAAAGTGAATGCAACCATGATGTCATCTTAGATGTACACCATGGGTAGTGAGCCCTATTTATATCCTTCCTATCCACCATATAAGCATGATGCATTTTGTTAGTGTATGAAGGATGACTATCTGAGTACATTCAAAAGTACTCATATTGGTTTCGCCCCTGGCTATTTACTTGGCCAGACTTTGAGGAGACACCTTTGGAGGAAGAATACGAGGAGGGATACTATTCTGACGACTACGCGAACTAGGCCCGGCCGCCGGTCAGCAGCCTGTCGGTGACGGCGTGACATGGGCTATCTACGTGTGCTTGTTTTTCCGCTGTGTTTGTGAGATGTGAGACTTTGCCTGTCCTGCGAGACAGCTAATAAAGACTTGGTCATGTGACCATTGGCTTGTAAGACTGTTGTCATTCGTGTAATGGATAATGTATCTGTGTACCACTTCGTATGTTGTTCACGACTGAATTTCCTGGGATCGTGAATGTATGCATATGAGGGGTTCTGGACCTTCCGGTTTGGGGCCTCTACAGTAGGATCCCGGAGTTTAAAGTTGTGGTTAGATTTATTTCTTAATTACTTTCTTGTAGTTGCGGATGCTTGCAAGGGGTACAATCACAAGTATGTATTAGTCTTGGATGGGACGGTACATTAGCATAGGTTCACCCACACAACACTTATCAAAACACCTAACATTATTCAGCTGCATGGAACAAAAGCACTTGACAGAAACCTCCCGTGTGTCCTCGAGAACGTTTGTTAATCATAAGTAAACCTACCGACTTGTCCTTTGTTGAAGAAAGGATTGGGACACTTGCTGCAATTATTACTACTGCATTTATGTAACATCCCAGTGTTTGGGAGGTTATAAGGATCTAAATTTAATATGTGCATTTGCAAAGCATGCATCTAAAAGTACGGGAAATTTTGGCGCGAAAGTTTAAACAAAGCAAAGTGACCAAAGTTTCACTTGACATGATGAAATAGGTCTAGTTCATCTAGTCAAGAGTACATTTGGAGTGATCTTTATAACATAGTATCTTTACAAACCAAATCATCTGATTAGACAAACCATAGTTGGTTATGACCAACACTAACTCTCAACAACCTTAACCACAAGTCTATAAGTGACTTGGGATAATTCCCTAGGTATCTAGAACTCAAAGAGAGGTGAATATCCAAATCACACAATTGATAATCATACTTCCACCAATAAGTAATACACAACTGAACCATCTCATTAATAGAGGTGTTATATCCTCTCAAACAATAACTCTTTAAGATATCAATCATTCACACCACATCTTTCCAAATTATTTAGTAACTACTAAGTTAACCTTCACAAGTAAATAACAAAGGTTTAATAGAATACAAATGATACCCACAAGTCTTAACTCAAACCCCACCAGTGGGAAATGACATAATAATTGTATTAACATATTTATCGAATATGTACATATCTCATCCATCATAACAGAAGTACCTAAATGAAGAAATAATCTTCTTAACCTACTATTAAAACTTTGATCCTCACATATGATATTTTCAAAACTCTAGATCTGCATTATGTTTACAAAGTAAGAGGATGAAATAAAATCAAGACACCTGAGAAAAACAACTATCAATTATGACATAAGTCATTAAACCCAATAACCTTCTTATGCTCATTGTATTAAACATCTTATACAAGTGAGCATATGAAATCTCAACACCTCAATGAATCATTTGATCAACTTATGATCTTAAGTCATCATCCCAAAAACACTCTATATTTCCAACCACATCAATAATCAACAAATCAAGTATCCCTGGATACAAGTAAATGAATAACAACAAGATATAACCTCCAATAGAAGAATTGAATTTAAAGCTAAGTAAAACTAATCATGTATGAGACAAGTACCTATCTTATGGGAAATAAATTAAGAAGTTTATGGAAGTATAAAAAAAAGCATGAACTAACTCTTAATCTAGATCTTGCTATGTTTCCTAGAATTTTTTATATTGTTTCCCAATCTTCTCCAAGACAATATGCAAGAGAAGCCACCACAAGAAAAGAGGAACTACCACAAGTAGATCCATAGAAGGATTCTCTAGGATGTCTTAGAAGTGCTAGCTCAATCTATCCTGAAGAATTTAGAAAATCATACACCAAGATCAATTCTTATTTATCTATCTAGAAACAATGTGGTATTCTAATGTTGGTGTTATATAGAAGTAGTTTGGTAACAAGTTTGCAACCTTGTTAACAAATCACTTTTGTAGGCTCTAACAATTGAGTGTCATATACAAATAAACATAAGGTTTGATAACCTGGTATCTATCAGCCATTTGTATATGAAAAGTAATTTGAGGGAAAGCCTTGCAAACTTGTCAACAAATTCTTCTTATATGCATAGGGAAAATGGATGTATAAAATACACTTACATTCTGTTATATATAAAACCATGATCCATAAAAGGAATAGAATAACAAGAAAAAAATTAATAAACCACATTATAACTTGAACCACACATACAAGTTATAAGTAAGGAAGAAACCAAGTTAAGGAAGAAAACAAGCAACATGTTGAAATCCAAGTGTTTGATGTTATATAAGAATAATTTGATTGCAAGGTCAGATCAACCTTGTGAACAGAATATTCATGTAAGCATTAAAACAGCTGAGTTTCAATAATCTAATTTTCATCATAATTGAATATACCATAAAAATGAAAGGGTTATGGAATCAAATGAATTCATTTCATCAGGGGCTACAATTTACTGCTGAAGTTAGTATCTGGGAACCACTCCATATATCCTATCAGCTCTAGTGGTGAATGTCCTAAGATCAAGAGACCATCAAGGGATGATATTATTTGCAAAGGACCAAGGCAATGTCTGAAGGCTAGTGGTAACTAGAGAGACGAACATCAAGCAACAAAAGACCACATGAAGCAACACTGCATTAGTAAGGGAGCATAAGAATTTATCCAGTGAGTCATTAGGATATAATAGAGAATCATTAACCTCTGTCAAGATCATCAGAGATGAGGAACTCATAATAATATCTTTATTGGAAACAACTATCAAGTATGGGATAATAACAAGCCTTTATATCCACATGTCTTGATATGTGGAGGTAGATGAAAACAAGCTTAAAACCTTGTTTTCCAAATCCTTTTCACATGTAAGACTTACAGATGATAACAAAAACTCATATATATATAACCATGTCAATGATTACATGTTTTAAAACAACATTAGATATTATCTACAATTGAAACCTATGTGGAAAACAAGTAAATCAGATTCCAAAACCACACATGTTTTCCATTTGATCAAGTACTGAAAACAGCAAACATAGAATGCACAAACCTCAATAAAATGTCAACCAAACTTGCTAGGAGTTTCAATTAGGAAATAACAAAGCCTCATAAGAGAAAATAAGTTCATTACCCAATAAAAATAATTTAGTATGTCATGGGATACAATTCTCTATTAAGTGAACTTCATTTCCATACACAGAAACAATACCAAGTACTGTTTCCAAATCATTTTCTAAGAGAATTTGTATCCAAGAAGGTCCAATGAGAACACACCACTTGGTGAACCATATGTGTGTGGTGTGATTATGATATTCATGCCTAAAATAAATTTTTAGACATTTAATAAATTAAATAGAGGGAAAACAACAAAAATCACTTAATCTAGCACCCTAAATAAAAAAATACAAATATTGCTCCAATTCACTAAAACAAAACATGGTGAGATTGCAAATTTGATGAGCTTTCCAAATATTTTTTTAATAATTTTTATCTTCACAGATAGGTCCAGAAAACATAGCTTTTCTTCTCAGTTTTTATAACAGGAGGACTTGATTGCAAATTATAGAAATTACAGGGGGGGTGTTGAAAATCGCCTTTATGTTTTCCTTTCTTCTTCCTCTGCCAGAAGGCAGAGGAGAGCGCCGCCGTGGCGTGATCGGTGCCACGACCTGCTTGCCGCCTCGCGGGAGGATAAGACCTCCAGGCCGAGAGGTCGTGCCGCACTTTGCTCTCTCCCTCGCTCATTGCCTCTTCCTCTTTGTAGTTGAACCGAGAAACCCGAAACCCTAACCCATGGCCGCCGGCCATTGCCGTTGATTCCGGCCATCCCCGGAGGACCTGAGACCACCGTGAGCTCCCTCTCGACGCCCTTTATCTCCCATGTGAGGCTCGTTTGCTGGGAGGACCGGAGAAGGCCGAATCGGGCCATCTTCTTCATCACCGGCCGCCGGAAGCCGCGGTCGATTCCGGTCGATTCCGACGAGTCCTGGCCTCCCCGACCTCATCCTCGAGCTCCTGGTGAGATGGCGCACCTCGTGGTGCCTTTCATTCGGCAAAACCGTGCTAATTGCATAGTGTTCATCGAACGCCGTCGTCGGCCGCCGCAAACCTCGTCGCCGGCGGGTCTCGATGACCATATGGTCATTCCGCCACCACCAACAGCTTCCTCTTGCTCTCCTCTAGCTCTAGGACCCATTGAATCGAACCAATTTACACTCAATCGATGGATTGCTAAACCACAGTAGAAATCCCCAATTCCGATGACCTAGCCATGACGTCACCATTATGTCATATTCCCTTTCTCTTTTATTTTTTGAATTAAATCGGTATATGACAGGTGGGACCCACCTGTCAATTTGAATATTGGCAGAAAATTAATAAATCCTATCAATCCAATAACTTTTAATCTAATAATCAGAAAAATATAAATAAAATATGGAATTGTTTAGAAAAATATAATCTAAATATTTATCAACTTTTCAAAGATATTTACTAAAGTTTGAAAATAAATATTTTCTTTAATTAAATTAAATCATTTTAAAATTGAGAAAAATAATAAATAATTCATCAAATCAGAAAAATACAAGTTATATACCAAAATGCTCCAAATGACATATACAACTCATCTATGATGTTTTCAAAGTCATTTGACCAAGTTTTTATGTGTGCAATGTTTTGCCTAATCAATTAATTCATTTAAAATTAATAAAAAAAATAACTTATTCTAATATTTTCAGAAAAACATAAAATTTTATATCAAATTGAAGAGGAAAGCATTTCCAATTCAAATATGACAAACATAAAACCTTTTTCTTAAGTTATAAACTTGTTTCTAAAAGTTTAATGAAATTCAATAGTGTTCCATTACAACCAGAAAACAATTACCACAACAGTATTTCCATTATTAATAAAACCCCTATGATTTCACACCAACTAAACCTATCATCACATAGTCATTAGCAAGTATGTGATGATAGAGTTAGTTGTATTAGTTTCCCATTTTCAAATAAACTTGATGTCATTAGCTCTACACTTTAGAACATAAAATCAAATGTGTTTATTATCTTTTCAGTAGTTGTTTCCCATATAATAGTGTTCTCAAGTTTGATCATGTGATAGCTATTTATAACCTAAACATAATAACAATTGTGTGTTAAGTAAAAGTGAAACACATGTGAGTCTAAAACAAGTAATAACAACATCACCACAAGTAACAAAACAACTCACCTAAAACCTGTGTGATTAACTCATCGTATCGATCATGGATTACACTTGTAAGTTGGGGTATTTTCCAGGGTAATTCACGATGCATCTCATTACTATGCATGTATCATCTTGCCATTGTTTTCTGTAGTCCTTACCAGGACTACTTTGCTATCTTTCAGATGTCGGGATTTCCTACGAGACCCTTGAACCCGAAGACATGAATTATTATGGTTATTTCAATCTCAGGCAAGTTCATCACTTGCTCATATCCTTTGCAATACTTCATAACAAACTAATTGAAAAAACTCTATCGTCTTATCACCTACTCTCAAAAGAATGCATGATACTATTTTTTATAATAATATGACTAATTGAATGACTACCCGAGTGGTAGTGTTCTGTTTGGTGGGCGGATGGGACCATGGTAAGATGAATAGGTCAAAGGAAGGTTCCATCTGCACGAGAACGTATTACCTAGGAATTAATCACAAATGCCGTCAGAACTCGGTGCGCCGTAAATACCGCGTTAACCATGGGTCTTCTATGGGGGGAGTAAGTCAGTTGTGATACTTTTCTCGTTCGCATGTCAACGGGCTGCCAGAGACGTACGCTGTAGGTTTTGCGGGACTACATGCACATGGGTGGGATCCCTTAATTCCCATGGACTATGAGGGTCTATGATGGTCTGCTAGGGGCGCGTAGATATCCATCGTGAGGGGTGGAATCAGGCGTTCAACCTGCTGGCAGAAATGGGTGGGCATGCGTTGTGCGGAGAAGCACGGTTTGGCTTGGACCAACAACCGGGCCCCACACCTGAGTGGGAGTGGATAGGATCTCGAGCCTGGTTGTGCAACATGGTCTTGGTTGTCCATGGGTAAAGTAACGCACCTCTGCAGAGTGTAAAAGGATGTGGCATGTTACCCCCTGTTCCGGGAAGGAACTGCGAATGCTACAGGAAAGGCAACTCCATGAAGTTCTAGCTCCTGTGATGGTCTGGCGGGCATAGTTTTCAGAAGTAAAAGCAACCTCTTGAAGAAAGATTTACAAAACCTTGCATTAGCTTATGACTCTTTCGAGTCTAAAGCTTTAGTTAGTGCATCAAACTACCCACTGTATACCATGAACTTGCTGAGTAACGCTCGTTACTCATTCGTTCCCGTTTGACCCCCTGCTTGGAGTTGATGCCTATGGAAGTCGTCATCGTGAAGCCATCGCTACCTCATGAAGCTAGGTGGAGTGATCTATCACTTAGCCAGTCAAGCATCGTCATCAACAACGCTGGTGGAGGAGAAGCTATCAAGGTGTAGGTGGAGTCCATTCTTGGACTTAGCTGTTACAAGCCATAGATTAGGGCTGGCATCAGCCGTAGTAGGTTTAGTTCTAAGCTAGAGTTCTTCTCCAGCTTGGATCTTTGCATTGCTTCTTCTGATTTTCATTTGTATGAGATATTCTTGATTCATCAAAGAGATTCTCAAGATTTTGTAATGAAGTTTGTATCCTATAGTTTTGCCTGGACCTGCTATGTTTCTGTTGTACTACTCTGAGGGATGTAATATTCACGGACAAGTCCTTCTGTGAGTATTATGTCATCGACTTGCACACTACACATGCAGTGGTGTGCTGAGTCCCCACAATTTATTTACTCGCACTTTAATTATCTGCAATATCAAAAAACACTACAAATCTATTTTCCAGTATTTACAGTTATTCCTTCATCGAAACTGCTTATCAACACCTTTTGCTCCTCGTTGGGTTCGACACTCTTATTTATCGAAAGTACTATGATACACCCCCTATACTTGTGGGTCATCAATCCTCTTCCTACTTTCAGATCTTTCCTAGAACATTTAGGGGTAGACATCTTAACAAAATAGCAACAAAAAGTAACACGAAGCCGAAAACTAAATAAAAAACAACTAAAAGACTAGAAACTAGAGAACTATTTTTTTGGATTTTTGATAAAGAGAAAATAAGACTAAGCAAAAGTAAACTAAGAAAGAACAAAAGAAAATAAAAAGAGTGTAAGTGTGAGACTCCCCTTGAAGAATACTTGAAGTCCCCGACAAAGACGCTAGAAATTCTTGATGCTCTCGGACGTGATCACACGCTCGTTGGGTTACCGCAAGAGGAAGGTATGATGTAGTCTAGCAGAAATTTCCCCCAATTGTCGAACCAGGGTTTATCGACCAGTAGGACTTCAAAGACATGGATAAGGTTGCTTGTTGTCTAGCGCGTCAACAAGCGTGGAACCTACACACAACACACAAACTCTCTCTTGTCCCCAACTTTCGGAGAAGGTTGTCAATCTTCTCGTCTTGCTGAAAACTAGAGTAATGAAAAGTAATAAAAGTAAAAACAGTACAACAAGGAAACAATGATGAAAGTGCTTGAAAGAAGGTTGCAATAATGAGGAAAATAGGACCGTGGGCCATAGTTTCACTAGTGGTGTCTCTCCAAAGAAAACAAACTTGTTGGATGAACAAATTACAACTGGGCAATTGACAAATCATGAACGTATAACAATACTATTATGACGAGATATAGTTCACGGGTTCTAACATTGTAGGCATTACGTCAAGGCATATGTACCTCTATCCAGCATGCATCCATATCTAAAATTCCACCTCAAGAAAGCTATCCAATAAATCCATCTGGTATTAAGTTGCAGCAACAAAGTGATTGCTTTGAGCGCAACAGAAAAATGCATTAAGTAAAGTACGTTATGTAAGGAGTGGTTCTCGTCCGTAGAAAATAGCACCACTGTTTTATCCCTAGTGGCAACAACACATCCCCCATCCGTCACGTTTTTGTCACTCGAGCACAGATGTAAGGGAGGCATGAACCCACTATCTAGCATATAAACCCTCTCTTGGATGTGAAAACAACTATAAGTGAAGCATCTCAGATTGGCATGAACAAATAATCATAATCTCATGGTTCATCGAATCCCATCAAACACAACATGCACAATTACATAACAGTTGTCTCGATCATGTGAGGCAGCTCACGACACTCTAAACATGGAGGCATAATGGAGAGAAGAACCATTTAGCTACTTCTATGGACACGTAGTCCCGAGATGAAATACTCACGCATATGTCCGGAGGCGATAGTAGCGATGTAGAGGCCTCCGGTGACGATTCCCCCCTCCGGCAGGGTACTGAAACAGGGCCACAGAAGGCCTAGATTGCAATTTCGAGGTGACGGCGCCTCTCTGTATATTTTGTGGAAAATAACTATGTCCCCGAACATTTTAGGGTTTAAGACAATTTATAGGCGAAGATGCGACGAGAGGCGGTGGCCAGGGTGCCTAGGGGCCTGGTGAAATTAAAGTATAGGCACCTAGAGGGGGGGGTGAATAGGTGCTACGACCAATTTTAATTTTTCTTTAACAATTAGGCTTGACACAAAGGTAAATTCTCTAGATGATGCAACTACGGTGAATTTACCTATATGACAAGGCAAGCACAATAACAATACAAGCAAGAGTAAAGGAGGAAGGGAACGAGGTAACCGATATGAAGCACACGGAGACACGATGTATTCCCGAGTTGCTCCTTGTTAAGGGAGTATGTCTCGTTGGAGGGTGTGAGCTCGCCACAAAGGTCTACTCAACTCCACAAAGGCCTCACCCTATTCTCCGATGAACCCCACCACAAAGGCCTAGTTCACCTTCCACTATAGATCCCCTTTGAGGCGGGAATCGAGTCCTTTACAAACAAGCTTGGGGCACACACCCACAACCAAATTGGGGGCTCCCAACAATCTCAAATCACCAACAAGTGTAGCAATGGATTCTAGGTTTTCCACAAGGAAACCCTAGACTAGATCCCTAAAGAATATGAGGGGGAAATGAAGATCGGCTCGGTGAAGATGTAGATCGGGGTCTTCTCCTTCAATCCTCCAAGTATCAACAAGTTTGGGTGGAGGGCTTGGGAGAAATATAACTTTGGAGGCTCAATAAATGCTTGTCTTCAATGCTGGAGCGAGCAACCTTTTGGGGAATAAGGGGATGGGTATTTATAGCACCCTCCCCAAACTAGACGTTTGACCCTTTTTCGTGCCTAGTGGTACTACCACTGGGGCCAGTGGTACTACCGCTACCTAGCAACGTGAGCGGTACTAGGGTGTCCCAGACACAGGGCACGAGCGGTACCACCGCCAAAGTACCGTGGAGCGGTACTACCACGAGTGCACACCGGTACTACCGTTGGCCACAACTTCGAATTAAATCAAAGTGGCTGGTAGTAGTACTAGGGCACTACCGCCCTAGTACCGTAAATGTTACCATGAGCAAATCCTTGCTGGCGGTAGAAGGGCCGGTACCGAGGGTGGCTCGACTGCTTCCTTGAAGCAGCGGTACTACCGCCAGTCAGTAACGGTACTATCGTTGAGCAAGGTTTTGCTCCTAGATCAATATGACCACAACGGTACTACCGAGCCAGTACCGCTGAAGTACCGCTGGATACAATAGCGATTTTTACTCTGGCGGTACTTTGCGCGGTACTACCGCTTTCTAAGCAGAGCGGTACTAACGCAGGGGCGCCCGGTACTACAGTTAGACCATGTTGATCTTGGTGGCAATGACTTGGAATTCTCTTCACCTTTTTGCGTCTAGTTGATATTTCCTGAAGTACTTTGACGCACTGTTAGATACTTAGTAGTGTTGTTATCAACTCCAAAACCTAAGAGAGATCAAATATGCACATGCACTTTCAGTCTCCCCATTTTTGGATATTGATGACAACACCACTAAGAGAGGTCTAAAGAATTTTGGACGAGCACTTCGAGAGAGAGTGATGCATCAAGAAAATTTGCTTAATGAGGCAAACTTTGTTCTCTTTTAGAATGTGTGCTCCCCCTAACTCTTTGAGACCTAGCAAGGATACAAGATATATAACAATATGAATACTTGCTCAAGGAATAACGATAATAACCATAAAATCCAAATCCATAACACCAAATGGTTCAACCACACCAACTTAACACCAAATGGTTCAACACACAAGCACACACCACACAAAGTTTGAAAAAACGAACACAACCCAAGCAAATGAAGCGATCCTAAATAGAACTCTCTCCCCCTTTGGCATCAAGACACCAAAACGGGAAGAGGAAATGATAACGTCCCTGGAGGTCACTCGCCGGGGCTAGAGGCACTAGCAGGGCTGCCGAGAGAACGCTCATCCTTAGAGTCCACATCTTCGACCTCATCGCCAGTCTCATCACGAGTCCAAGGCTCGTGAGAAGTAGTAGCATCATCAAGAAGATCTGGATCAATCCATGCATTGCCTTGCTTTGACTTCTACTCCTTGGAAGTAGTGATCCTGTCCTTGGACCCTGGAATAACAGGCACCCCCAGATGGGCAAACCTGTCACGAGAAAGCTGTCGCTCCTTCTTGCTACGCACATGAGCAAGATATGCCTGGTTCTCCATATCAATATGGCGACAGAAAATCTTCTTCAAGGTTGAGGACATCCACTTGCGAAAGCTATTCTTCTGAGCTCTCCCCTCCATCTCGAAATCTGAGTCACTCGAGCCATCAGTGTCCGGACCAAGCAAAGGAGTGGCATGCTTCTTGACATGAACATCCTTGATGGCATGAGTAGTAAGTTCTTGGTCATTATCCAAGAGAGCATCAGAAAGCTTGGCATTGCGCCAAGTGGTGGAAATGAGCTTGAAGACCAAAGCTGCAAACACAGGCACTCTCCTCCTCATCACACAGTTATACATTTCATTCCACAGAATGTCGATCACATCAATACTTAGGCCATCACCACGACGCCTATGAGTGTATACCATCAAGTCTGTGAGTGATCCATGGATTTGATCAGAGTTACCAATCCGAGGAGCCAAAGTGTTCCTGAAGATCCTGTGGAGAATGTCATATACAGGCAGCAGGTTCTTGGACTAATCAACCACAACACGTCCAGGTATATAGAGATCATACATCTCAGTGGAAGCCATGGACTTCTATGGATAAGGAACCCGAAAGAAGGTATTGTGAAAGGAAGCATCTGGAATCTCCCCAAAGTCCTGCAGACCCAGAATAGTAGCAAACTCAGTCCAAGACGCTGAAAACTTCTGATTCTTGGTCATCCAGGTGATCTTCCTCTCATCAGTGTGGAAATAGAGCGTGGCATAGAACTGGCCCACGAGGTGCTCATCGTAATCTTCATTGATCTCAATGAAGTCCATAAGTCCAAACTCCTCACAAATTTCTAATGCCTCACCAAAATAGTCCATCTTTGACCTCATGAAAGGAACACTGATGGAAAACTGAGTCACTACCTTGTTCTTGTTGAGTGGGTACTCCTCATAGAAGATTCTCTCCTGAAAATGAGTCCAGAAGAACTCGTTAGCTCCAGCTTCCCTTGGCTTGTTATAGGGATTGGTCCTCCTTTCCCTGCAGAACTGATCATCTGGCATATTTGCAACTGATTTGTCACGGGATGCTTGTGATTAAATGAGCACTGATCTCTGCCTCCGTGTCAAGTTCCCTTGAGGCATAACCTCAGGAGCTTCATCTTCCTCGGGGTTCTTACGAACCCTCTTAGCCGCACGCTTGCGACCCCACCCTTCGAGCCACTAGCACCTGCTCCTAAGAAAGCATAGGGGGATAGCAAAAGGTAAGATAACTTCAATCAAAAAGATCTTCGAGAAGAAATCACACTAGAACTAGAAGTGCTCAAGCTCCAGGAGGCGATAGTACCGCTTGGGGGCCACGGTAGTACTGCTGTTACCAGCAGTTCTAGCCATAGCGGTAGTACCGCTGCTGGTGGATTCTTCCATGGCACCCAAGTGAACTACTGAATCCAAGGAGAGGCAAAGAATCAACAGTTCTAATGAGATTTAATCTACTAGGGAGCACAACGAACAACTTCTAGACTAAGAGATCTCTAGCATCCCTAAGCATCATCATCTCACAAGATCTTACTCGAGGGAGAGAGATATGATGGGTTACCGGAGCTCATCCTCGTGGAGAAGGAGCTGGGTGCGATCCCTGGGCGTTCTCCGGTGTGATTGGAGCACTCAATCACCGGAGAGAGCCCTCCCCGGCGGACGGAAGACTTGGCGGCGGCTGGATCCAATGTGGGGAGGAGATGACGCAGAGAAGAGGTTATGAGGGTAACCCCTCCTCCCAGATTGTTTTAATCCCCATGGATTTTTGCCGCAGCGGTAGTACCTCCGCGCTCAGCGGTAGTACCGCCCACCTGGAACTACTGGGGCCAACGGGTAGTACCGCTGCGGGGTCTGTGCTGGGCACGAACTCCTGCAGCGGTAGTACCGCACAGAGCCACCGGTAGTACCGTGCGCTGGGTACTACTGACAGTTACATAGGTAGTACCGCTCGCAACTGGCGGTACTACCGCTAGCCGGGTCTTCCTTCCACCAAGAGATCAAAGTGATTGAAATTTTCAGAAAGAGAAATGTCTAAGGGAGGAATTGTTTGGGCTTGGGATTAGAACACAAACTGAGATGGTACTACACACTCCAACTTTTGCAAGAAAAACACTAAAATTCAAATAAGGAAAAGAGGGAGTGTGTTTCCCAAACCAACACCGACACACAAAACACAAAAGAGAGAAGACAAAAACAAACACAAAGAAAACACCACATAAGAACAAAACAAGAACCAACTCTTCAAGAGAAGAGGTTGGTGGCCTAAGCCACCATGTAAGAGATTATGGTATGTCACCGCGAAGATATATCTTGCGTACACTGCCAATTCTCGACATTGAAGCTCACAATTCAACATTAGAAAAAGAGAGATAACAATGAATATTTGCTTTGGGCATAATGGGGGGAGGGAGAACCCAATGTGTTAGGATAACACTCCCCCTATGTCCATGCCTACACCTAAACCCAAACACGTTTCATCTATAGGGGTGTGTGCTGTGTGCAAGATTCTCAAGTCAAACTCCTAGAAAATCAATGATATTTAGTTCATTCCTCAAGAACATGAATCTTGCATCATCGAGTGGTTTCGTGAAGATATCCGCAAGATTGTCCCTGGTGGGCACATAAGATAGAGCAATATCCCCTATTGCCACATGGTCTCGGATGAAATGATGACGAATCTCAATATGCTTCGTTCTTGTATGTCGCACGGGGTTGTAGGCGATCTTGATGGCACTTTCATTGTCACACAAAAGAGGCACCTTATCCAAATGAACGTCATATTCCTTGAGAGTTTGCCTCATCCATAGCAATTGTGTGCAAGCACTTGCGGCGGCTACATACTCGGCTTCGGCGGTGGAGAGAGATATGAAATTTTGCTTCTTGGAAGACCAACTCACCGAGGACCTACCAAGAAATTGGCAAGCCCCGGAAGTGGACTTCCTATCATCTTGATCACCCGCCCAATCGAAATCCGTGTAGCCCTTGAGA
This sequence comes from Alopecurus myosuroides, assembly GCA_028641055.1. NCBI lineage: Eukaryota > Viridiplantae > Streptophyta > Magnoliopsida > Poales > Poaceae > Alopecurus > Alopecurus myosuroides. Next base: position 328,786,683 of record CM054061.1, on the reverse strand, counting down.
GAAAATTGTGCCCCCTTTGGGTACCACAAACCAAACCTTGGGGTATGAACCAAATACCGAAAGATCCTATGGACCGCCATTAAATGGATTTCCTTAGGAGCCGCTTGATACCTTGCACCCACACCTACACTCAAAACGATATCGGGCCTAGATGCACAAAGGTAAAGCAAAGAACCAATCATAGAACGATACAACTTTTGGTCCACATCTTTACCCTTCGGGTTACGTGATAGGTGGCACTTGACTTGCATAGGAGATGGCTTGATCTTAGCATTTTGGATGTTAAACCTCTTGATCATGTCTTGGGTATACTTGGCTTGAGAAATGAAAGTCCCACGAGCCAATTGCTTGATCTCAAAACCAAGGAAGAATTTAAGCTCACCCATCATAGACATCTCGAACCTGTCAGTCATAAGCTTTGAGAACTCATTATTGAAAGCTTGGTTAGTTGAGCCAAAGATGATATCGTCCACATAGAGTTGGCATATGAAGAGCTCTCCCTTTACTATCTTTGTGAAGAGAGTGGGGTCGATCTTCCCAACTTCAAAACCACGGTCATCCAACAACTCTCTAATGTGCTCATACCACGCACGTGGTGCTTGTTTAATTCTATAGAGCGCCTTATCGAGCTTGTAGACATGGTTAGGAAATTTGAGATTCTCGAACCCCGGAGGTTGCTTAACATATACCTCCTCTTTTAGTGGACAATTCAAGAAAGCACTTTTAACATCCATTTGTTGCAATTTGAAATTATGCGAAGATGCATAAGCAAGAAGTATACGGATGGACTCAAGGCGAACCACGGGAGGATAGGTTTCATCAAAGTCAATGCCTTCAACTTGAGTGTAACCTTAAGCTACCAATCTTTCCTTGTTCCTTATAACAATGCCATGCTCATCTTGCTTGTTCTTGAATATCCACTTAGTGCCAATAACATTGTGGCAATCTTTGGGCTTCTCAACTAATCTCCAAACCTTGTTACGCTCAAAGTTATTGAGCTCATCATGCATAGCTTCAACCCGATCGGAGTCCTCAAGAGCTTCAAACACTTTCTTTGGTTCCACCATAGATATGTGAGCTTGATGCTCACTAAAATGTGCCAATTGTCTTCTTGTGGATCTTCTAGCTTGAATATCTTCCAAGACCTTGTTTTCTTGGGCATCAATATGCTTCAAAGCTCTTCTTATCCTTCTAGCATGACGGGCTTCGATCTCCTCATTATTGTGAGAAGGGATCACTTGATCATCTTGATCATTTGGGTCCCCGTCTTGACCAACTTGGCCTTGATCATTATCATCAATAATGTCTTCAACACTTGCTTCAACTTGAGGAGAGGACGAAGAGGATGGATGATCTTGGCCTTGACCTTGACTAGCACGAATGATAGGAGTGGTTGCAACTTGCGAAGTAACTTGGTCAATAAGAGGAGGGTCTTCAACATGTTCCTGGTTATGTGCATCACTTGGCTCCTTGGATTGTTCTTTGATTGTAGAGGAGGGATCCACTTGAGTAGAGCATAGTCCTTCTCGAGTCGCCATAAGATGTCCCTCGATAGGGCGGAAAAATCCCACACCCATCCTTCCTATGGCTTCTTGAGGCATTTCAACATCTACATTAGAAACATGAAATTGCGCCACTTGGGAGCCATCATTTTCCTCGAAAACCACACTACAAGATTCTATGACAATCCGTGAGGCTTTGTCAAAGACTCCATAAGTGTGGGATTCGGCACCGTAACCAACAATTATACCCTCAATAGTTTTGGATTGGAATTTAGACAACCTAACACCCTTGATAAAATAAAAGCACTTACAACCGAATACACGGAAGTAGGAGACGTTGGTCTTGTTGCCGGCGAGGATCTCATATGGAGTCTTGTCCAATCCATTGCGGATGTAGAGGCGGTTGGAGGAGTGGCATGCGGTGGATATGGCTTCAGCCCATAAATATTGGGGATAAGAATACTCCGCCAACATGGTCTTTGCCATATCCAAGAGAGTGCGATTCTTCCTTTCGGCAACACCATTTTGTTGAGGAGTGTAAGTGGCGGAGTATTGATGACGAATGCCTTCTTCACTAAGGAATTCATTCAAAGTGTAGTTCTTGAACTCCGAACCATTATCACTCCTAATAGCCATGATTTGCACATTGTGTTGATGTTGCACTTTGTTGGAGAAGTCGATGATGGTTTGTTGAGTTTCACTCTTGCACTTGAAGAAATAAACCCAAGTGTATCTTGAATAATCATCAATAATCACCAAGCAATACTTCTTGCCACCAAGACTTTCCTCGGGCACGGCACCAAAGTGATCAACATGGAGAAGCTCCAAGATCCTATTTGATGAAAAATAGTCTTGGCCTTGTGCAAGATATCATGCATCTTTCCTTCAACACACGACCTACAAATGCGATCTTTGGAAAAGGAAACATTTTCTTTTAGTCCGGCAATAAGGCCACCTTTGTGAAGACTTTGCGAAGTTCTCATGTTGACATGAGATAAGCGGCGATGCCACAACCATCCCACGTCCGCCTTTACGAAAAGACACATTGATTGGGAGTTGGTAGACTTCGAAAAGTCCACCACGAACTACTCATTTTCAACATGTCCCACTTATGAGACGTCAAGAGTCTTGCTCCTCAAAAGGACCACAATATCTTCATCAAAAAAGACGGAGAAACCCATCTTTCCAAGAGAGCAGACAGAAAGTAAATTGAAACCAAGGGATTCGACAAGCATGACATTCACGATAGTGATATCGAGAGCAATCACAACCTTGCCGAACCCCGATACCTTAGACGAGGACGAGTCTCCATAAGTGACAGTTGCTTGTATGTCATTTGGGCGCAACTCCATCACAAGTTCTTCGCTTCCGGTCATATGACTAGTGCATCCACTATCAATTATCCATTTAGACCCACCGGAAGCATAGTCCTGCAAGAGATCATTGACTAGAGTTAGGACCCGAGGAGGGTCCCTTCATGTTAGCAACAAGGGTCTTTGGAACCCAAATGGTATAGTAAATGTAACCCTCTATAGGACCAACATATTTAGCTTGCACAACACCATAACAATCAACATATAAGAAATGGTGTGGATTGTTAGTTCCCGTGGAGATGTTGCGAGTAGTGTTGTCCCTCATGAAACTACTACTCGAAGCAACATTGCTTGCTTGTTCGGGTGTGCTACGAGTAGTGTTGTCCCTAATGACAATACTACCCGAGGCACCATTGTTGGCCTTCTTCTTTTTCTTCTTCTTGTTCTTCTTCTTGGCAATATAGCCAAGACCTTGCTTGCCCACTTGTGGCCTAGGAGCACTCAATTGTGGTCTATCAACAACCACATGAGGACTAGGGGCCACCACTTGTGGGTTAGAGATCACAACCTTCTCAACTTGAGGGCCTTTGCCCTTGATCCTTGCAAGCTCATCTTTCAACCTAGCATTTTCCTCAATAATATTTGCATGATCACAAGAAGAAGTAGAGGTGCTAGGGTTGTTAAGTTGATTAAGTTGAGTTTGAAGTTGTTCATGCAACTCTTTGAGGAAATAATGTTGACTCTCCAAAGCTTTGTGAGCCTCGGTTAGTTTACCATGACCAACACCAAACTCAACCTTATCCTTTTTAGCCTTTTTATATTTAGCAATTGCAAGATCACATTCCTTAGTGATTTTAGAGACAAGTTCATTATGAGTTTCTTCAATAGATTCAAGGTCCTCCTCAAGAGTAACTCTAACATCATGCTCTTCCTCAAGAGTCATAGTGAGGGATGCAATTTCATCCGCATCCCTTCTTTCAACCTCACCTTTCTTCTCAAGAGCTTCTTGGGCTTATCCCAATTGGCTCATGAGATGTTCGAAGTACTTCTTGGTCTCCCCTTGCATGTTAGACATAAAACGTTCCAAAGGGAGCATTTAATCTTCTACTCTAAGACTAGCAAGATTTTCTAGTTCACTTGGGGTCTTAGAGTTGGGAGAAGTTGATACCTCTGAGACCTTAGCCATGAAGCACTTGGCATTTGGGCGAGGATGATTTTCATTGGGGGATTCAAAGAGAGATGAAGACGATGGAGTAGAGGCAATAGCTAGAGCGGCCACTTCACTAGTGGTTTCTTCTTCTTCATCACTCCCGGAATCATATTCCTCTTGAGTCACTAGCACAAACTTGGTGGGAGATTTTTTGTTGAAAGGTTTCTTCTCGAAATGAGGTTTGTTGTACTTAACCTTGGACTTGTCCTTGCGAACGAGCTTTCCACCATGGTGTTCTCTATTTTCATAGGGACACTCCGCAATGAAGTGGTGCTTATCTTGGCAATTGAAGCAAGATCTCACTTTTTGAGCCCCATCATTGCCATAGCGAGACTTGGTCTTCTCCTCAACAGATTTCTTGGACTTGGGAGGATTCCTCCAAAACTTTTCCACGGTGAGAGCAATGATATCCTTGAGCACGGGATCATACTCTTGATCCTTCAATGGAGCCAACACCTCATTTCCTTCTTCTTCATAGTCAACCTCCTGTGACACAACCTTGGCCTTCAAAGCAACCCATGCCCCTTTGTGCATTCCTATGGCCCTAGCACGGTTGTCAAGAGCATTCTTGGTTTGCACTTGATAGGAGAACATTTCTTGCATAACTTGAGTTGAGGTCATAGAAGGGAAGTCATGTCTTCCTTGTATGCTCTTCAAGTCCACGCCCTCAAATGGCATGAGGGCAATCATGTACTTCCTTTTGATCCAAGCATCATCAATGTACTTGGCACCAATATTAGTGAATGCGGTGGCAAGTGTCTTGAGCCTTCGGTACATGTCTTCATGGTTCTCTCCATCATGCATATAGAACCCTTCGGCCTCATTGTTTAAGGCATCATATCTATTCCTTTGCATGATCTCATTGCGCACAAACATGACGACAAGAGTGTCCCATGTTTCCTTGGTGGTGGAATATTGTTGAAGATGCGGCAGGTGGTTAGGACCCACGGCTTGTTGAAGAATTGACAAGGCGGTGTAGTTGAGTTGACAATCTACGGCTTCTCTTCTTGTTAGGTTCTTGGGGTCATGAGGCTTGTATCCATCGCGAGTGACCCTCCAAAGCTCTATACAAGAAGAGTTCAAGTGAGTCTCCATGTAATATTGCCATTCACGAAAAGAATATGCATCAATTTTAGATGGATCTCCCCTAGGGATTATATGAGGATGTGGGATGGGAGGATCAGGAGAATAACTTCCGGGGACGGAGTGAAATTCTCCATCTCCTTCCGTACCCTTCTTCGTGGAGTTCTCGTCGGAAGCATTTTTCGATGGATCACCATCGACCCCTTTCTTGGCGCCCTCCGGAGATTTTTTCGGAGGAGATGAGCCGGTAACCTCCGGTCCTTTGGCTTTCAAGAGTTCCATCAAGACTTGATGCAACTCATCGATTTTGGTGTCTATGGATGAGGTCAATGAATTTTTCAACTCATTGAGATCATTCATGGACACGGGCTCCGCGGAACCTTCGTTATCCGATTCATCACCCATACTTAAACTCTTAGGCGGTTAAGCCCGATAGAAGAGCCGAGGCTCTGATACCAATTGAAAGTAAAGTATAGACACCTAGAGGGGGGGTGAATAGGTGCTACGACCAATTTTAATTTTTCTTTAACAATTAGGATTGACACAAAGGTAAATTCTCTAGATGATGCAACTACGGTGAAGTTACCTATATGACAAGGCAAGCACAATAACAGTACAAGCAAGAGTAAAGGAGGAAGGGAACGAGGTAACCGATATGAAGCACACGGAGACACCATGTATTCCCGAGTTCCTCCTTGTTAAGGGAGTACGTCTCATTGGACGGGTGTGAGCTCGTCACAATGTCCTACTCAACACCACAAAGGCCTCACCCTATTCTCCGATGAACCCCGTCACAAAGGCCTAGTTCACCTTCCACTATAGATCCCCTTTGAGGCGGGAATCGATTCCTTTATAAACAAGCTTGGGGCACACACCCACAACCAAATTGGGGGCTCCCAACAATCTCAAATCACCAACAAGTGTAGCAATGGAGTCTAGGTTTTCCACAAGGAAACCCTAGACTAGATCCCTCAAGAATATGAGGTGGAAATGAAGATCGGCTCGGTGAAGATGTAGATCGGGGTCTTCTCCTTCAATCCTCCAAGTATCAACAAGTTTAGTTGGAGGGATTGGGAGAAATCTAACTTTGGAGGCTCAATAAATGCTTGTCTTCAATGCTGGAGCGAGCAACCTTTTGGGGAAGAAGGGGATGGAGTATTTATAGCCCCTGCCCCCAACTAGCCGTTTGACCCTTTTTCGTGCCTAGCGGTACTACCGCTGGGGCCAGCGGTAGTACCGCTACCTAGCAACGTGAGCGGTACTGGGGTGTCCCAGACACAGGGCGCAAGCGGTACCACCACCAAAGTACCGTGGTACTCAAGCAGCGGTACTACCGCGAGTGCACACTGGTACTACCGCTGGCCACAACTTCGAACTAAATCAAAGTGGCTGGCGGTAGTACTAGGGCACTACCGCCCTAGTACCGTAAACATTACCGTGAGCAAATCCTTGCTGGCGGTAGAAGGATCGGTACAGAGGGCGGTACTACCGCTTCCTGGAAGCACCAGTACTACCGCCAGTCAGTAATGGTACTACCGTTGAGCAAGGTTTTGCTCCTATATCAATATGACCACATCGGTACTACCGAGTCAGTACCGCTGAAGTACCTCTAGATACAGTAGCGATTTTTTATTCTGGCGGTACTTCTGGCGGTACTGGGCGCGGTACTACCGCTTGCTGAGCAGAGCGATACTACCACAGGGGCGCCCGGTACTACCGCTAGACCATGTTGATCTTGGTGGCAATGACTTGGAATTCTCTTCACCTTTTTGCGTCTAGTTGATATTTCCTGAATTAGTTTGACACACTGTTAGATACTTCATAGTGTTGTTATCAACTCCAAAACCTAAGAGAGATCAAAGATGCACATGCACTTTCACCTGGCACCCCCATGGGGGCCCCTGGCTCCCCTCCGACTCTTCTTTGTTTTGGGTAAAAACGATCTCCGTCCATTTTCAGCCCTTTCTGAGAATATTCTTTAAGAACTTTTTTGAAATAGAAAAACAACAAATGGCCTTGGGTATACTGTTAATAGGTTAGTCTATGAAAACCTATGGAAAACGAAGGAAAACATGTGGAAAACATAAAGGTATTGGATAGAAAACAAGCATGGAGGATCAAAAATTATAGATACGTTTGAAGTGTATCATTAGCCACAAGGGTCTTGGGAACCCAAATAGAGTAGTCAATGGAATCAACATTAGGGACAACATATGTTGCACACAAAACACCATAGTAATCCTCAAAGAGAATATAATGAGGGTTCTTAGTTATCGCGGAGTTATTATGAGAGGTTTCGCCCCTAATGGCATCACCACTCGTAATGAAATTCTTCATTTCTTGTGCGGGCTTAGCCTTCTTGTTATTGTTTTCTTCTTCTTGTCAACATAACCAAGACCTTATTTCCCATTGTGTGATCTTTGCATTTGCAAAAGATCATCAATATGACCCTTGCCCTTAATGTTGGCAATCTCATCTTTTAACCTAGAATTTTCCTCAAGAATATTTGCATGATCACAATAAGAAGTAGAGATACTAGACAGATCAGATTGATCTAGTCAAATTTGAAGTTGTTCGTAAGACTTGGTGAGGGTAGAGTGATTACTCTCCAAAGCCTTGTGAGCCTTGGTGAGGTTCTCTAGGTCCTCAGTTAATTTAGCATGACCAATGATGGCGTGTAACACATGTTTGTTGGGAGACCCCAAGAGGAAGGTATGAATAGCACAGTAGCAAGTTTCCCTTAGAAAGAAACCGAGGTTAAATTGACCAATAGAAGAAGGAAATCACTTCTGAAGGTTGTTGACAGCTGATGTTGGCAGGGCACACTACCGGTTCAGTAGCAACGTGGAATCTACAGAACACAATCAAGTTACTTAGCCCCAACGTAACAGTGAGGTTGTCAATCTCACCGGTTTTCCTGAAAACAAAGGATTAGACATATAGTGTGGAAAACAGTACTTGTTTGCAGTAAATGAAAAGAGAACAATGATGGCAGTGAATGAAAGGAAAACCGTGATTGCAGTAAGAAAATAATGGTTGCAGTGGTTGTATTATCAGTGTAAAGAAATAGACCGGGGTCCACAGTTCACTAGTGGTGTCTCTCGAAAACACATAGATAACATGCTGGGTAAACAAATTACAGCTGGGCAATTGATAGATATAAAGGCTGCACCGTAGTGCATATGCATGACATGATGATTACTATGTGATTCATGAGGGCATTACAACATAATTCATAGATCGTTATCCAACTGCATATATGACTAATAATCCACCCTCGGAGCGTCATCCAATCAAACCTCGAGTATTAAGTTGCAAGCAACAGATTATTGCCTTAAGTAAAGTGTGTAATGTAAACAATGTAAACATCGTTGTTTTCTCCCTAATGGCAACAACACATCCCTGACCCATTACGTTTCTATCACTCGAGCATGAGTGAAAGGGAGGCATGAACCCACTATCGAGCATAAATACTCCCTCTTGGAGTTACAAGCATCAACTTGGCCAAAGCATCTACTAGTAACGGAGAGCATGCAAGATCATAAATAACATAAACATGAAAGAACATGATAGATTGATAATCATTGGACATAGAATTCAATATTCATCGGATCCGAGCAAACACAACATGTAGCATTACAATAATATGATCTTGATCATGTTAGGCGGCTCACAAGATCTAAACACGAGGCATAAAGAGGAGAAGACAACCATCTAGCTACTGCTATGGACCCGTAGTCCAAGGATGAACTACTCACGCATCACTCTATAGGCATGCATGGTGATGAAGAGCCCTTCAGTGATGATTCCCCCTCCCGGCAGGGTGCCGGGGAGAGCTTCAGAACCCTCCCGAACTAGGGTTGGCGATGACGGCGGCTACGGAAGTTTTCGTGGAAAAAGTCTCGCGTCTTTAGGGTTAACCCATGGAGGAGCCTAAATAGGCAGGAGGGCAACGTCGATGGGTGGTTAGGGGGCCACACCACCTAGTGGCGTGGCCAAAGGGGGTCGCGCCGCCCTATGGTGTGGTCCCTCCAGGTCCCCCTCCGGGTCCCCTCCGAACTCCATGTACGTGACAGATTTCTAAGACCCTGGGATTTTGTTTCGTCCAATTCCGAGAATATTTCCGGAAAAACTTTTCTGAAACCAAAAACAGCAGAAAACAAGAACTGGCTCTGTGGCATCTTGTCAATAGGTTAGTCCAAGGAAATCCATAAAAATGACATAAAGTGTATAGGAAACATGTAGCATATGGCATGAAAACAACATGGAACATCAGAAATTATAGATACGTTTGAGACTTATGAAGCATCCCCAAGCTTAGTTCCTACTCGTTCTCAAGTAGGTAAAACGATAAAAACAAATAATTTCTGAGGTGACATGCTACCAACATAAGCTTGATCATCTGAATTGTAAAAGCATATGTAAAGCTGAGATCACAGTACTTTAAACACGGGCATGATAGATATAATTCTGACAATGAAACTTAGCAATCACTTTGCATCATGAAAAGTAACACAAATAGAAGATCATGAATAATAATGCACTTGAAAGTTATACGTATGTTTTGATCATAAAGAAAACATAACAAAGTGATATTTCGCATGTCCTTTAAAGTGGGGCAAAACATAAATGCCAGGGCACCTTCAAAGTTCAAGTGGATGACTAGAACAAATAATTTGAGAGCAAGTAATAACACATCATCAATCAATCAATAATAATCTTTGGGACTGATGCACATTAAACTCAGAATGGCAATTACGCTCTCTTAATTGTGCATAAAGTTAGAAGATGTAGACTCAACATAAAAGTAAAAGAAAGGACCTTCGCAGAGGGAAGCAGGGATTAACTCATGTGCTAGAGCTTTTTTATTTTATTAAACAAAGGCATTGAAATATTTTTTAGAGAGGTGTATGCTTATGTCAACGAATGGTAATAGAGTTCTTTTCCTCTTCCATACTAAACAAGTTGAGAGAGGTTCTAAATTATTTATACTAAGAACTTATAGCATGCACTTTATATAGTATGACACTCCTCGACACCTTTCTTTCGCAAACCATGGCTAACCAAATCCTCGGGTGCCTGCCAACAATCTCATACCATGGAGGAGTGCCTATTTATTTGTTTAGCTTTTTTATGTTATAATGGTCTAACCAGATCTTTGCAAAATTAATGACGAGCCGATGAAGCATGCAAGTCGGGGTGCTTAATTAGTATTGAAGACAACAAACCCAGCAACTTCCTCATGAGCTAAAACAAGAACACAAAACAGGTATAATTTTGAAGGTTTAAAGGTGGCACATGAGATATTTACTTGGAGTGGCGGTTAAATACCACATGTAGGTAGGTATGGTGGACACATTTCGAAAACTTTGGTTTTTGGGGGTTGGATGCACGAGTAGAGCTCATACTCAGTACAGGTGGAGGCGAGAAAAAGACTGGGAGCAACAAATTAAGAGATCAGTAATGGCCATAATCATGCATAACAACAAAAACATTATTAATCAAAGCATAAATGTTATTACAAGTCAAAAACTAAATGTTCGTAAAGTCTATAAGTGACTGGTTTGTAGTCATAAACATGGTGTAAGCATGTTCCAAGTCAACCAAATAAATCATTCGAAGGAGAATACCACAAAATTATGCTTCAGTGAGATAAAAACAACTCATGATTCTTTCAATGGCACATTAAGCACTCTCAGCAATTTTAGACAGGTCATGCTACAATAACTACTAAGCATAGAATTAAAATAACATCCAACATGACATGAACAAGTCTAGTTACAGTCTATACGAGCTTCTTTTTGCACCGTTATAAGCACGAAAATTATACTACTGCTTTCCAACACCAATCATTTCAAACTAAACAAAAACTCTCCAGGAGATATAGCAATGAAACAAGAGAGTACTAGTACTACTACTCTACTAGAACTAACATCTCTAATAATAGATGCATGAAAAACAGGAGCTAAAAGGGATTTGCAACAGCTAGAAGAAAAATTAAGAATACGAGCATGATAGAAAACGAGTATTCATATGAAAAAGTGGAGCATGTATCTCCCCCACACAAGAATGCTGGGTTCCAACTATATTTATTGCAGAAAGTAAAACAAAAGAAAACCAAGCAAAAAACAAACAAACGCTCCAAGTAAAGTGCATATGATGTGACCGAATAAAAATATAGTTTCACTAGAAGTGACATGATAAGTTGCTGATGAAGAAGGGGATGCCTTGGGTATCCCCAAGCTTAGACGCTTGAGTCTTTTTGGAATTTGCTGGGATGAACCACGGGGGCATCCCCAAGCTTTGGCTTTTCACTCTTCTTGATCACATTATATCACCCTCTTCTCTTGACCCTTGAAAACTTCCTTCACACCAAACTCAAAGTAGTTCTCATTAGAGGGTTAGTGCACAATCAAAAACTCACATGTTCTACTTGGACATGAGAATTATTAATACTTTTTAAACATTAGCTAGGTCCACTGATGTTTTGTGGAGCTAAGAAATCCACTCAACATAGCAAAAGAGAGAATGCAAGTAAAAAAGGCAAAATCTGTCAAAACCAGAACAGTATGTAAAGACAAAAAATTTGGGGCACTTATGTGGCACAAAACAAAAAACATAAAACAAGAAAAAGTTTCGAAAATAGCTGAGGATTAAACACAAAAAATTTCAGGTCATTTTGATCTTTCTGTGAATTTATACAAATTTAATAGTGGACAACAGAAATTTGTTTCCTGCGCAGAAATCCAAATCTAACTTCAACTTTCACTAGAGACTTTAGTTGGCACAACAAATGCGAGAAAATAAAGATACAAAGGAGTTTCTACAGAAGTAAACAACATCTTGACTCAAATAAAACAGAAGAAAATATTGCAAAAATTAAAGCATGGGTTATCTCCCAAGAAGTGCTTTTCTTTAGCACCTTTTAGCTAGGCCCAGAAAACAAGAATCAAGTATTTTCAAGTGAAGAAGCATCCAAATTGTAACTTGTTCTGATAATAGTATCAAAAAGCAACTTCATTCTCTTCCTAGGAAAGTGTTCCAACCTTTCTTGAGTGGTAATTTATATTTAATATTCCCCTCTTTCATATCAATAACAACACCAATAGTTCTAAGAAAAGGTCTTCCCAAAACAATAGGATAAGAAGCATTGCATTCAATATTCATAAAATGAAATCAACGGGGACAAGGTTATTGTTAGCCATAATAAGAACATCATAAACTCTCCCCAAAGGTTTATTTCTAGCATTATCAGCAAGATGAACATCCAAATAACAGTGTTCCAAAGGTGGTAAATCAAGCGTATCATAGAGTTTCTTAGGCATAACAGAGATACTAGCACCAAGATCACATACAACATTGCAATCAAAATCATTCAATTTCATTTGAATGATGGGCTCCCAACCATCATCTAACTTCCTAGGGATAGAGGCTTCACGTTTTAATTCTTCTTGTCTAATTTGCATGAGAGCATTTGTAATATGTTTTGTGAAACCCATATTCATAGCACTAGCATTAGGACTACTAGCAAGATTTTGTAGGAACACAATTACTTAAGATATATTGTAATCATCAAAATCAAGATCATTTTTATCAAAGGTAATGGAACCATTGTCTCCCGTATTTCAAAAAAATCAACACTTTTATCATGATCAGTTTCAGTGGTTTCAGGCAAGTTTAAACGTTTAACAGAAGAAATAGAGTTATTGCCAACACCAATTACTTTAACATTAATAGTAGAAAGTTTACTAGCATGAGAAGCTTCAGTTTTACTAGTGGTGGTGATAGTGCAAACTTTAGCTATATTATTTTTTCTAGCTATTTCATCTTCTCTTTCCCATCTAGCATGCAATTCAGCTAACATCCTAATATTGTCATCAATTCTAACTTGAATGGAATTAAAAGTTTTGCTTTCTTTAAAATCATGAGGCATAACCTTCATTTTAAGAAGATCAACATCAAGAGCAAGGCTACCAACTTTAGAAGCAAGAACATCAATTTTGCCAAACTTTTCCTTAATAGATTTATTAAAAGAAGTTTGTGTACTAATAAAATTCTTAAGCATGTTTTCAAGATCAGAGGGTACACTTCTATTGTTGTTGTAGGAATTACCATAAGAGTGGGCATAACCATTACCATTATTAGAAGGATATGGCCTATAATTGTTGCTGCCAAAATTATTCGTATAAGCATTATTGTTGAAATTGTTGTTTTTAATGAAGTTCACATCAATATGCTCTTCTTGAGCAACCAAAGAGGCTAAAGGAACATTGTTTGGATCAACACAAGTTTTACCATTAACAAGAATAGACATAACAACATCAAGCCTATCACTCAAGGAAGAGGTTTCTTCAACGGAATTAACCTTCTTACCTGGTGGAGCTCTCTCGGTGTGCCATTCAGAATAATTTATCATCATATCATCAAGAAGCTTTGTTGAGGAGCCAAAGGTGATGGACATAAAGGTTCCTCCAGCAGCTAAATCCAGAAGGTTTCTTGAAGAAAAAATCAGACCTGCATAAAATGTTTGGATGATCATCCAAGTAGTCAGTCCATGAGTGGGACAATTCTTTACCAAAGATTTCATTCTTTCCCAAGATTTATCAACATGCTCATTATCAAGTTGCTTAAAATTCATAATGCTACTTCTTAGAGATATAATCTTAGCAGGAGGATAATATTTTCCAATTAAAGCATCTTTACATTTAATCTGTGAATCAATACTATTTCTAGGCAAAGATAGCAACCATTCTTTAGCTCTTCCTCTCAAAGAGAAAGGAAACAATTTTAGTTTAATAATATTTCCATCTACATCCTTATATTTTTGCATCTCATAGAGTTCAACAAAATTAATAAAATGGGTAGCAGATCATCAGCACTAACACCAGAAAATTTCTCTCTCATAACAAGATTTAACATGGCCGACTTAATCTCATAAAAATCAGCAGTAGGAGCAGGTGGAGCAATAGGTGTGCTAATAAAATCATTGTTGTTTGTGCTAGTGAAGTCACACAACTTAGTGTTCTCGGGAGTACTCATTTTATCAAGAGTAAAAAAAGGATAAAAATAACAACTAGAATAAGAACTAGTTTTTGTGTGTGTTTTTTATATAGAGAAGCAAACAAGACAAAATAAAAAATAAACTAAGCAAAACAAAAACAAAGTAAAGATATTGGAGGTGTGATACGTCATAAATGTATCCTTAATTTCTGATGTTCCATGTTGTTTTCATGCCATATGCTACATGTTTTCCTTACACTTTATCCCTTTTTATTGATTTTCTGGGACTAACCTATTGACAAGATGCCACAGAGCCAGTTCCTGTTTCAGAAAAGTTGTTCTGGAAATATTCTCGGAATTTGACGATTCAAAAGCGAAAAGTCTTAGAATTCCCGAAGGGTCAAGGAATTCCAAAGGATACCCGGAGACGGGGCCCTAGAGCCCTCCCACCATGTCTGGGCGCGGGTGGGCCCCTGGCTGCGCCGGGAGGTGGTGTGGGCCCCTCGGGTGCCCACCGCCATCTCCCTTCGCCTATATATCCCTCCCCCCGAGGCATAAACCCTAAGGATATCGTCCCCCTTCCACGAAAAGTTCCGTAGCTCTGCCGCCGCTGTCGACATGTTTCGGGGGACAGAAATCTCTGTTTCGGCACCCTGCCGGGACGGGGAAGTGCCCCCGGAGCCATCTCCATCGACTCCACTGCCATCTTCATCGTCGTTGTTGTCTCCTATGATGAGAAGGGAGTAGTTCTTCCTTGGGGCTGAGGGCTCTACCGGTAGCTATATGTCTCATCTCTCTCTCCCATGGTGTGATCTTTATGTGATCATGATCTTTGTAATCTAGTTGAATAAGTAGATGGTATTCTTCATTTGTTATGCTACTCAAGTGGTTTTGTTATGAGATATCCTTAAACACTTTGATCACGGTGTAAAGGTGATAGTGTGTGCACCATGTGGTTTAGCATGATATTTATATCTTGTGTTGGATGACCCTATGAAATTGTGGCGTTTGTTTAGTACTAATTTGGGGCGCTCATAGTGACAGCGTGGGGTGCCCTTGAGAGGGAATATAGACTTGAGGAGTGCAGTTACAGCCCTACGCATGGATGGGTGTTCGTTCTCCGACCGAAGAGTGGTTAAGAGTAGCACAGTGAAGAGATGATATTTATGCATTCAATTATGTTATCATTGTTGAGAGTGTTCACTAGTTAAAGTAGGATCCCTAGGCCTTGTTTCTAAGTATTGAAACACCGTTTACAACCTGTTCTGCTACATATTTGTTTGCTTCCATTTTTATTTCAGATTGTTACTACTCCCTCAGTTCCATATTAGATGACTCTCAAATAGATGTATATAGTACTAAAATATGTATAGATACATCTATGTGGGAGTCATCTAATATGAAACAGAGGGAGTATCACTTATAATCATCCATATTAGTTGTATTTTACTCTCTCTTTGTCAAATTAGTGCACCTATACAACTGGCAATTGTATTAGGTGTGTTGGGGACACAAGAGACTTCTTGTATCGTAATTGCAGGGTTTCTTGAGAGGGATACCTTTGACCTCTTCCTCCCTGAGTTAGATAAACCTTGGGCGATCCACTTCAGGGAAACTTGCTACTATTCTACAAACCTCTGCACTTGGAGACCCAACACTGTCTACAAGAATAGAAGCGTGCGTAGACATGAAGCTCTTTTCTGGCGCTGTTGCCGAGGAGGTAAGGTAAAAGGTACTCACATCCTCTGTGAGTGCTCGAAGTTATTTCCTTTAGATTCTGCAATTATATCTTTTTGTTTCTTGTTTTCACTAGTTAGGCTTAATTGCACTTGTTCCTTGTTTTTATTTTTGCTAGTTAGTCTTAATGGAAAACAACAAAAACATGAGAGAGCTTTATTCGCATGCTAGTAGCAATGTTATTAGCATTAATTCTTTGGATACCATTATTTCTAGTGCTATGGAAAAGTCTAAGCTTGGGGAAGCTAGTTTTTATAATCTTTTTAGTGCCCTGGCTTTAGAGGATAAAATTTTCTCTGATGATACTTTATCTCCCATGAGATAAATCTAATGATGCCTGTGATATTTTAAATCCTCCTGCTGAAAGTATTCCTTTTAAAATACCTATGAAAATCATTGAACGTGTCAGGAACAACTGCTATTTTGGAGATGTAACTGTCCATCCTAGTGATCATTTACTCTTTATACATGAATTATACGGGTTGTTCAAGTGTGTAGGTATTTCAATGGACCAAGTTAAGAGGAGGGTATTCTCTTTGTCACTTAAGAAAAACCAAGGGAGTGGTATGAGCTACTAGATGATCCTCATCATTTGGAGTGGAAGGAGCTTAAATCTCCATTTTATTCTAAATTTTATTCTTCTCATGAACTGTATTTAGATAGCAATTACATTTATGATTTTTGTACTCGTGATGGAGAAAGCATTTCTCAAGCTTGGGGAAGAATGAAAACATTAATACTTAAATGTCCTAACCATGAGCTTCCTAAGAAAATAATTGTTACTAATTTTTATGCAAGGCTTTCAGGACATTACAGGGATTATCTAGATGCATGTTCAGAGGGTTCTTTCTCCAGCAAGAAGGTTGAAGCTAAATGGGATCTTCTTGAAACAATTCAAACCAATAATGCAGGTTGGAATAACAACAAAGGTAAAGAATCAGGTATAAACTATGAGTATGATTGCATTAAGTCTTTCGTTGAAACTGCTGATTTTCAAGAGCTTAGTGCTAAATATGGTCTTGATCCTCAAATTATTGTTGGTTGGTATAGATCCTTTGCTTCTTACATTAATGTTCCTAAAGAAAATGGAGACATATATCATGAACCTTTTAAAGACACTTGCATGAAAAATGAAATTGTTATTAATGATTGCAATGAACATGCTCAAACTTCTGAAAGTACTATTTCTTATAAGCATGTTAATTTTTGTGGAGCACTTAGACCTTGTGAAAAGAATCAAATCTAAGAATAATAGTGTATCCATCATAGGAATGAAAAAACTAGAAAGTTGGACAGGGTTTTAGATGATCTTGGTAAAAAAGTTTGTGCCCTCTATCCTTTTATTTGTGAACTTTGCTGTAAAGTGGGTCATTTTAATTTTCAATGCTCAGACTGTAAGAGTAACCATTCGAATCCTATGAGTATTGCAAGTTTGTATTGTGATGACAAGATCACTCTTAGTCGGCATGATGAACTTACATTATTTTTGGGGTGTGAAGAGTTATCAAGAATAACTTCTTTCGTAGATATGAGTGCTCTTGGTATGAATAGTGACCTGCATGGTTGACATCTTTATTGTATTAATAATTGCCACGCAAATACTTACATACAAAATATTATAAAAGAGGATACCTTACCAAAATATGACATGACTAATATTTATAAAAGAGGAGACTTTACCAAAACATTCAAGATTTATTTTAAGAACGTAATAAGTTGTTATTTTGTTCCGGTCTTTTGAAAGAACAAATGATATTGTTAAAACTATGACCATATTCCATAATTGATGGATGAGTTAATATAAATCGTGTTGGTAAAGTAAACATATATAATACTAAATGCTAAACATTGCAAGAATTAAAGAATTTCACTTAAATTGGGACACAACCATTTTAGTTCATATCGAAAAGGAAAACATGAAGGAACTCCATGTTAATGGACTTGTGGAGTCATTTTGTTTTGAATAAATTGACGCTTTTGAGACCTCTTCCAAAAGATGACTAGAATTTCGTTCATGGGCCAAAGTAGAATGGACGACTAATTTAGTGGAGATTATACATATTGATGTATATAGTCCATTATGTGTAGTCATGTGTGGTGGATTAATTTTTCCTTCATGAAATTCCGTTGATGATTTAAGTAGATATATGAGTATATCTATTTAAAGAGAACGGAGTTTGACATTTTTGAATTGGTTCAAACTATTGTTAGTATGAAGTAAAAATCATTGTAACAAGATAATCAAGAATTTATGATTGGATCATAAAGGATAACGTTTGAGTTACAAGTTTAGCAAAACATTTGAGGAGTTGCCGAATTGTTCTACAACTTATACTTCTCGAATACCACACATTAGTTTGGAGTATTCAAGAGACAAAATCAAACCTTGTTGGACATGGTAAGATTAATAAAATTGCCATTATAATTTTATAGTTTATACATTAGAGACAACCGCTTTTACACTGAGAAGGGCGCCATCATGATCCGTTGAAATTGACACCATATAAGTTATGGCTGGGGTAGTGACCCGAATTGTCTTTTTCTTAAGTTTTGGTATGCATAACATGTGTAAAATGTTTACAACCAAAATAGGATACATATATGTTTATAAGGTTATCCCAACGAATCCATTGGGTATTTCTCCTATCACCAAACCAAAAGACAAATGTTGTTTGTCAGAAAAGGTTGATTTCTCGACAAAGTAGTTCTTGCAAAACAAGTGAGTGGGAGGACAATAGAAACTCGACGAGATTAGAAATCTTTGTTATCATGTCAAGAGTAGCGCAACACTGGAAGTTGTTCCGGGGTTTCCTATTTTGACTATGCAAGCATGATGCAGCTCACCTCAAGAGACTCATCACATGCTCTCTTAAAGGAAGCTCTAATGGCAGAAGTGTCAGTATCAAGAGGCACATCTGGGATTGGGATATCCAGAACACTTTCCTTTCTCTCATCCCTGAGAAGAATTCTCAGGTTACGGATAAAATCCGAATAGTTTGTTCCATTTAACTTTTCCTTTTCAAGGACGGACCGCAACACAAAAGGGGTGGGTTGGTTGTTACATGCCATTGATCTACAACAGAAAAACATGCAAAATACTAAGACAATAATCCATGATAGAGTAAAAGACATTAAACAATTTAACGTGGTCTACTCCCACTAAAACCAGCATCCCTCTATTGGTACTTAGCGATTCAAGATCCGCAACGAACAAGTCGACTAGTGACATTTGCATCACTGCTAGAAGACAAGGTAGATCGATAAGCAACACTTGCTAATCATATCACATATGACTCTTGTTGTTGGGTGAAATCTCCATGTTAAAACACCAACCTTTATGCCCCAAGGCACTTAACCGTTAAGATTACCTTGATGAGTTAACCAGCCCTTTATGCGCGTAAGCATCAGCAGATGGCACCCTGCTGCAACCGTCGTACCACCTAACCGATACATACCCACCTAGTCAACGAAAACTGATGGCTCCCTGCTGCAACAGACCCACCATCAATCGTAGAAGACATGGGATGGTGCAATTTTTAGTTGGGGGGCATACGAACTTATCTTTTACGAGGGATCGTTCTACTTCTACGAATCTAACATGCATAGGAGTAAAACAACAGGAATAGCAATCACATAGTTGTGACACAGTATGGCCCATTTCACATGGTGATATCCATCTCCATGGAACCTGTCCACCATAATGATCTCCATCTCCATGGTCCATGTGCACCATACCTCGGGGTGATGAGTCCTCCAAGAAACTTCTACAAGCTATTACTACTAACAGATAGAAAAGAAGATTACATGGATAGTATGAATCATCACAAGTCGGCATGCAGGCCATTAATACAATAAGTGACAACACAATATGGCTCCATCCGTGTTGACATACTCACGACACGCAGGTCATGAAAATATTTCACACATGCATCACATATAGAGAGGGCCATACCGGTCACAAAATCTGCAAAAACAAGTTAGACGTTCTAACACTAAAACTTGCAGGGCCTAAAAGACCGTCTTAGAAGTAGAATTCGCCAAAACCTTAAAATAGTTTGGATCTCATTAGACCGGCGGAAGAGTTACGACAAAAAAATTGTTGCGCATCTTTTTCCAGTTGAGACTTTTTCGATCCGAGGTCGTATGCAAAAGTTACAGCCGTTTTACCGGGGCTTTTCATTTCTGTGAATTCCCCGAAACCGGCGGCAGATCCAATCTGTCACCCCGCGCATCTCATGCACACCGTATATGATCTAGACTCCGATTTGACCAATCATATTGATCTTCGCGTGCTGCAATTGAATTTACGTGTCACAGTCTACCCCAATGGCAGAAACCGACCGGTAGGGGTATGTCGTACGACGATCTCTCGCATCACGATCACTGAATCCAAATCACAGATCGAAATATCTACTCCATACAATCGATCGCATAAATCATACCCCATCTACATATCACATATGCAAACGATCCGAATCTATAACTACTCAACATCGGCTCTGATACCACTGAAAGAAAACGGGGTAGGCTATACTAGCGCAAATCAAAATTTCTACCGCATCAACCAAGATCCGCTGCAAGATATAGATCACGAGATTACCACTAGATGCGTTGTGCCGATCTCAGTGAAGTGGGTCCAGGCAGGGTAGTCATACGTGATGGAGGGATAATAACCCGGTAGGCCAACTCCAAGGTATAACCCGGCCCGAAGGATGCTGCGCAGGATCCGGCTAAGGATAAAGAACTTTCGTAAGGCCCAAGTTTATAGGCCCAGTAACTCGGATTGTGGGTTACGGTAAAGGAAGGTTAGGGCTCGTATGCCGTGTCCGGGTAGGATCCAGGGTGTGTCTTGGAGGACAAACCGGGGGGTACGGGTGCTTTATAAATCGATCCCTAGGTCTAGTTGACAAATCCAAGAGCCCTAGTAGGGCCGCTTGATATTGAACATCCAGTGTATACAAGAGATCGAGTTAATATATTGAGATCGGAGACTTGGCGACTTGATTGCCGGCTACCAGATCGAGTTGCATCATGTTTTCCTCTGAGCTAAACCCTCTCCCAAACGCCTGTGTCGTCTTGCCCCAAGATCAGTTACCCCCGGTAACGTCTGCCGTGATTATCCCACGACAGTTGGCGCCCACCGTGGGGCCTGCGTCCAAAGGTGTTTACATCACGGGAGAAGCTCGGAAAAACATGGAGAATCTTGTCATCGGCGAGATCTACATCGACCACAAAGGAGAAAAGATGGTGGAGGATTCCGGCTGGGGGCCAGAGTCGGATCACCTCGAGTCCGGATCTACTGTGACGATCGGCCAGATCAACATCTTCATCGGTACGGTACGTACACCTGATTTAAAGGGACAATATCATGTGCATACTACAGGAACTTCTAGCATGGACAAAGAGACGTTAAAGCAAACGGTAAACTCGGTTTCCTCAGCCGTCCCGGGATACCTGAGATGGGCGGAACAAGAGGTAACATGGAGCAGAAGAGATCACCCGGAAAGAATAGAGCGCCCAGGAGTCTTGGCATTGGTGGTTGCGCCACAGGTCAATGGTTACGAGCTGAAAAGGGTCCTGATGGACGGTGGAAGTAGCATTAACATCCTGTATTGAGAAACCTTCTTACGCATGTGTCGGATATATACTGAATAGGGGTATAGAAGATGGTAGACAAAAGAGCCGGACTACCAGGGTGGCCTACATGGTAATGGGCTTAGGTCCATTGGGCGGCCCAGTAGTCCGACGCGCAGAAGCCGGATTCTAGAAGAACCCGGATCACGGCCCACGTGATCTGGCTTGGAGGAGAAGACGGATTCCTTACTTTCCAAGTTACAAGTTAAACGTAGTCTTCTAGGTTTCTTGTTCTGTAAGCCCTAATCCGGCTATTATATAAAGCCGGACGGGAGATAGATTAGATAGGTTCAAGTTTCACAAGCTAAAGCTCTACGCAACTCGCCGAGAAGCTCATCCTCGTCGAGTAGCTAGATCTATTCCCTCACACTGTAACCCTGTTATACGGGCTTTAGTCCCAATTAGTGAGAAGTGCAGGAGTAGGTACGCCGTACTGTCGCGACGTACCGAACCTGGGTAAAATCCCGTGTTCTGTGTTACTACGTTATCCTGTTACCCCACGTCTCTACCGTAGTCTCATGGCACCCCAGTCTATGAAAACTACTACGATGTCTCGACAGTTGGCGCCCACCGTGGGGCAAACGACGTCAGGCGTGAAATTCCGATCTGGGATACTCGGCGGAATTGGAAGATCGATCACTGTCGGAAGCTTGGAATTCGACGACGACGTCGGGCGCTTCCTCAACAACGGATCCTACATACCGGCGCAAAACCACCTGGTAAGTGCCTGCGTGTTACCGATTGGATCTGCTAACATCTTTATCGGACTAACTGCAGAGGCAATGGGGTTTTGCGGTGGAAGCAAATTTATCCCACCCGCCCTATACCTAGTCGAAGACGACTATGATGCCGGATTTTGCTCAGATCGCCGACAAAACAGTGATACGCACTTTATCGGCATGGTGCAATCCGAAATCGCTGAAAACACGGATGACGGAAGTCCCGTGCAAGAGGCAGATAACAACCTACCCGTCATAGAGACGGAAGAACCAATACCCGTCACAGAGACGGAAGATCCGACATCCGTCAACCAGACGATGAACTCGGAAGCAGAGTCCGTGCTTGCCGCCATAGAGGCGAGATTGGAGTCGGAAACCGGATCGGATAACTTCGACTCCGAAGACGAAGACGATGATGCCTTCGTAAGGAAAGTTAAGTCCTTTCAAGAGGGATTCCATGAAGTGCTAATGGCAAAACCAGCTGATACAACGGGTGCCGACAGCCAGGAAAGCCCTAAAACTCCTCCGCCAGTGGAAGAGAGAGAAGACGGAGAAACTTCTCCGATATTCCCTAATGTCAAGGAGATGACAGAAGACGAACCTGTCAAAAAACCTCCTTCTTCCAAGAAAAAGCACCGTGCTTCTAAAAAACTCCAGTACAAACTCCGGAAGAAAAAGTCAGCTGATCTCGCTGATGAAAACCTGGAAGTTGGAGATATTAGTGGCACAAAGCCCGCGGAAAAGAAATCTAAGGAAATCACTGCTCCGCCAATGACAGAACTGGAAGAGCAAGAACTATTACAAACACCAGTGGGACCAGATGAACCCCCTGAGATGCTGGAAGCCAGGAGACAAGCTTTCCAACGGCAACAGCAACATCTGCTTAGATCTCGGCAACACCTCCAACAAACTCATAATGACATCAAAATCATGAAGGAAGAAATAGAGGAGTACGAGAGAAAGCATAGATCTGCCTTAAAACCTACTAGGTTACCCGGAATCGCAAAACCGGAAGAACTGCCGCCAAAAGAAAGGTTTTATAACCCATCTTGGCAAAAGCAGTTAAACGGCAAAGATGCCAAGGGCGAACCAATATACAAAACCGCAGCGGAAAACGCGGAAGCAGCGTTCGCCATCCTAAACAACGATCTGTACTCCAACGGGGAAAAACTCCAAGGGGTGTATGCTTTCCTAGGAAAAGCATTACAGCAGCAACAGCGAGGCCAAGAGCGATCAGGGAGGCTGCATGATAATTCCGCCCTCTGCAAAACAGTTACTTGCGCTGCTGGAGCACCTGGACCGGAAGAACCCGGAGATTCGGATAAAAAAGAGGATCCGAGAAAAGACAAGAAAAACCCCGACAACCGGGACGCAGCGTCTAGAACCGGACCTCATCTCCCGAAAGATGGATATAAACCACACGATCGGGAAGACAAACACCGGAATGACGGCAAAATAATGCCACCTCCGAGAAACCCAGCTGAAAAAGCTGGAAGATACGATACACCTCACAGACGTGAAAGATCTCGGACACCGCCTAAAGATAAGGAAAGGTACAGGAGCAGGACTCCACCTAATCCCAGGGGGCGTGACAACGGAAGAGATAGAGATAACCTCGGAAAAGCGCGTCCGCGCAACAATGGAAAAGAAAGGAGCAGATCCCCTTCTGTCCATTCAGCCGGGAGATATTCTGCACATATTGATAGAGCAGAAAAGGATGATCTATACTTTGGTCCTAAGTGTTTTGCTGACAGGATCCGAAGGATAACCCTGCATTCTGGCTTTGCCAAAGTTGGTCCAACCTACCAAAAATATACCGGCAGTACAAACCCGGATACCTGGCTTTCAGATTATTACACAGCCGTCCAAATCAACAACGGGACAGACTTGGAAGCTGTCAAGTTTCTTCCCCTAATGTTGCTAGACGGAGCCAGAGATTGGATCAATGGTTTACCATCAAGAACTGTCGACAGTTGGGATGATATGGCGAGAGTATTTACTCAACATTTTCGGGGAACATACAAACGCCCAAATAGCATCAACCAGCTGAACCGTTGCACCCAATTTGAAGACGAACCATACATGGATTTCATCTCTAGATGGACTGCAATGAAGAATAGTTGCTCTGGAGTAACTGACGTACAAGCAATGCATGCTTTCGTCAATGGCCTAAAACCCGGACTTGTACCGTTCATGGTTGGTTCTAAAAAGCACAAAGATCTCGGATCTATGCTTACAACCGCTAACGAGCATGCTGCAGCCGAAGATGATATCAGAGCAAGAGGAGGCAATATTGAGTCACTGATACTGGCCAAGAAAACACCTCGTTCTGATAAAAAAGGAACTCCGGAGTCAACAACAAAGCCCAAGGAGGTCAACATAGCCTTTGGAGGAGAAAAGGTGAACAAGTGGAAAGGCCGCAGTCCGGATCCAATCAATTACACTCCCGAAGAATGGGAGAGAATTAAGTCGGAACCCTGCGTCCACCACTCTCAGTTTGGGAAACCAACCCACACAAACGCGCAATGCCGGCTAAACAAGCATATGAAAGGCAATGCAGGATCTGGAAATAAAGGGAAGGGTTCCAAGAGGAAACCTGCCAAACAAAAGCCAGAAGCTGAAAAAGAAGACAGTGAATCGGACACTGATGACAAAATCCAGGAACAACAGCGAAAAGGCGAACCCAAATTTCCGAGAGTTGACGGAGAAGCAATGTTAACTTTCCTAGCAACCCCGTCAGCAAAGGTGGCCAAAAGAACACTTCGAGAAATAAACGCGGTTGTTCCTGCGACCCCGAAATTCTTGAAGTACTCCAACACACCGATAATCTGGGATCAGTCAGATCATCCCGGAAATATCCCTGAACCCGGCACACAAGCTCTTGTTGTAAGCCCTATTGTTCAAAACACTAGGCTAAGAAGAGTGCTGATGGACGGAGGATCCAGCATCAACATAATGTACCTGGATACACTGAAGCACTTGAAGATATCCGAGTCCCAGCTCAACTACAACAATATACGCTTCCACGGCATTGTTCCTGGCAGGCAAGCACGATCCCTAGGAGAAATTTCCCTAGATGTCACCTTCGGAGATAAAGATCACTTCCGGCAGGAAAAAGTATCCTTCGAAGTAGTGCCGTTCGAAAGCGTGTATCACGCAATACTCGGACGTCCGGCTTTCGCCAAATTTATGGCAAGATCTTGCTATATCTACAACAAGCTGAAGATGCCAGGACCCAAAGGAGGAGTAATCACCATTGCCGGTGATTTCAAGCTGGCAAACGAGTTGGAGAAAGAAAACGCCCTTTGCGCTCAGAGAGTTATAGCAAGGGAGGAACTGAAGGAATTAGCCAAGGAGGTATCGCCGAAAGAAATGCCGGCAGGAAAAGAAACTCGGAAGCCAACAGATAGCTTCAAGGCGTCCGAGAATACAAGACAGGTAATCCTAGATCCCAAAAATCCGACAAAATTTGTCGTCGTAGGGACTGGGATGACCGACAAATAGGAAGGCGAGCTCATCAAGTTCCTCCGTGAGAACTGGGATATTTTCGCCTGGTGTCCAGCTGACATGCCAGGCGTACCCAGGGAACTTGCTGAGCACCAACTCAAGGTTATTCCCGGATCAAAACCCGTCAAACAAGGTCTCCGTCGGTTTGACGGAAGAAGACGGAAGGCTATTGGCAAGGAAATTATCCGGCTTTTAGCAGCGGATTTCATCAAGGAAGTAATCCATACTGATTGGTCCGCAAATCCGGTATTAGTGCCGAAGAAAGACACCACTGCTCTTAGAATGTGTATAGATTACACAGGATTGAACAAGTTGTGTCCGAAAGATAGGTTTGCGTTACCGCGAATCGACACCACTGCAGGCTCTGAGCTTTTATGCTTTTTGGATGCATACTCCGGGTACCACCAAATACGCATGAAAAAGGAAGATCAAATCAAGACTTCTTTTATAACCCCGTATGGGACGTACTATTACGTAACCATGCCTTTTGGCCTGAAGAACGCAGGTGCAACCTACCAGCGTTGCATGCAACGCTGTTTGCATAATCAAATTGGCAGAAACGTCCATGTTTACGTGGACGATATCGCTGTCGTAACCAAGGAAAAAGATACACTCCTTGAGGATTTGCGAGAAACCTTCGAAAACTTGCGCACTTACAAGATGAAGTTGAATCCATCTAAGTGCGTATTCGGGGTTCCCTCAGGAAAACTTCTGGGTTTCATCGTTTCTCACAGAGGAATAGAAGTTAACCCGGAAAAGATCAAGGCAATCTTGAATATCTCAAAGCCTACATGTGTAAAAGATGTCCAAAGATTGACGGGTTCTGCCACAGCCATCAGCAGATTCATCAGTTGGCTGGGGGCTAAAACCTTACCACTTTACAAGATGCTGAAAAAATTCGACAAAGTCAAGTGGATTGCGGAAGCCTGGGAACGTATAGAAAGTTATGTACCTTTCCGTACTTAGTTCAATTTCTATGTAAACATCTTTTGAGATCATGAAATAAAGTTGTCGGAATGCTGTCATCCATATTATTTATAAGTGCAAAGTGTTTCCGCCTGATCTATTTCCCAATGATCTTACAAATTTCTCAACGTTAACCCGAATTGTGCTTGCGTACTCGGCGTTACAAAACTGAATGATTTTTCAGCCTGTTAACGGCTAAGGGAAACTTGAACTGCCTGTGTGCCCAAGTTTCACTTAAAAAAAAACTTTCCTTAAATTCTCTAAGTCTTATCTGATTGTGTGTGTGTTGGGTTACTGGAACTAGTTAGTAAAAATGCCTTTAGCATGATCCATGTTTCCGAGTTTCAGAAACTGCTTGGTTCGTCCCCAGTTACTCGGCATGAAGATTCATATTGCTATTTGAGCCATTTCAAACACTAAGGACAGTTAAGGCATATACACCAGAGAACTTAGAAGATAAAGGAATGGTAAAATATGAAAAACTTGCAAAGATTTTCATAATTTAAACTGCAAAAGATGGAAGTTTCATTCATATAAAAAGAAGCATTACATTTTGATTACATTGAGAGAATAGTAATGCTCCTATTGTCTACTTTTTCTATCCAGGTTCCAGGTGACCCTTCAAGCATCTGACTCCTCCTCGCTGCTTTCGTCTTGAGGGATTGGAGGAATCTCTGCTTCTGGATAGTTGATGGAAATGTTTACCATGGAGGCAATCTGGGTGGCGTGGCCCTTGACTTCACCAAAGATGGTGTTTCGCTGCATATCCGTGTATCCTTGAGGGACACCGGACGCCACGCGCCAGGATTTAGCACTAGGGTAGTGCATGCGCATGAGGCCAAGAGCCATGCGCGCACCACCCCGTGCAGCGGAGCGAAGGAAAGATTCCTTAGACTCCACCACCTCCATGATGGCACCCGGAAGCTTTTCAACCTCCGAGCACTCCCCATATTTCTCGGGAAGAAACTTGTCTACTAGCTGCGTTGCAGCAGCCTTCATCAAATTCCATGTCTCCCCGAAAGCTCGGATGCCTGCAGCCCGAGTGCCATCTGGGGTATCTCCTGGTTTTTTCCAATAAAACACCCAAAAGGGTTAGACAGAAAACCAGAGAAAGTAAAACATGGAAAAATGGTACATAAGTTAGAAATTTACCAATGAGCTTGTCGATCTCGGAAACTTCCTCCAGGCGAAGGTTCAGAGCATCGGTCAAATCCCGGATGGTGGATTTGTCCTTCTCCGCCTGCTCGGAAGCCTTGGAATTGGAAACTCCAAGGGCCAGGTTGCTGGCTTCCAAGTCTTGTTGAGCTTTCACAAGGTTCTTGTGAAGCTCAACATTCTCCTTGCGGAGAATTTCGGCATTGCCAGAATCTTCTGCTGCTTGTTTAGCCTCAGCTAATGCAGCTGAAAAGCAAGGGAAAAATCCGAGTTAGCTAGCTTCTCGGAAAAAACTTAGGCAAATGATTGAATCGGAAATTTCAAAAGGAAAATGTTCACCTTGTGTTTCCGACAATGCGAGCTTAGCTGATTCCAGCTCTGCTTCCCTTTCTTCAAGAATAGAGAGAAGACTTCTAACTTCTTTATTCTTGATGGTAAGCTTCCGGAAAACTTCCCTGTTGATGGCTTCCGAGGTTTGCTGAAACATGGCAAGGAGAAGAATGAGTACAAAAAGCATCAAAGCAAAAAGCACGCATTTTAATTAATGCTTGGGGGCTAGAGTTATATACCTGGCTCATGCGCTGCAAACCTGCCAAGTTTTCTTTGAATTCTTTCGCGTATTCCGCGAAGAGATTTCCGGCTGCGTCCAAGCCGTCATTGATAGCTTTGAAATCCTTGTCAAAGGTGGGAATTTCCTCGTCGAAAGTCCGAGTTAATTTTTCCACCTCTGGGGCCGCCCTTTCCCTCGTGTCCGGGTCGGACACAATGGGCTGGCTGGGCTCTGGGGACTTGGTGGTGGGGGTTGCAGTAGGCTCTTCCGCCATCGTGCTTGGCGTGTCCGGGGCGACGGCGGGAGAAGGTTGGCTGCCTCGGCTCGAAGAAACCTTGTGTTTCTTCAGCTTCTTCGGCTTCAGGGTGCAAGGTGGCAGGCTAAAAATATAAAAACCCGGAAAAGGTCAAAACACCGAAGATGGATGAAAAAAGTTCCCATAAAAGAAATTTCCAGAAGAAAGAACCTGGAGGTGGCGACGGGGATTCCGTCAAGATCGATAATTTCGTCCGAGGAGGTTATCTTCTTGCGCTTGCGTCCACCTGTAGCGGCGGTGCGCAGCGCGTCCAGCTCAGCCTCAGACACCAAGTCCGAGTCTGAAAGATCCTCGAACTGTCGAACAAGCAAAAACCAAAATCAGAAGCTAGGAAATCCGAGATAAAATAGAACTGTACCCAAATGACTGAAAAATTACCTTGGGAACCGGATTTTCGGCCGTGTACATTGGCCGACTCTCTGTGTATTGGTCGCGCGATGCGACCAACTGGTTGATGCGCCGCCTAAGTTCCTTTGCGGGCCAATCCTTGGCGGATGTCCGCATCGGATCGTTGACTCCCGTGTATTCACACAGGAAACGGCCGCTGTGGTTGGCTAGTGGCTGGATCCGCCTAATCAGCCAGCATAGAACCGTGTCCATGCCGGTTAGAGGCGGATCCATGGAGGTGAGCTTGGCGATGCGCCGCTTGATCTTGAGCAGATCTGGCGGCAGAACTTGGACGGCTTCTGTTACCCAGTTATCCTGGGGAACGGCGGCGGAGTTCACAAAAGGTGGAACCCCGACGGCCTTTTTAGGAAAAGGCACGTCGGGATGATAGAAGAAAGAACCCGTCCAAAATTTGACGGATTCTGAAGTTTTGATCTTGGGGAACCAATCCTCTCGGAATCTCCGAAGAGTGAAGGATATAGTTCCGCAAGTTGGGAGTGCGCCCTCCGAAGAGTTACGCTTAACTCCAAAACAGTACATCTAGAAATCTAACCTAGGTTCTATCCCTAAGTAGCCTTCGAACAAGGCCTGAAAGCCGGCCATGTACAGAATGGAATTGGGGGGAAGATTGTGGGGCTGGATGTTGTAATGAGAAAGAACCTGGAGGAAGAAAGAAGATGGTGGAAGTCCCATACCTCGCAAAAGGTGGGAAGAAAGGAGTACCCTTTCGCCATCTCGTGGCACGGGTTCAGTTTCTTCTTCCGGCAGCCGCCATTTCTTCTTGAGAACCAGGCCCTCCTTTTCCAAGTTTGGAAGGAGAGCCGGGGGAATACTGCAGGCACTCCAGTTGCCTGCAGATTCCGCTTCCTCGCCCGCTCCGGCGGCGGCGGCGGCGGCCTCCGCGGCGGCGAGTTCGTCACCGAGAAGCTCGATCTTCTCCTCCGCCGTTTCAGGTGCAAACGGCGGGGTTGTCGCGGCGCTCGATGGCGCAATGTCCGCGGCGGTGGAAGCGTTTTCTCCACCCGCCGTGGAAGCCGTGGTCTTCTCCGGCTCACCGCCGGTGGGCTTTTGCGCTCCCGATTGCGGATCTAGGTCATTGACGAGCTCGTCGATGGCGGCGCGGGTCGGTGAAGGCGGCGAGGATGCCATCCTTTGGTGGTGCGTTTTGGTGCGTTCTGCGTGCTTGGAAGCTAAGTGCGCTTGGGGCAGGAAACTTGCTCTCGAGCTCGCGTCGATGGCGTGGGCAGTGTGGGAGTGAGGAAAGTTTCGGAGGAGGACGATGATGGCTATTTATAGCCAGATATCCGTTTAGATACGTGCCAACGGCTCTTTTGACCGTTGGATGTTCGACGCGTGTCGCTTGCCGGAAAATCCGGGAAACGAAACGACAGGGGAATGATGGCTATCTCCTCGTTTCTCGTGAGAATCTGTCAGAGATACGTTGCAGGGTTTCCCGCGTGAAACCAAGCGGCGCTTGCGTCAGCATGATTAAGGCGCTGATGTCATAAGTTCCTTTTCCGCGAAGGATCGCGAGAAGAAAAGCCGGATTTTCATAGTTCCGAGTTTTATGTTACCATCTCCTTCAAAAGGAAAGAAGAAAGAATCAAGACTGCTGAATCAAGTTTTCCCGGACAAAATGTATTTGACGAAAGGCGGAGTATCAGAGTTTTGATCCTTCCTGGGGGCTACTGTCGGATATATACTGAATAGGGGTATAGAAGATGGTAGACAAAAGAGCCGGACTACCAGGGTGGCCTACATGGTAATGGGCTTAGGTCCATTGGGCGGCCCAGTAGTCCGACGCGCAGAAGCCGGATTCTAGAAGAACCCGGATCACGGCCCACGTGATCTGGCTTGGAGGAGAAGACGGATTCCTTACTTTCCAAGTTACAAGTTAAACGTAGTCTTCTAGGTTTCTTGTTCTGTAAGCCCTAATCCGGCTATTATATAAAGCCGGACGGGAGATAGATTAGATAGGTTCAAGTTTCACAAGCTAAAGCTCTACGCAACTCGCCGAGAAGCTCATCCTCGTCGAGTAGCTAGATCTATTCCCTCACACTGTAACCCTGTTATACGGGCTTTAGTCCCAATTAGTGAGAAGTGCAGGAGTAGGTACGCCGTACTGTCGCGACGTACCGAACCTGGGTAAAATCCCGTGTTCTGTGTTACTACGTTATCCCATTACCCCACGTCTCTACCGTAGTCTCATGGCACCCCAGTCTATGAAAACTACTACGATGTCTCGACAGCATGAGCCTCAAAGAGTCCCAGCTACAGAAAAGTTCGACAGTCTTTCACGGGATCGTGTCGGGTCACGCGGCGAGCCCCGAGGGAAAGATCACCTTGGAGGTTGCTTTCGGAGAATCGACGGATAATTATCGAGTTGAGTGGCTCACGTTCGAGGTGGTCAAATTGCGCAGTCCTTATCACGCGCTGTTCGGAAGACCGGCTTATGCTAAATTCATGCCTAGGCCGTGTTATGTGTATTTGCAGCTAAAGATTCCGGGTCCTAAACGGACCATCACCGTACATGGGAACCGGGATATAACGGCCGAGTGCGACGAAGGAGATTCAGTGATGGTCGAGCAAGCGTGCAGAAAAGAAGAACTCGAGTATTACCGGTCTCAAGTAAATCCGGATGATAGAACAGCTTTGAAAAGGCCGAATACTGAGGACGAGAGAGCAAAATTCAAGGCAGCACAAGACACCAAGAAGATAGATTTTGTTAATGACACCGATCATACCACTTCATCTATGCAAGAAAGAGACAGACCATGGAACGTGGCGCAGCTATGTCCGTATTATACTTAGTAAAGATTATATTGGCAAGTGGAATTGCACGGTGTAACAGGCAGCGGGTTTCAGACGTACTCTTTTCCTATCCAGGGTACCCTTGGGGACTGGATGGGTTTTTAATGAGGCGGCCTACCGACCTAACTTTTTCATATCAAGTAAAGAGGTGGTTATTCTCATGTTCTTCACTCTCAGCATGTCGCATATATAGGTCTTGGGGGCTGATTGCTTGAATAGCACAGTTGAAAACTCAAAGACCCGGCCTCGATGCCTATGAGTTATAAGGGCCGGTCACTCGCAAACGAGTACGGCTGCAATCTTATAACCGGACAAAGGAGCCAAATTTTCTTGACTTATCTTACTTAAGCTCGATGTGACTCGCACTAAAATGGCATGATTTGCTCGCTTACGATTACAATCAGCCATGAAGCCCAATGGGACTTGGTTGACCCTGTCTCGTACAGATGTAACAACATGATATCCATGCGAAATCCGGCTTATAGTATCAGATAGTCAAAAGGGTCATCTAAACCACAAGTTATGCAGAGTACAGGGCTGATAGCCGGAAACTCAACGATTATCAAGCATAACTTCAAAACCTATGTGAAATGGCTCTGGGCTTTTTCAACCTAGCAGCAAGCAAATGCGTTCTCCTTGAAAGATCACGTTTCCTAGACTCGGAATCCGGGTCTTGGGGACTCGGGATCTCGAAAACGAGAAAAATTGTTTGGTTGTTAAAGTTCAAAAATCCAAAAATCCGAGTCTTGGGGACTTAGCAGCAAGTCCGCTTGTCAACATCCATGAGACCCGGAAACCGAGTTTCACAAAAGGAACAATAAAGAAAACCGGATATCGAGAGCAGATGAGTTCAAAAATGGATAAATCTAAAAGGCCAGAAGAGGCATAGAGTATATCAAGACCTTAGCGTACATTACAAAATCCCGGTGGAAGATATCAAAGGTGCACAGGCGCACCACTCAAAATATAATTGTTTAAACAGCACATCGGCCGACTGACGCATAAGAAGAGGCATTAAATATCAGGTATCACTCGGCGTCCATCTTGGCCTTGCCCTTGCCATCATTGGTGGTAGCAGCAGCACCCGGATCAGCAGTACCGGCCCGCGCAGGAGGTGGAACGACTGGTGTTGAGGTAGCGGGTGCAGAACCAGCTTCAGCTTGCTTTTTGGCAGCCTCCGCCCTCAACTTAGCAGCTTCCTCCTTCCACCGAGCCAGCATATCATACGGCTCGGGAAGATCCGACTTAACCGCTTTACCAGCAGCATCATATGCAGGAACGAGGGAATCAACATCCAGGTCGTCAGCGATCACGCTGGCCGGGTAACGGACCTCATTCTGGACAGCCTGAAAATCCTTCACTGAGAACTTGGACCCATCAAGCTTGAACTCCGGAAAGCCGCCCATAAACTTCACTAGCTCGAGCTTAGGGAAATAAGCCTTAGCAAGCGCAAGCCCCCGGGTTACTCCAACCCGGCAAGACGAGCGTTTCCAGTGCCAAATCCACTCGGGGATAGTGGAGAAGGCATCCAGCATTCTTTTCAGATCGACATGCCCCTTACCCGGCCACCGTAATTCCTGAAGGATCCATTTGGTTCCGGCGCATAGCTGCCGGATAACGCTCTTAATAGTTTTCAGCCTGGCAATGTCATCCTCATCCGGCATCACTTCGTTCGGGCCTGAAGAAATAGAAACATGAGTCGAGAAAACTCTGGCTATTTATCAAAATGATAACCCGGAGGAAGAAACGTACCAAGCAAAGCACGATACGTGTCAGCAATTTGGACAGAAAGGCTTGTTAGATCATCTTCTGCTTTGTGAGCCCTTTTCCTATACTTCCTCATTATCATCCTATTCCTCCTGGCCTCAGCCTCGACTGCTTCACGCAGAACCACCTCCTTTTCAATGAGCTTGGTGGCATCTGCCAGTTTCTCCTCAGATTGAGTCACGAAAGACTGCATGGACGCAACGAAGGATTAGCCGGGTAAAGGGGCAAGTTATCAGTCGCTTGTATCATAAAGTTCCAAGCAAATTATGAATCAATTCACTCGGAACTTGGGGACTGGATAAGGACGCAAGCAGCGTTAGTCGGATTTACCTCGTGTTTGGATATTAAAGCCCCCAAGATGTTTTCTTCATTAGCCCTCAAAGTGCGCAGGGTTTCGAGCATCTGGGCAAATGTCAGGTCCTCGGGCTGGGCACCGGAAGATCCGGCGGCCTGATCGCCTGGTGGGGGAACTCTCCCCGCCCGTGGGGTCGAGACCCGGACGGTTTGAGTATCCGGGTTGGGAGAACCCATCCTCGTATCCAGAACCTCGATCTCCTCGTCCACTGGTTCCGACGAGGAAGGAGACCCGGTGGCTCGGTGAAGTGGATCGCCCAAGGGGCCTTGTTCCTGGTTATTCTCAGTGTCACCGCCAGTCGCGGCATCTACGTTCTCAGTCGGCTCCTCTGTCCGATGGTTATCCGTATCTACATTCTCCGGGTCACTGACGGTGGCTTGAGTGCTAAAAGAAAGATGAGAGGAGGCAGTTAGCAGTGGTGATTGAAAATTGTCAGGCATCAAAAGAAGTCATATAGCAAAATCTTACCCGGCATTCACGGTGTAGTCTGGCGGGAGCTCGCCGCTGGAAGCAGACGAAGTCGCCACAGGGACCACTAGCGGAACCCGGAATTGCCCGGCACGTGGATGGTTAGGAGAAGGGTGGCGTTGAGGAGAGTCGGAAGGACGAGACGGAGGAGCACTGGCACGATGGACGGAGGAGGTAGAGATGCCCGGGTTAAGGGGATCTTCACCCGGGGAGCTCCGAGTTACTCTGCGCTTGGCTGGAAGAGAATCCTTCAAGTACGACGAGTTCGATAATTGATGGTTAAGTCATCGCATGGCGTCAAAGGAGTAAGGTTCAGAGGATAACGAGGAGAAAGGAACCTTGGATACTGCCCCTCTGGTCTTCCTTTTGGCTCCAACTGTTGCCTCTTGATCAGATTCGGTAGCCTCCGGGTCATCCTCGTTGTTCTCACCTTCGTCCTCCGGCCCTGCGAACCGAGTGTGCGTCCGTGGGAAAAAGTTAAATGGGAGGAAAATGATGCAAGTGAAAATAATATAAGTTCTGGGCAAGTACCTTCACTATCATCGGCCGGCTCGTCCTCTTCTTCCGGGTTTCTGGAAGGGGGGAGGGTTCAACTCTTCAGAAGGGATCATCAGCCTAAGACAAAAGGATGAAATTAAGGGTTATAAGCTGTATCAAGTCAAGGTGTGGAAATAAGTTATGAATATCGGATGTTACCGCTGGAGCCGGGTTTTCCCGAGTAAATGGGGGCAACCCGGCGATGTTATTTATCACCTCTAGCTTCTCTGTCAAGAAGCCCTTGATGGTCTTGTTGGTGTCGCCGGTCGCGAAGCTCTTGGTGGAATATCGGAGTGCATCCGTGGTATGCCCCGAGTACTCGCACATTAATTTGGTGCGGATGGAATTGGGTTGGATTCGAAAATCAACCCATGTTTTCACTAAATTGAGCCCAAGGAGGCCTTGGGCTGAGAGGATGGCTATTTTGGCTAACAAGGGAAGGATCACCTCCCTGTCTGAGTCAGGGGCAAAGGCATTGAAAGACTCGGAAGGCTCGAGGAGGCCCTCCGAGTAACCCGGCAGTCTCTTCTCGCCGGGTGGAGAAGTGTCATGGCAGTAGAAGAAGGATAATTGCCAGTGCTTGACATGAGAGTTCAGATTGAGGGTTGGCATTGGGGAGTTTTTACGGCGTTGGATGGATACCCCGCCGCATGTGAGAAGTGCTCCGTCGCCGCTTTCGCGGCACGGCTTTCACTGGAACAGTTCAATGAAGAGAGTCAAACTTGGCGGAGTGCACAAGTATGACTCGGATAGGACAATGAAGTGGGTAATATTCAACATAGAGTTAGGCCCTATGTCGAACACCCGGAGGCCGTAGTGGCTCAGGACTTCGCGAAAGAAAGGTTGACCCGGAGGGCGGAATCCCCGGGTCACGTGCTCTACAAAGCAGATTACCTCGCCGTCGGTGGGAGTAGGCCGGGTCTCGTCACCCGGCGCCCTCCAGTGAATGTCCTTCTGAGGGGGAAGAACCCCTAACTCGGCCAATTCTTCCAGTTTGGCCTTGGTGACAGTAGATCGCCCCCAATTGGCGGATATGGATTGGGTTGTCTTCGCCTGGGCCGGCTGCTTCCCTTGCCTTTTGGGAGCCATGGGATCGGCCTGCAAAACACAAGAAAAAGAGGTACAAAAAATAAGACTCGGAAGTATTGGGGTATTAGGAAAGCGTGAAAACTAAGAACTATCCGGGTATCACGCCGTGAAGTGGAGATTGCAAGGTATCCGGGTATTAAATATAACTATGGAGATTATTGGTCACTTACGTATGGGAAGGTGTTTGGGGAGGACGGATGGTTGCCCATGTATCTACTGCAAGCAAAATAGCCGGAAAAGGAGGATTTTCCGGGTGTCAATGTTATGTGCGGAAAATTGAGGTGAAACGGATCTAGATTGGAAAACTCGCGAATGATTCTACGAAGAGATTGGTGATTAATAATGGTAGGAGGGCGATGTGTGGTCATCAAACAGGTTGTTGAAGAAGTTAGCAAGCATCTAAGCCGTCTAAATCCGGTGCGACGAAGAAACGGTCCACAGGTTGACCTAGATCCAATCCGGGATGAATCGAGAAATTGCGAGGCCAAATTAAACAAGTACAAGGAACTTACTGGGAGATCTTGGAGTTTAGTGCGACGACTGTGGACGGCGTGGTTCGAGCGCCCCTCTGCGATTCTTGGCGAGCGGGGCGAGCGCGCAGCAGTGAAGCGTGGCGGCGGCGCGGGATGGCTCGAAAGCGGATGCGGCCGGCGGTGGCTTTGCACCGGTGGCGAGCGCGAAATTCCTGCGGTGGTGTTACGAGGGCGCAAGGAGTGAAGAAGGAAAGGAGAGAATGGAGTGAGGCGTTGGGTTCTAGGTCATCCCCTGAACGCTATTTATAAGGCAAGGGTGAGCTTATCCCAACGGCCGGAAGCCAGAAATTATGGGAAATGGTTATCCGCGCGGATCCTACGAGAAATTCTTCAAGTGTTGAGCAAGGTATCTGGACGAAAAAGAGAAGGAGATCCACCCCGAGATATCAGGGTCAATTATCGAGTATAGAATCTTGACAGTTTTATTAGGGTTTAGACCTGGAAAGTTAAGCCAGGTATTTTGGAGAAAAGCCGGGTTATTATATGGCCACCATGGAGTAAGGCCTAGCTATCTATTAAAGCACCTTAACCCGGCCTCCATATACTTGTGTGTTTGATGTTCTTACAGGGAATAGCGAGCGCTTCAAGGAAGGATCCGTGAAGCCCAAGCTATTCTGGGGACTACTGATGGAGGGATAATAACCCGGTAGGCCAACTCCAAGGTATAACCCGGCCCGAAGGATGCTGCGCAGGATCCGGCTAAGGATAAAGAACTTTCGTAAGGCCCAAGTTTATAGGCCCAGTAACTCGGATTGTGGGTTACGGTAAAGGAAGGTTAGGGCTCGTATGCCGTGTCCGGGTAGGATCCAGGGTGTGTCTTGGAGGACAAACCGGGGGGTACGGGTGCTTTATAAACCGATCCCTAGGTCTAGTTGACAAATCCAAGAGCCCTAGTAGGGCCGCTTGATATTGAACATCCAGTGTATACAAGAGATCGAGTTAATATATTGAGATCGGAGACTCGGCGACTTGATTGCCGGCTACCAGATCGAGTTGCATCATGTTTTCCTCTGAGCTAAACCCTCTCCCAAACGCCTGTGTCGTCTTGCCCCAAGATCAGTTACCCCCGGTAACGTCTGCCGTGATTATCCCACGACAATACGAATCCTCCGGATCCCGTCGATCCCACGAACAGCTCCTCTTGGCGGCTCGTCCAAGTGCTACATATGCATCACCTCTATCGGTATCCACACGTGCGGCGTGGAAGCACCGCTCGCCGGACTGCTAGGTCCGCGCGGGCGGCAGGGGCGTGGAGAGATGGTGGCTGCGGTGGAATGTGGTGCGGAATTAGCAACCCTAAAACACACAACCTCCTCTCCTTTATATAGACGTCCCCATAATGGGCTGCCGCTCAAACAACCCACTCTGGAGTCCATTTTTAGCCCATTTCGGATCCAATCCGAATTCTGCTTCTTCTGCCTTAAGTGTGCGACCCTATAGATTCGCGCACGTTTAGACATGACACGAGTACACCTACTCAGCCAATAGTTGGTAGCGGCTTCTAGCAAAACGTGCCAACTCCCAAACGTGCATAAAGATCACACCGGACGAACCATCACATGTTTATGCTATTCCTTTTGCCTCACGATATTTGAGCATGCTCCTAGCTGATCACTCTTTCTCGATCTTGTGAATCGGAATCCCTTTCCAGGTTAACTATTAACCTTATTCAGCATGGCATTTCTGGATCCAATCACTCGAGGGGCCAGATAAATATCTATCTCTAGTGAAGAGAGGGGCAAATCCCATCTTGACTGACCATGCCTTGCAGCATGCTTCATGACAAACCCGAAAGCTACCTTTATAACTACGCTGTCATGGTGTAGCGTTTGATAACCCCAAAGTAGGCCGATTCACATCTCAAGAACATGCTACAATCTCAGGTCTAAGGACAAAGCAAGAACAACGTGTAGAGAGAGAACTATTAACATTGTTGTAACGTCTCAAGCTGGGTCAGTCCAACACCATGTTCGTAACATGAGTTCACATTATTAGTCTGACATTACCATGTCTATGACTTGCGAAACATAGCTATCAACCAATACATGTGCTAGTCTAATGTTCAGGTGTGTCCTCACATGAACTCCGACTAGGGACATATTTAGAATAACCATGTAAGTAAAGAGTTTCACAAACAAGTCACATACTTGCCAATCAATACAAATATATTATTCAAGGCACATTATTACAAATCATGGATACATAGATATATCATCATCTCTATGATTGCCTCTCGGGCATATCTCCAACAACCGCATCATCGATGTTCAGTGCAATAAGGTCTTCATTGTAGGACGACTTCAATAAAGTGGATGAACGTGAGGGGCTTGTTCTTCTAGGAGCATCACTCCTAAATATTTCTCCAAAGTTATGGCTGTCCATTTCTAATTTTTTTTAACGATCATCACAAAAATTGATTTCAAGCAAATATAAGGTGGAAACTACCATAGAGACTTATAGGAGAGCTAAACATGCATCAAAACTAAATTATTTCCACTGAAATCAAGCATGCAAACTCACATAAGTTGTCACCTACAGTACCAAAATACTCAACAAATATTCCACCAAATAAAATTCTACTTGGATAATCGGAGGAGTCACATACCAGAGAGCAAATGCACCAAATTTCAACAACAATGGTGGGCTGAGCAAAGAGATCGAAAAATCTCAAGGAAGAACAACAAGAACTCGGGTTCCAGGAAATGTTTTGAGTTTGTGGGGTGAGAGAGGAATCTTTGGCAGGAGAGAGAGTTAGTGGAGAGCCAGGGGCCCCACACCATGCACAGGCGCCACTAGGGGGCTGGCCGGACTGGTGGGTCCCCCTAGGGTCTCCAGGGTGGCTCTCTGCCTCATTTTTTACGTAAAAGTTTAGTATAATTTTCTGGAATTTTTCGAGAAACTTTATTTTCAAGGTATTTTCAGATTTAATAATTAATTAAAACCCAGAAAAACAAATGTGGAAAGGTGGAAAACAAAACCAAAACCAAAACCAAAACCACATAGGTTCTATGACACTCCAAAAGGCAAATAACCAAAGGAAACAAAGGTGGAAGTGGTGAAAACAAAAATATGGATTGTGAAAACATGCATAACCACAGTAATCAAGAGGAAAACATGACTATGGATGATGAAAAACATGATTCTACTAAAGTATCAAGGTGATAACAGAAGTAAACATGGTGAAAACATAATGGGGAAGGTGAAAACATAGTGGAAACATTGTCCTATTCATTCAAAATCATTTTGTTAACAAGGTTGATCAAGTCTTGTTACCAGAAAAAATTTTATATGAAGCAAAACTTTGCATATCACTAAATAATTATGTTACCTCAAGCTTGATAGACATAGTCCCAATCATAATGATTTTATATTCTTTTGGTGGCATTGGAATGGGACAATAAAATTCTCCAATCTTGATGGTTTTCAATTGAATTTAAACCATATCTTCTATCAAATTTCTTGGGAAAATAAACAATTTGCTCTTTATCATTAACATTAAAAGTTACTTTTCCTTGATTGCAATCAATAACAGCTCCTGCAGTGTTAAGAAAAAGTCTCCCAAGAATAATAGACATATTATCATCTTTAGGCATTTTCAACACAACAAAATCAGTTAATATCAAACAAGTAGTAGCAACTTGAACAAAAACATTCTCACATATACCAGCAGGAATAGCGGTAGATTTATCAGCCATTCGCAAAGATATATCAATGTGTATCAATATTTCAAGAGAGAGTCTCTTATAAAGAGAGAAAGGCATAACACTAACTCCAGCTCCCAAGTCACATAAAGCAGTTCTAACATAATTATTTTTAATAAAACAAGGGGTAGTAGAAATACCAGGCTCTCCAAGCTTCTTTGGAACCTTGCCATTGAAAGAGTAATTAGCAAGCATAGTGGAAATGTCCTCATTAGGAATCTTCCTTTGGTTAGAGACAATATCTTTCATATATTTAGAATAAGGAGGCAGGTTTAATAGCATCAGTCAAAGGGATTTGCAAAAACAAAGGTTTCATCCACTCAGAGAATTTATTATAATGTTCTTCTTCCTTTTATTTGTGTTTCTTATTAGGAAAAGGCATTGCTTTTTGTACCCAAGGCTCTCTTTCACTACCATGTTTATTAGCAATGAAATCCTCCTTAGTATACTTCATAGTTTTAGTTTGCTTTTCAGGTTCAACTACAGTTTCTTCTTTACTAGAAGCATCACTTTTATCATTACCACTTTCAGTTTCAGCATCAGAGATAGATATACTATTAGGATCTTTAGCAGGTTCAGGAGATTCTACAACAGTTTTATGTCTCTTCTTGTTTTTCTTAGAAGAAGAACTATTGTTTTTTAGGTTGCTGAGAATCTTGTTCAATTCTTTTAGGATGTCCTTCAGGATACAAAGGGGTCATGAGTAGAAACACCACTTCTAGTAATTATTTCACAAACATGTTTTGTCTCTAGAAGAATTAGCTAGCATATCTTTTTGCACTTTAGCGAGTTGATCAATTTGAGTTTGAACCATATGAAAATGTTTAACAAGCATGTTAACATCACTAGAGGTTCTCTCAATAATACCATGCGAATTATCAATAACTCTAGAGTTTTTCATAAGATGATTTTGCACTCTCATATTAAAGTTGTCTTGCTTAACAACATAATTATCAAATTCATCTAAGCATTGATCAGTTGGTTTAGAATAGGGAATGTCTCTATTATCAAAGTATTGGAGAGAGTGTACCTCAACTGTTGATTGATGAGGAATAGGCTTACAGAATTCTTCTATAGGAGGTAAATTCTTCACATCTTCAGATTTAATACTCCTCTCTTTAAGATATTTCTTGGATTCCTTCATCATTTCATCATTTAATCAATCATCCCTCTCTTCTTGGGTGTTGGCATTGGTGTTGGCTCTGGTGTAGGTGTAGGATCAGGTATATTCCAATCATCATTATTTTTGGCTATTTTAGCCATTAATTACTCAGCTTCTTCTGGAGTTCTTTTCCTGAAAACACAACCAGCACAACTATCCAGGTATGTCCTAGATTCAACAGTTAGTCCATTATAAAATATATCTAGGAGCTCATTTTTAGGTAATGGATTGCCAGGGCTAGATCTTATTAAAGAACAAAACCTTGACCAAGATTCAGGAATTTCTCTCCTTCAATTTGCTCAAAGTTAAAGATATCCTGCACAACAGCATGTTGAGCACTAGCAGGAAAATATTTTTGAAAGAAAGAATTAACCAAATCCATAGACTAGTAATAGATCCAGGTGACAGATTGTTAAACCAAGTTTTAGCTTCATCTTTCAATGAGAAAGGTAAGATCTTGGTAACGAAATAAGTACGCAACTTGGTATCATCAGAAAATAAACAGCTCAAAGATGAAATCTCATTCATTTGTTCCATAACACTTTTACTTTGAGTTCCACAAAAAGGTTCCTTCTCAATAATAGATATATAGGATAAATCTAGAGAGAAATCATAATCCTTGTCTCTAATGTGTATGGGAGATGTGGCAAATTTCGTATCAAGAGAAGATTTATATTTAACAACATGTCTTGTAAGAAGACTCTTAAGAGAACTTGCACCAGTAGTAGCTTGAGCTTCCTTAATAAAGTCATCATTAAGTTCAATGTAGGTTTCATCAAGATCATCACTAGAAATATCAGGTGAATTAACAGGTGTACCAACATTTTCATCAAGAATTCCAGCACTTTCAATTAGTTTGGATTTAGCAATTGTAGCATCTAGGAAAGGACTGTAACATCCCAAGTATGAAAAACCACCCCTAGCATGTTTGTTTCTTGTTTAATTAAAGTTTTGCATCATGTCATCATATTGTTTCCATTTGTTTTCATTTAGTTTGCATCTGTTTTTCTCTGTTTTCACAATTCAAATTCAAACATTGTTCAAACATTTATTTCATACTTGCTCTGTTACAATCTTTTTTAAATAATAATGTCAAATCAAACCCTTATTTGTTTCCATTTTATTCCATAATGCTCACTTATTAAAATGATGGTTTTAATCAATCAATTGATTCCAAATTGCATTCAAAAATTCAAATCAAAGCCTCAAACAGAACCACTTTGAATTTATGAATACTATCAAAAACAAATAAACTCATTTTGTTCTAAATTAACATAGGGATCACCCTATCATAAAGTTTGTTTTTATTAATGATCATTTAATATAAAAATCATCCAAATTTGAATTACTTCCAAACAGCAAGTTAATTTCAAACTTTTTGAAAACACAACTTAGCATTTGTTTGCTATTAACCTAAATAACTCACCCTAATTTTTCCAAAAATTTTACTAACTTAAAACCTATCTATTTCTTCCCTTTCCATTTTCTGCAAAAAAAAAACATACCAAAAAGAATAAAAGCAAGCATCAGAAGGGGAGATAGGCCCAGCCCACCAAGAGACCTCAGCCCGATACCCTTTCCCCTACCTCCGTACGATCGGTGCTGTCGTCACCATGGACAGCGACCTGCTGCCCAACCTCCTCCACCCGATTCTCCCCCCTCCTATATCTATCCCCAACCCGTGGAGAAACCCTAACCCTAGCCTAGCCGCACCTCCTCCCTCCTGTCTCCACCACCGACGCCATCGAGAGGAGGAGCTCGCCTCCTTTTTCTTCTGCCCCGACCGCCACTCGCCGGAGCACGCCGCCGCCGTCTCCGCCACTCCCCGGCCGTGCCGCGGGCACCTCTGCGAAGTGGGTGAGCAGCCCTTTCCATTCCCCTCAACCCCCTCTCGTTTCATCGCCGATTATGCATCAATTGCTTCCATGACAAACCGCCTGCTGCTCCCTGTTCATGCGTGTTGTCCGTCAGAGAAGAACGACTGAAGGTGTTCGTTTGGTTCAGTTATTCCGCGGAGCAGAAGCTATCCTCCCTCGTTCCCCCTTCCTAACACGAATCCAGCAGCTACCCTACTGGCAGCAGCCGCGCGCAGCGAGCCACAGGTGCTGGGTTCGAATACCCAGCCCCCACATTTTTTCCTGTTTATTTTTCCGAAGTGGATTCGGTGCAGCTACTGACCCTTAACCCCCCCGAGTCCCCCTTCTATCAACAACCAGCAGATCCACCCCACTGGTTAACCCCCCTGCGAACAAGCCTTAGGTCTAGGGTTCGATCCCCCTCACCCCACCCTTTTTTACCTCTGTTTTTCTTTTCTGCCCCAAATTTTCAGAAACTCGGATCTGAACCATTAACTCTAAAATCCATCTAAATATGAATATCACTCCAATTTGAACGATTCAAAATCCTGTGGATTCACAAGTTTGTGCTCCTTCTAGTAATGTCAAATTTGCAACATGTTTCTGTAACAATTTTTGCACTAAATAATTAATTACTGAAAATGCAATAAAATTTGGAAACTTTGGAATTTCATAACTTTAGTTCTACTCATCCAATTTAAGCAAACTTGGACTCTAAAAATTTGTCTTAACAAACTCTACACATTGGTATTTTATTTGGGCACAATTGAATTAATTTTGAGCATGTTTCCCTCTGTTTACTAAAAATGGCAGAATAAGAATGATTATGGAAAATTGCATAATAAAATCAATAATCACCCAAAATTATGTTTGATAGCTCTAAATGTTCAATGAAACATTTGCTACATGTTTTCAACCTTTTCAATGCAATTTGTTACTGTTTTGAATATTTTAAATTGGTGCAATATTTGAAAACTTGTTTAATTCACTTAAACTTGCAAAATTCATAACTTGGGCATAAAAATTCCAATTTCAACCAACTAAATATGTTTTCCATGCAAAATTAAACCACCATTCCAAATATAAATTTTGTTTCATGTTTTGAATAATTAAAATTGGTTAAATAATTTAAACCTTGTTTAAATCATATAAGATTGTTAAATTCATAAATAATTTATTTGAAATCCTTTTTCAACAAGTGAAACATGTAATCCACCTAAAATTTGGTGTTCTTTTCAAATATGAATTTTGTTATTTGTTTTGCACAATTTAACTTGGTGAAAACAACAACTATTTGTGTAATCCCTTTAAGGAACCAAAAAAAATCCCTAAATTAATAAATAAATTTCTAAATTGGTAAACCCTATTTTAAATTGGTTCTATTGTTGTTATTTTGTTGTTTTACTCATCCATGCATCATACTAATCCACCTT
The DNA here is from genome assembly GCA_028641055.1 of Alopecurus myosuroides. Taxonomy (NCBI): domain Eukaryota; kingdom Viridiplantae; phylum Streptophyta; class Magnoliopsida; order Poales; family Poaceae; genus Alopecurus; species Alopecurus myosuroides. Next base: position 328,741,892 of record CM054061.1, on the reverse strand, counting down.
CACCTGTTGATTAGTTGGAAAACAAATAATCTAACCAAAATTCATGGGCTTTCATATGCAACTCAAACTTGCATATGTGTCCATTTAAATTGTGTTACCATGCCAACTAGTTTATTTTGATGCACCCATTTAACTTGACATGCATCATCCCATGATTGTGCACTATGCCATGATATTGATTGTATCTTTCTGTATTGTTTGTTTGCTTCTTCTCGGATAGACGACGACGTTGAGACCGACGATCTTTACGACACCCCTTCTGAGGATCTAGCCCAGTACCAGGCTACTGAGTTTGCAGGCAAGTTATCACTCACATGAACCACTGTGTTCCTTTCAACATTGGTTACCGATACTTTCTGTTGTCTATTTCTGCTAGCCATATGTATCGTTGCTTCTGTTACGAACCTATCACATGTTACCCTGAACCCTGATATTGCCTCACCTCCAGTCCTATAACCCCGTTGCTTGGGCCCGTGTCTTACTAGCATGCTTAGGGTTGTTTTTGCTCGAGTCTGTTATCAGTTACTTTCTGTTATCATTTTCGATTATATTCTGGGGCTCGATGTTAAACAACAACCTGTTAATTTGAGGTAATAATAATTTGCTGATAAGGCACCGGCAGGAGGCCCGGCGTGGTTTTGAGGCCTGCTAGTGTCGACCCTAATTAGGACAAGGGTCTTGTCTACTGATCCATGATGAGCGCACTATCCGCATGTGGGAAGCGTGTATGGGCGCCCCCTCAATTTGATTCGATTCGCATCTCGTCCAAATCACCACACCTAGTTCGGGCTTTCCATTTGATGCACGCATATGCAGGTACGAACCCGAGGCCAGGGTGGAACTTTTGTAGTCGGCATTTAGGGCGGCGTGGTCTTCCAGTGCTATGAGGGTCCCCTTTTCTTCGTGGGGCTCGATTAGCCGCGCACGCACAGCACGTGGTGCTTTGGGCTTGATGCGAAGAAGAGTTGAGTTGTGTAGAGTGCCTCGCTTGGTGGAAGTGCATTTCCATCCTGGCGGGATATTCTTACGTGTACGGCCAAATTGGTGCACCTCTGCAGGGATAAATCTTCTCGAGAAGCCGTGTTTTCCGCGGTTATGGTTGACTTGGTGAAAGTACTGGCTAACAAGTACTCAGAACAACTTACACCTAACTAATGATAATTTGACTAGTAATAGGCTTATTGACACAACAATTTGATCCATCATTAATCCAACGGTGTGAGTTATCCTCGGATTGCTTCTTTGGATAAGGGGCGAGATCCAGGATGGGTTTGTTTGGTGGTTAGTTATAGTTGGTTACGATACGCTATCTTATCTTCTTTCTGTTTAGCCGGAAGTGGTAGAAACTCTGTAGTTGTTTAGAGCAGCCAGTTGCAGCATCCTTTACATCCCTTTCCTTCCATTGAACCCAAAGCATCTGTGCTTGGTGTTGACGGGTTACACTTTGGTGAACTGTGAGTCTTGCTTGCCAGTACGTTTATGTACTGACCCCTTTGGGGCTGTGGTTTCCGCAGACGACGTTTCCGAGGATCTACATGGTGGCTACTACGTGGAGTATGACGAGGCTGCTGACGAGTAGATAGCGGACCCGGGCAGGATCCGAGACTTCGTGGATGGGCTCCGTCTTTTCGTTTCCGGCCCCTTAGGCCTATTTGGTTCTTGTCTGTACTCAGACATGTTGAATGCTTCCGCTGTGATGTAATGATGATATGTTGGGACATGTGTCCTCTGGATGATTGTATTTGCTATCTCTGCTCTAATGAGAGCTATTTGCACTTATTTCAATCTTTTGTGTCGTAGAGATCTGTTGTGATATCACTTGTTCCAATGCCGTTGACGTACCATGTGTGTATGTTTTGAAGTACGTCAAGGGAAGTATCCTGATTTCTATGGGATAGTTTACGTCGATGCTGAACAGATAGGGGTTGGTTGTCACACATACGTGTGTTGGCCTACTCGTAAGAGGACGCGGGTGCCGGTAAGCCCCGTAATCCAATCTACTACTGTTCAACGGAACGGCGAGTATCCTTTAGAAGTCCGGGTGCGACAAATGGTATCAGAGCCTGTCTGCCTGTAGGATCCCTTTTACTGGTCGCAGTTGAGTCTAGAAACTATTTTGTAGCTATATAGGAAAAATGAAACGTGAGAGTAGGAATTCTGTTCTTTTTCTTCTTTCCCCACCCACCCTCCCTTTTTCTGGTAAGGAAGTGCAACGTTGTTTTCCCTTCTCATCTAAACTTTCAAGTTAGGATTTCACGAATCCTGGTTTCTCTAGGATGGTTATATCTACTAGACCATAGGAATGGAGGTTGTTGTGACATGATTTATCATGTTGCCTACTCATGATTGAGAACGGAGGCGTGTAAGCCCCGGAAGCAGATCATCTATTCCTTAAGCAGTAGATATTGATCCTTTAGAAGCCCGGATGGGTTTTTCCGTAGTACCTTAGGAGTGTTTTGTTCTCGTTTTCCCGGTGTTGCTTCAATATCCTGTTCTTCTCAACATCCTTTTCGTCCGTGGAAACCTTGTTGTTTTCCACTTCAATTCTTCTACCGGCGTCTAATCAAAACTTCCCAAATATCAAGTCTATCTGGCCAGAAAGGTTGTTGTTGTTTCGAAAACTACCAGGCTATGAGAGCTGGCATTCCTATCACCTGGGGTTGTTTCGAGGAAGCATTCCTGAATCACCACATTCCAGATAGTCTATTCTCCAAATGAATCAAGTTCTGTTCAGCTGTACACCCTCGATGCTAAACCTCTACCTCTACTTGAAAATGTTTCGGTGGTTTGTGAATTCCCTGACGTCTTTCCAGAAGAGTTGCCAGGGATGCCTCCGGACAGAGCAGTTGAGTTTGTGATCGAGCTTGAGCCAGGTACTGCTCCAATCTCTAAGCATCCATACAAGATAGCTCCTCCTGAACTGAAATTGTTGAAGGAGCAAATCGATATGTACATGGAGAAAGGCTACATTCAACCTAGTTCTTCCGCTTGGGGTTGCCCAACCCTGTTCGTTGCCAAGAAGGACCAAACAAAGAGACTCGTTGTTGACTATCGTCCTCTTAACGAGAAAACCATCAAAAACAAGTATCCAATTCCTCGTATCGATGATCTTTTTGATCAACTTGCTGGAGCCTCAATATTCTCAAAGTTGGACTTGAGGATGGGTTACCATCAAATAAAGATAAGAAAGGAAGATATTCCAAAAACAGCTTTCACCACCCGGTACGGTCTATATGAATACACCGTCATGTCCTTTGGTCTCACCAATGCACCGGCGACATTCTCTAGACTCATGAATTCTGTCTTCCATGAATACCTCGATAAGTTCGTTGTGGTATATCTTGATGACATTCTGGTCTACTCAAAATCTGAGGAAGAGCATGGAGAACATCTTCGTCTCACTCTCATGAAACTTCGCGAGCATCGTCTATATGCCAAATTCTCCAAATGTGAGTTCTGGATTCCAGAAGTTGCTTACCTTGGTCATGTCATATCAGCCAAGGGCATAGCCATTGATCCAGAAAAGGTTAAAGCAATTGTTGATTGGAAACCTCCTAAGACGGTGAAGCAAGTCAGAAGTTTTCTAGGCTTGGCTAGCTATTGCCGTCGTTTCGTCCAAAACTTTTCCAAGATTGCCAAACCCCTCACTGATCTCACCAAGAAGGACAAGAAGTTCGTTTGGTCTCCACAATGTGATGAAAGTTTCAATCTCCTGAAGACTAAACTCACTTCTACCCCAGTTTTGGTTGGCCCAGATACTACCAAACCTTTCCAGATATTCTGCGATGCATCTCTCCAAGGTCTAGGTGCAGTTCTTATGCAAGAACGTCAAGTTGTGGCTTATGCTTCACGTCAGTTGAATGCACATGAGCAAAACTATCCCACACATGATCTTGAACTTGCAGCAGTTGTGTTTGTCCTCAAGAAATGGAGGCAATACTTGTTGGGTAATCGCACTGAAATCTTTTCCGATCACAAGAGTCTAAAATACATCTTCACTCAGCCAGATCTAAACCTCAGGAAAAGGAGATGGATTGAAAAGATTAAAGACTTTGATCTCACCATTTCTTACACTCCAGGCAAGGCTAATGTTATGGCCGATGCTCTCAGTCGCAAGTCATATGGCAATAATCTCATGATCATGGAAAGCCAACCTCCACTTCATGAGGAATTCCAGAAGCTGAACCTTGGTCTTGCTCCTCAAGGTTATCTTGCGAGCTTGACAGCCAGTCCAACTCTCGAGGACAAGATTCGTTCTGAACAACTTCGTGATGCTGAAATCAAGAAGATGGTAGAACACATCAAACAAGGAAAAGAGAAATTCAAGTCCTTCTCAATTGATGACAAGGGAACTGTATTCTTCGAAGGACGCATTGCAGTTCCTCAAGTTCAAAGTCTCAAAGATATCATTCTCAAGGAGGCTCATGAAACTCCTCTTTCCATTCACCCTGGAAGTACAAAGATGTACCAGGATCTTAACACACTGTATTGGTGGCCTGGCATGAAACGTGAAATTGCTCAATACGTTTCTGAATGCGACGTTTGTCAACGTGTTAAGGCAGTCCATCAGAAAACAGCCGGTCTACTCCAACCTCTGAAAATTCCTGAGTGGAAGTGGGACATGATTGAAATGGACTTCGTCACTGGTTTTCCAAACTCCAAAAAGTGCAACGATGCAATCTTCGTTGTTATTGATCGTCTCACTAAGGTAGCTCACTTCTTTGCTGTCAAAGAAACAATCTCAGCTAGCCAGTTAGCAGAACTCTACACAACAAAGATTGTTCCTCTTCATGGTGTTCCATTGGAAATAAGCTCAGACCGTGGAAGCATATTCACTTCTCAATTCTGGAAAAGCTTTCAAGAAGCATTGGGCACCAAACTTCTTTTCAGCACAGCTTATCACCCTCAGTCTCAAGGGCAAGTCGAAAGAGTCAATCAGATTCTCGAGGATATGCTCAGAGCATGTGGTATCTCCTTTGGCATGAAATGGGAGGATTGCCTTCCATATGCTGAATTCTCCTACAACAACAGCTTCCAGGCAAGCCTAGGTATGGCACCATTTGAAGCACTCTATGGCCGCAGATGCAGGAGTCCAATCAATTGGTCTGGAGCTGGTGAACGATCACTCTTAGGCCCTGACATTGTTAAGGAAGCCGAGGAGAAAGTTCGTATCATTCGTGACAATCTCAAGATTGCTCAGTCTCATCAGAAAAGCTACTATGACAGCAAGCACAGGGATATGATCTATGCGCCTGGTGACAAGGCATATCTCCGTGTAACACCCCTCAGAGGCACTCATCGTTTTGGTGTGAAAGGAAAGCTTGCACCAAGATACATTGGTCCTTTCAACATTCTCTCAAGGCGTGCAGAAAATGCTTATCGTCTTGAACTTCCAGAAAAACTATCCAAGGTGCACGATGTGTTCCACGTGTCACAGCTCAAGAGGTGTTTCAAAGATCCAGATCGTGCAGTTGATCATGATTCCATTGAACTGCAAGATGATCTATCTTATGAGGAGCACCCTGTTCGTATTCTCGATGAGACCGAGCGTAAGACTCGCAACAAGAGCACCAAGTTCTTGAAAGTGCAATGGTCGCATCATTCCGATAAAGAGGCAACGTGGGAGACCGAAGAGGATCTTCGCAAGAAGTATCCGGACCTTTTCCTTTCTCAGTAGGAATCTCGGGGCGCGATTCCTTCAGGGGGGGCGTTTTGTAACATCCCAAGTATGAAAAACCACCCCTAGCATGTTTGTTTCTTGTTTAATTAAAGTTTTGCATCATGTCATCATATTGTTTCCATTTGTTTTCATTTAGTTTGCATCTGTTTTTCTCTGTTTTCACAATTAAAATTCAAACATTGTTCAAACATTTATTTCATACTTGCTCTGTTACAATCTTTTTTAAATAATAATGTCAAATCAAACCCTTATTTGTTTCCATTTTATTCCATAATGCTCACTTATTAAAATGATGGTTTTAATCAATCAATTGATTCCAAATTGCATTCAAAAATTCAAATCAAAGCCTCAAACAGAACCACTTTGAATTTATGAATACTATCAAAAACAAATCAACTCATTTTGTTCTAAATTAACATAGGGATCACCCTATCATAAAGTTTGTTTTTATTAATGATCATTTAATATAAAAATCATCCAAATTTGAATTACTTCCAAACAGCAGGTTAATTTCAAACTTTTTGAAAACACAACTTAGCATTTGTTTGCTATTAACCTAAATAACTCACCCTAATTTTTCCAAAAATTTTACTAACTTAAAACCTATCTATTTCTTCCCTTTCCATTTTCTGCAAAAAAAAACATACCAAAAAGAATAAAAGCAAGCAGCAGAAGGGGAGAGAGGCCCAGCCCACCAAGAGACCTCAGCCCGATACCCTTTCCCCTACCTCCGTACGATCGGTGCTGTCGTCACCATGGACAGCGACCTGCTGCCCAACCTCCTCCACCCGATTCTCCCCCCGTCATATATCTATCCCCAACCCGTGGAGAAACCCTAACCCTAGCCTAGCCGCACCTCCTCCCTCCTGTCTCCACCACCGCCGCCATCGAGAGGAGGAGCTCGCCTCCTTTTTCTTCTGCCCCGACCGCCACTCGCCGGAGCACGCCGCCGCCGTCTCCGCCACTCCCCGGCCGTGCCGCGGGCACCTATGCGAAGTGGGTGAGCAGCCCTTTCCATTCCCCTCAACCCCCTCTCGTTTCATCGCCGATTATGCATCAATTGCTTCCATGACAAACCGCCTGCTGCTCCCTGTTCATGCGTGTTGTCCGTCAGAGAAGAACGACTGAAGGTGTTCGTTTGGTTCAGTTATTCCGCGGAGCAGAAGCTATCCTCCCTCGTTCCCCCTTCCTAACACGAATCCAGCAGCTACCCTACTGGCAGCAGCTGCGCGCAGCGAGCCACAGGTGCTGGGTTCGAATCCCCGGCCCCCACATTTTTTCCTGTTTATTTTTCCGAAGTGGATTCGGTGCAGCTACTGACCCTTAACCCCCTGAGTCCCCCTTCTATCAACAACCAGCAGATCCACCCCACTGGTTAACCCCCCTGCGAACAAGCCTTAGGTCTAGGGTTCGATCCCCCTCACCCCACCCTTTTTTACCTCTGTTTTTCTTTTCTGCCCCAAATTTTTAGAAACTCAGATCTGAACCATTAACTCTAAAATCCATCTAAAATTGAATATCACTCCAATTTGAACGATTCAAAATCCTGTGGATTCACAATTTTGTGCTCCTTCTAGTAATGTCAAATTTGAAACATGTTTCTGTAACAATTTTTGCACTAAATAATTAATTACTGAAGATGCAATAAAATTTGGAAACTTTGGAATTTCATAACTTTAGTTCTACTCATCCAATTTAAGCAAACTTGGACTCTAAGAATTTTTCTTAACAAACTCTACACATTGGTATTTTATTTGGGCACAATTGAATTAATTTTGAGCATGTTTCCCTCTGTTTACTAAAAATGGCAGAATAAGAATGATTATGGAAAATTGCATAATAAAATCAATAATCACCCAAAAATTATGTTTGATAGCTCTAAATGTTCAATGAAACATTTGCTACATGTTTTCAACCTTTTCAATGCAATTTGTTACTGTTTTGAATATTTTAAATTGGTGCAATATTTGAAAACTTGTTTAATTCACTTAAACTTGCAAAATTCATAACTTGGGCATAAAAATTCCAATTTCAACCAACTAAATATGTTTTCCATGCAAAATTAAACCACCATTCCAAATATAAATTTTGTTTCATGTTTTGAATAATTAAAATTGGTTAAATAATTTAAACCTTGTTTAAATCATATAAGATTGTTAAATTCATAAATAATTTATTTGAAATCCTTTTTCAACAAGTGAAACATGTAATCCACCTAAAATTTGGTGTTCTTTTCAAATATGAATTTTGTTATTTGTTTTGCACAATTTAACTTGGTGAAAACAACAACTATTTGTGTAATCCCTTTAAGGAACCAAAAAAATTCCCTAAATTAACAAATAAATTTCTAAATTGGTAAACCCTATTTTAAATTGGTTCTATTGTTGTTATTTTGTTGTTTTCCTCATCCATGCATCATACTAATCCACCTTCACCTGTTGATTAGTTGGAAAACAAATAATCTAACCAAAATTTATGGGCTTTCATATGCAACTCAAACTTGCATATGTGTCCATTTAAATTGTGTTACCATGCCAACTAGTTTATTTTGATGCACCCATTTAACTTGACATGCATCATCCCATGATTGTGCACTATGCCATGATATTGATTGTTTATCTTTCTGTATTGTTTGTTTGCTTCTTCTCGGATAGACGACGACGTTGAGACCGACGATCTTTACGACACCCCTTCTGAGGATCTAGCCCAGTACCAGGCTACTGAGTTTGCAGGCAAGTTATCACTCACATGAACCACTGTGTTCCTTTCAACATTGGTTACCGATACTTTCCGTTGTCTATTTCTGCTAGCCATATGTATCGTTGCTTCTGTTACGAACCTATCACATGTTACCCTGAACCCTGATATTGCCTCACCTCCAGTCCTATAACCCCGTTGCTTGGGCCCGTGTCTTACTAGCATGCTTAGGGTTGTTTTTGCTCGAGTCTGTTATCAGTTACTTTCTGTTATCATTTTCGATTATATTCTGGGGCTCGATGTTAAACAACAACCTGTTAATTTGAGGTAATAATAATTTGTTGATAAGGCACCGGCAGGAATCCCGGCGTGGTTTTGAGGCCTGCTAGTGTCGACCCTAATTAGGACAAGGGTCTTGTCTACTGATCCATGATGAGCGCACTATCCGCATGTGGGAAGCGTGTATGGGCGCCCCCCTCAATTTGATTCGATTCGCATCTCGTCCAAATCACCACACCTAGTTCGGGCTTTCCATTTGATGCACGCATATGCAGGTACGAACCCGAGGCCACGGTGGAACTTTTGTAGTCGGCATTTAGGGCGGCGTGGTCTTCCAGTGCTATGAGGGTCCCCTTTTCTTCGTGGGGCTCGATTAGCCGCGCACGCACAACACGTGGTGCTTTGGGCTTGATGCAAAGAAGAGTTGAGTTGTGTAGAGTGCCTCACTTGGTGGAAGTGCATTTCCATCCTGGCGGGATATTCTTACGTGTACGGCCAAATTGGTGTACCCCTGCAGGGATAAATCTTCTCGAGAAGCCATGTTTTCTGCGGTTATGGTTGACTTGGTGAAAGTACTGGCTAACAAGTACTCAGAACAACTTACACCTAACTAATGATAATTTGACTAGTAATAGGCTTATTGACACAACAATTTGATCCATCATTAATCCAACGGTGTGAGTTATCCTCGGATTGCTTCTTTGGATAAGGGGAAAGATCCAGGATGGGTTTGTTTGGTGGTTAGTTATAGTTGGTTACGATACGCTATCTTATCTTCTTTCTGTTTAGCCGGAAGTGGTAGAAACTCTGTAGTTGTTTAGAGCAGCCAGTTGCAGCATCCTTTACATCCCTTTCCTTCCGTTGAACCCAAAGCATCTGTGCTTGGTGTTGACGGGTTACACTTTGGTGAACTGTGAGTCTTGCTTGCCAGTACGTTTATGTACTGACCCCTTTGGGGCTGTGGTTTCCGCAGACGACGTTTCCGAGGATCTACATGGTGGCTACTACGTGGAGTATGACGAGGCTGCTGACGAGTAGATAGCGGACCCGGGCAGGATCCGAGACTTCGTGGATGGGCTCCGTCTTTTCGTTTCTGGCCCCTTAGGCCTATTTGGTTCTTGTCTGTACTCAGACATGTTGAATGCTTCCGCTGTGATGTAATGATGATATGTTGGGACATGTGTCCTCTGGATGATTGTATTTGCTATCTCTGCTCTAATGAGAGCTATTTGCACTTATTTCAATCTTTTGTGTCGTAGAGATCTGTTGTGATATCACTTGTTCCAATGCCGTTGACGTACCATGTGTGTATGTTTTGAAGTACGTCAAGGGAAGTATCCTGATTTCTATGGGATAGTTTACGTCGACGCTGAACAGATAGGGGTTGGTTGTCACACATACGTGTGTTGGCCTACTCGTAAGAGGACGCGGGTGCCGGTAAGCCCCGTAATCCAATCTACTACTGTTCAACGGAACGGCGAGTATCCTTTAGAAGTCCGGGTGCGACAAATGGTATCAGAGCCTGTCTGCCTGTAGGATCCCTTTTACTGGTCGCAGTTGAGTCTAGAAACTATTTTGTAGCTATATAGGAAAAATGAAACATGAGAGTAGGAATTCTGTTCTTTTTCTTCTTTCCCCACCCACCCTCCCTTTTTCTGGTAAGGAAATGCAACGTTGTTTTCCCTTCTCATCTAAACTTTCAAGTTAGGATTTCACGAATCCTGGTTTCTCTAGGATGGTTATATCTACTAGACCATAGGAATGGAGGTGGTTGTGACATGATTTATCATGTTGCCTACTCATGATTGAGAACGGAGGCGTGTAAGCCCCGGAAGCAGATCCTCTATTCCTTAAGCAGTAGATATTGATCCTTTAGAAGCCCGGATGGGTTTTTCCGTAGTACCTCAGGAGTGTTTTGTTCTCGTTTTCCCGGTGTTGCTTCAATATCCTGTTCTTCTCAACATCCTTTTCGTCCGTGGAAACCTTGTTGTTTTCCACTTCAATTCTTCTACCGGCGTCTAATCAAAACTTCCCAAATATCAAGTCTATCTGGCCAGAAAGGTTGTTGTTGTTTCGAAAACTACCAGGCTATGAGAGCTGGCATTCCTATCACCTGGGGTTGTTTCGAGGAAGCATTCCTGAATCACCACATTCCAGATAGTCTATTCTCCAAATGAATCAAGTTCTGTTCAGCTGTACACCCTCGATGCTAAACCTCTACCTCTACTTGAAAATGTTTCGGTGGTTTGTGAATTCCCTGACGTCTTTCCAGAAGAGTTGCCAGGGATGCCTCCGGACAGAGCAGTTGAGTTCGTGATCGAGCTTGAGCCAGGTACTGCTCCAATATCTAAGCATCCATACAAGATAGCTCCTCCTGAACTGAAATTGTTGAAGGAGCAAATCGATATGTACATGGAGAAAGGCTACATTCAACCTAGTTCTTCCGCTTGGGGTTGCCCAACCCTGTTCGTTGCCAAGAAGGACCAAACAAAGAGACTCGTTGTTGACTATCGTCCTCTTAACGAGAAAACCATCAAAAACAAGTATCCAATTCCTCGTATCGATGATCTTTTTGATCAACTTGCTGGAGCCTCAATATTCTCAAAGTTGGACTTGAGGATGGGTTACCATCAAATAAAGATAAGAAAGGAAGATATTCCAAAAAAAGCTTTCACCACCCGGTACGGTCTATATGAATACACCGTCATGTCCTTTGGTCTCACCAATGCACCGGCGACATTCTCTAGACTCATGAATTCTGTCTTCCATGAATACCTTGATAAGTTCGTTGTGGTATATCTTGATGACATTCTGGTCTACTCAAAATCTGAGGAAGAGCATGGAGAACATCTTCGTCTCACTCTCATGAAACTTCGCGAGCATCGTCTATATGCCAAATTCTCCAAATGTGAGTTCTGGATTCCAGAAGTTGCTTACCTTGGTCATGTCATATCAGCCAAGGGCATAGCCATTGATCCAGAAAAGGTTAAAGCAATTTTTGATTGGAAACCTCCTAAGACGGTGAAGCAAGTCAGAAGTTTTCTAGGCTTGGCTAGCTATTGCCGTCGTTTCGTCCAAAACTTTTCCAAGATTGCCAAACCCCTCACTGATCTCACCAAGAAGGACAAGAAGTTCGTTTGGTCTCCACAGTGTGATGAAAGTTTCAATCTCCTGAAGACTAAACTCACTTCTACCCCAGTTTTGGTTGGCCCAGATACTACCAAACCTTTCTAGATATTCTGCGATGCATCTCTCCAAGGTCTAGGCACAGTTCTTATGCAAGAACGTCAAGTTGTGGCTTATGCTTCACGTCAGTTGAATGCACATGAGCAAAACTATCCCACACATGATCTTGAACTTGCAGCAGTTGTGTTTTCCCTCAAGAAATGGAGGCAATACTTGTTGGGTAATCGCACTGAAATCTTTTCCGATCACAAGAGTCTGAAATACATCTTCACTCAGCCAGATCTAAACCTCAGGCAAAGGAGATGGATTGAAAAGATTAAAGACTTTGATCTCACCATTTCTTACACTCCAGGCAAGGCTAATGTTATGGCCGATGCTCTCAGTCGCAAGTCATATGGCAATAATCTCATGATCATGGAAAGCCAACCTCCACTTCATGAGGAATTCCAGAAGCTGAACCTTGGTCTTGTTCCTCAAGGTTATCTTGTGAGCTTGACAGCCAGTCCAACTCTCGAGGACAAGATTCGTTCTGAACAACTTCGTGATGCTGAAATCAAGAAGATGGTAGAACACATCAAACAAGGAAAGGAGAAATTCAAGTCCTTCTCAATTGATGACAAGGGAACTGTATTCTTCGAAGGACGCATTGCAGTTCCTCAAGTTCAAAGTCTCAAAGATATCATTCTCAAGGAGGCTCATGAAACTCCTCTTTCCATTCACCCTGGAAGTACAAAGATGTACCAGGATCTTAAGACACTGTATTGGTGGCCTGGCATGAAACGTGAAATTGCTCAATACGTTTCTGAATGCGACGTTTGTCAACGTGTTAAGGCAGTCCATCAGAAAACAGCCGGTCTACTCCAACCTCTGAAAATTCCTGAGTGGAAGTGGGACATGATTGAAATGGACTTCGTCACTGGTTTTCCAAAGTCCAAAAAGGGCAGCGATGCAATCTTCATTGTTATTGATCGTCTCACTAAGGTAGCTCACTTCTTTGCTGTCAAACAAACAATCTCAGCTAGCCAGTTAACAGAACTCTACACAGCAAAGATTGTTCCTCTTCATGGTGTTCCATTGGAAATAAGCTCAGACCGTGGAAGCATATTCACTTCTCATTTCTGGAAAAGCTTTCAAGAAGCATTGGGCACCAAACTTCTTTTCAGCACAGCTTATCACCCTCAGTCTCAAGGGCAAGTCGAAAGAGTCAATCAGATTCTCGAGGATATGCTCAGAGCATGTGGTATCTCCTTTGGCATGAAATGGGAGGATTGCCTTCCATATGCTGAATTCTCCTACAACAACAGCTTCCAGGCAAGCCTAGGTATGGCACCATTTGAAGCACTCTATGGCCGCAGATGCAGGAGTCCAATCAATTGGTCTGGAGCTGGTGAACGATCACTCTTAGGCCCTGACATTGTTAAGGAAGCCGAGGAGAAAGGTCGTATCATTCGTGACAATCTCAAGATTGCTCAGTCTCGTCAGAAAAGCTACTATGACAGCAAGCACAGGGATATGATCTATGCACCTGGTGACAAGGCATATCTCCGTGTAACACCCCTCAGAGGCACTCATCGTTTTGGTGTGAAAGGAAAGCTTGCACCAAGATACATTGGTCCTTTCAACATTCTCTCAAGGCGTGCAGAAAATGCTTATCGTCTTGAACTTCCAGAAAAACTATCCAAGGTGCACGATGTGTTCCACGTGTCACAGCTCAAGAGGTGTTTCAAAGATCCAGATCGTGCAGTTGATCATGATTCCATTGAACTGCAAGATGATCTATCTTATGAGGAGCACCATGTTCGTATTCTCGATGAGACCGAGCGTAAGACTCGCAACAAGAGCACCAAGTTCTTGAAAGTGCAATGGTCGCATCATTCCGATAAAGAGGCAACGTGGGAGACCGAAGAGGATCTTCGCAAGAAGTATCCGGACCTTTTCCTTTCTCAGTAGGAATCTCGGGGCGCGATTCCTTCAGGGGGGGGGGCATTTTGTAACATCCCAAGTATGAAAAACCACCCCTAGCATGTTTGTTTCTTGTTTAATTAAAGTTTTGCATCATGTCATCATATTGTTTCCATTTGTTTTCATTTAGTTTGCATCTGTTTTTCTCTGTTTTCACAATTCAAATTCAAACATTGTTCAAACATTTATTTCATACTTGCTCTGTTACAATCTTTTTTAAATAATACTGTCAAATCAAACCCTTATTTGTTTCCATTTTATTCCATAATGCTCACTTATTAAAATGATGGTTTTAATCAATCAATTGATTCCAAATTGCATTCAAAAATTCAAATCAAAGCCTCAAACAGAACCACTTTGAATTTATGAATACTATCAAAAACAAATCAACTCATTTTGTTCTACATTAACATAGGGATCACCCTATCATAAAGTTTGTTTTTATTAGTGATCATTTAATATAAAAATCATCCAAATTTGAATTACTTCCAAACAGCAAGTTAATTTCAAACTTTTTGAAAACACAACTTAGCATTTGTTTGCTATTAACCTAAATAACTCACCCTAATTTTTCCAAAAAATTTACTAACTTAAAACCTATCTATTTCTTCCCTTTCCATTTTCTGCAAAAAAAAAAACATACCAAAAAGAATAAAAGCAAGCAGCAGAAGGGGAGAGAGGCCCAGCCCACCAAGAGACCTCAGCCCGATACCCTTTCCCCTACCTCCGTACGATCGGTGCTGTCGTCACCATGGACAGCGACCTGCTGCCCAACCTCCTCCACCCGATTCTCCCCCCCCCCCTCCTATATCTATCCCCAACCCGTGGAGAAACCCTAACCCTAGCCTAGCCGCACCTCCTCCCTCCTGTCTCCACCACCGCCGCCATCGAGAGGAGGAGCTCGCCTCCTTTTTCTTCTGCCCCGACCGCCACTCGCCGGAGCACGCCGCCGCCGTCTCCGCCACTCCCCGGCCGTGCCGCGGGCATCTCTGCGAAGTGGGTGAGCAGCCCTTTTCATTCCCCTCAACCCCCTCTCGTTTCATCGCCGATTATGCATCAATTGCGTCCATGACAAACCGCCTGCTGCTCCCTGTTCATGCGTGTTGTCCATCAGAGAAGAACGACTGAAGGTGTTCGTTTGGTTCAGTTATTCCGCGGAGCAGAAGCTATCCTCCCTCGTTCCCCCTTCCTAACACGAATCCAGCAGCTACCCTACTGGCAGCAGCCGCGCGCAGCGAGCCACAGGTGCTGGGTTCGAATCCCCAGCCCCCACATTTTTTCCTGTTTATTTTTCCGAAGTGGATTCGGTGCAGCTACTGACCGTTAACCCCCCCCCCCAGAGTCCCCCTTCTATCAACAACCAGCAGATCCACCCCACTGGTTAACCCCCCTGCGAACAAGCCTTAGGTCTAGGGTTCGATCCCCCTCACCCCACCCTTTTTTACCTCTGTTTTTCTTTTCTGTCCCAAATTTTCAGAAACTCAGATCTGAACCATTAAATCTAAAATCCATCTAAAATTGAATATCACTCCAATTTGAACGATTCAAAATCCTGTGGATTCAAAATTTTGTGCTCCTTCTAGTAATGTCAAATTTGCAACATGTTTCTGTAATTTTTTTTGCACTAAATAATTAATTACTGAAAATGCAATAAAATATGGAAACTTTGGAATTTCATAACTTTAGTTCTACTCATCCAATTTAAGCAAACTTGGACTCTAAAAATTTGTCTTAACAAACTCTACACATTGGTATTTTATTTGGGCACAATTGAATTAATTTTGAGCATGTTTCCCTCTGTTTACTAAAAATGGCAGAATAAGAATGATTATGGAAAATTGCATAATAAAATCAATAATCACCCAAAAATTATGTTTGATAGCTCTAAATGTTCAATGAAACATTTGATACATGTTTTCAACCTTTTCAATGCAATTTGTTACTGTTTTGAATATTTTAAATTGGTGCAATATTTGAAAACTTGTTTAATTCACTTAAACTTGCAAAATTCATAACTTGGGCATAAAAATTCCAATTTCAACCAACTAAATATGTTTTCCATGCAAAATTAAACCACCATTCCAAATATAAATTTTGTTTCATGTTTTGAATAATTAAAATTGGTTAAATAATTTAAACCTTGTTTAAATCATATAAGATTGTTAAATTCATAAATAATTTATTTGAAATCCTTTTTCAACAAGTGAAACATGTAATCCACCTAAAATTTGGTGTTCTTTTCAAATATGAATTTTGTTATTTGTTTTGCACAATTTAACTTGGTGAAAACAACAACTATTTGTGTAATCCCTTTAAGGAACCAAAAAAATTCCCTAAATTAATAAATAAATTTCTAAATTGGTAAACCCTATTTTAAATTGGTTCTATTGTTGTTATTTTGTTGTTTGCCTCATCCATGCATCATACTAATCCACCTTCACCTGTTGATTAGTTGGAAAACAAATAATCTAACCAAAATTCATGGGCTTTCATATGCAACTCAAACTTGCATATGTGTCCATTTAAATTGTGTTACCATGCCAACTAGTTTATTTTGATGCACCCATTTAACTTGACATGCATCATCCCATGATTGTGCACTATGCCATGATATTGATTGTTTATCTTTCTGTATTGTTTGTTTGCTTCTTCTCGGATAGACGACGACGTTGAGACCGACGATCTTTACGACACCCCTTCTGAGGATCTAGCCCAGTACCAGGCTACTGAGTTTGCAGGCAAGTTATCACTCACATGAACCACCGTGTTCCTTTCAACATTGGTTACCGATACTTTCCGTTGTCTATTTCTGCTAGCCATATGTATCGTTGCTTCTGTTACGAACCTATCACATGTTACCCTGAACCCTGATATTGCCTCACCTCCAGTCCTATAACCCCGTTGCTTGGGCCCGTGTCTTACTAGCATGCTTAGGGTTGTTTTTGCTCGAGTCTGTTATCAGTTACTTTCTGTTATCATTTTCGATTATATTCTGGGGCTCGATGTCAAACAACAACCTGTTAATTTGAGGTAATAATAATTTGCTGATAAGGCACCGGCAGGAGGCCCGGCGTGGTTTTGAGGCCTGCTAGTGTCGACCCTAATTAGGACAAGGGTCTTGTCTACTGATCCATGATGAGCGCACTATCCGCATGTGGGAAGCGTGTATGGGCGCCCCCCTCAACTTGATTCGATTTGCATCTCGTCCAAATCACCACACCTAGTTCGGGCTTTCCATTTGATGCACGCATATGCAGGTACGAACCCGAGGCCAGGGTGGAACTTTTGTAGTCGGCATTTAGGGCGGCGTGGTCTTCCAGTGCTATGAGGGTCCCCTTTTCTTCGTGGGGCTCGATTAGCCGCGCACGCACAACATGTGGTGCTTTGGGCTTGATGCGAAGAAGAGTTGAGTTGTGTAGAGTGCCTCGCTTGGTGGAAGTGCATTTCCATCCTGGCGGGATATTCTTACGTGTACGGCCAAATTGGTGCACCCCTGCAGGGATAAATCTTCTCGAGAAGCCGTGTTTTCCGCGGTTATGGTTGACTTGGTAAAAGTACTGGCTAACAAGTACTCAGAACAACTTACACCGAACTAATGATAATTTGACTAGTAATAGGCTTATTGACACAACAATTTGATCCATCATTAATCCAACGGTGTGAGTTATCCTCGGATTGCTTCTTTGGATAAGGGGCGAGATCCAGGATGGGTTTGTTTGGTGGTTAGTTATAGTTGGTTACGATACGCTATCTTATCTTCTTTCTGTTTAGCCGGAAGTGGTAGAAACTCTGTAGTTGTTTAGAGCAGCCAGTTGCAGCATCCTTTACATCCCTTTCCTTACGTTGAACCCAAAGCATCTGTGCTTGGTGTTGACGGGTTACACTTTGGTGAACTGTGAGTCTTGCTTGCCAGTACGTTTATGTACTGACCCCTTTGGGGATGTGGTTTCCGCAGACGATGTTTCCGAGGATCTACATGGTGGCTACTACGTGGAGTATGACGAGGCTGCTGACGAGTAGATAGCAGACCCGGGCAGGATCCGAGACTTCGTGGATGGGCTCCGTCTTTTCGTTTCCGGCCCCTTAGGCCTATTTGGTTCTTGTTTGTACTCAGACATGTTGAATGCTTCCGCTGTGATGTAATGATGATATGTTGGGACATGTGTCCTCTGGATGATTGTATTTGCTATCTCTGCTCTAATGAGAGCTATTTGCACTTATTTCAATCTTTTGTGTCGTAGAGATCTGTTGTGATATCACTTGTTCCAATGCCGTTGACGTACCATGTGTGTATGTTTTGAAGTACGTCAAGGGAAGTATCCTGATTTCTATGGGATAGTTTACGTCGACGCTGAACAGATAGGGGTTGGTTGTCACACATACGTGTGTTGGCCTACTCGTAAGAGGACGCGGGTGCCGGTAAGCCCCGTAATCCAATCTACTACTGTTCAACGGAACGGCGAGTATCCTTTAGAAGTCCGGGTGCGACAAGGACCTAGTGAACCAGTATCATCAAGCACAGTAGAAGCATCATCAAAAGTACCAGAAGCATTTTCAGATTCAACAGAAGTAACAGTGTGTGTAGCATGTGGTGGTGTAAGAAGTTTACTCATAGCAAATGGTGAATCAAGAGCAACAAAGGTGCTCAGAGTTGTACATCTCCTTGTAGTGGATGGTAATATATGAACTTTTCCATCACGAGTCTTGCCCATGATGAAAGGCTTGCACCAAACAATATCACATTCAAGTGAGCAAATAAATAAAGCTATGATCCCCGGCATCGGCGCCAGAAAAAGTCTTGATGACCCACAAGTATAGGGGATCACAACAGTCTTCGAGGGAAGTAAAACCCAAATTTATTGATTCGACACAAGGGGAGCCAAAGAATATTTATAAGACTTAAAAACTGAGTTGTCAATTCAGCTGCACCTGAAAGTAGACTTACTCGCAACAATTTATCAGTGGTAACAACTTTATAGGAGCAGTAGTAGTAAAATAACAGCAGGAATAAAATAGTAACAACAATAGCAATCGCGGAAAACAACATGATGAAAGTACTGTAGGCATAGAGGATGGATGAACGGGCATTGCATAGATAATATAGTTCATATAATAATCTAAACATGGGCATTGCAGATAATAATAATAAATCATCCAAATTCTAGGCAAACCAAAGGCATGTGTTCCAATATAGTCATACGTGCTCGGAATGAGAAACTTTTGTCCTACCAGCCCGTTTTCAGTGGGGCCTCAAGGAAAACTACTGGTAATTAAGGTGCTCCTTTTAATAAAGCACCGGAGCAAAGCACTAACACTCCGTGAACACATGTGATCCTCACATCATAACCATCCCATCCGGTTGTCCCAATTTATGTCACTTTGGGGCCTCGGGTTCCGGACAATGACATGTGTAAGCAACTTGCATATATGATCAAGAAACATAATTATACTCAGGAACCAATAACATGTTCAGATCTGAGATCATGACACTCGGGCCCAAAGTGACAAGCATTAAGCATAACAAGTTGCAACAACGGTAGAAAACACTAATAATGGATACTAGGCACTCATGACCCACAAGTATAGGGGATCGCAACAGTCTTCGAGGGAAGTAAAACCCAAATTTATTAATTCGACACAAGGGGAGCCAAAGAATTTTTGTGAGCCTTAACAAGTGAGTTGTCAATTCACCTGCACCTGGAAGTACTTTTGTTCGTAGTGGTTTATTAGTAGTAACAGTTTTATAGTAGCATCAGTAGTGAAATAATAGCAGCAGTGAAATGAAAACATCAGCGGTAGTGTTTGAAGTAAACAGCGGGATTAAATATTGTAGGCATAGGGATAGATGAACAGGCGTTGCATGGATAAGATAGTTCATATAATAATCAAGACATGGGCATTGCAGATAAATAAGATAAAGCATCCAAGCACCAAGTAACCATAGGCATGTATTCCGTAAATAGTCGTACGTGCTCGCAATGAAAACTTGCACAACATCTTTTGTCCTACCAGCCCGTTTTTTGCGGAGCCTCAAGGGAACTACTAGTAATTAAGGTGTTCCTTTTAATAGAACACCGGAGCAAAGCATTAACACTCCATGAACACATGTCATCCTCACATCACAGTCATCTCCTCCGGTTGTCCCAATTTCTGTCACTTCGGGGCCTCGGGTTTCGGACAAAGATATGTGTAAACAACTTGCAGGTACGATCAAGAATGAATAATTATCATCGTGATTCAATAACATGTTCAGATCTGAGATCATGGCACTCGGGCCCAAAGTGACAAGCATTAAGCATAACAAGTTGCAACAATGTCAATAGCACTAATAGAGGATACTAGGCACTATGCCCTAACAATCACGACATTATTACATGAACAATCTCATCCAATCCCTACCATCCCCTTGATCCTACAGCGGGGGAATTACTCACACATGGATGGGGGAAACATGGATGGTCGATGGAGAGGCGTTGGTGATGACGATGGTGATGATCTCCTCCAATTCCCCGTCCCGGCATGGTGCCAGAACAGGAACTTCTGATCCCCGAATCGAGGTTCGGGGTGGCGGCAGCGCTCTGTTGTGTTTCTATGTAATATGACGAACCCCCTCGGGTTTTAGGGTTGAAGGCAATATGTAGTCGAAAGGGGAGCCCGAGGGGGTCTCTGATGGCCCACATCACCAGGTGGCGCGGCCTAGGGGGTGTCAGAGGGTGGTGTGGCCCCCCTCTGGCCTCTCTCCTGGCCTCCTTGTGGCTCCCGGGGTCTTCCGGTGTTTTAAGACCAATGGGGTCTTTTCTGGGCAATTTCTCGAAAGTTGATTTTTTCTGCACAAAAACGAGACACCAAGGCAATTCTGCTGAAAACATCGTTAGTCCGTGTTAGTTGCATTCAAAACACACAATATTAGAGGAAAACAATAAGTAAAGTGTTCGGAAAAGGAGATACATTTCCGACGTATCAGGCACTACGCCCTAATAACCTGGCATTATTACATGATCAATCTCATCCAATCCCTTCCATCCCTCTCATCCTACAACGGTGTTTACTCACACATGGGACGGGAGAATCATAGATGGTTGATGGAGAAGAGGTGGTGGTGACGATGGCGATAATCTCCTCCGAATCCCCGTCCCGACAGGGCGCCAGAACACGAACTTCTGATCCCCAAATTGAGTTTCGAGGTGGCGGCGGCGCTCTATTCTGTTTCTGTGGAATATGACGAACCTCCTCGCGTTTTAGGGTAAAGGGGCATATGTAGTCGAAAAGGGATCCCGAGGGGGGTGCCTGGGGGCCGCACACCACCAGGCGGCACGGCCAGGGGGGCGCCCAGGGGTGATGTGGCCCCCTTATGGCCCCTCTCTGGGACTCCTTCTGGCTCAGGGGTCTTCGGGTGTTTTAAGGTCTTCGGGATCTTTTTTGGGCACTTACCCGAAAGTTGATTTTTCTGCACAAAAATGGGACACCAAGGTATTCTGCTGAAACAACGTTAGTCCTTGTTAGTTGTGTCCAAAACTCACAAGTTTAGAGGCAAACAATAGAAAAAGTGTTCGGAAAAGGAGATATGTTTTGGACGTATCACCCCCACACCATGCCTGGGTGAGGGTGGGCCCCTGGCCGCGCCGGGAGGTGGTGTGGGCCCCCCAGGCGCCCGCCGCCATCGTCCTTTCGCCTATATAGTCCCCTGAGGCATAAACCCTAAGGATATCGGCCCCCTTCCACGAAAAGTTCCGTAGCTCCGCCGCCGCCGCCGACATGTTCCTGGGGGACAAAAATCTCTGTTCCGCCACCCTGCCGGGATGGGGAAGTGCCCCCAGAGCCATCTCCATCGACTCCACCGCCATCTTCATCGTTGTTGCTGTCTTCTATGATGAGGAGGGAGTAGTTCTTCCTCGGGGATGAGGGCTCTACCGGTAGCTATGTGTCTCATCTCTCTCCCATGGTGTGATCTTTATGTGATCATGATCTTTGTAATCTAGTTGAATAAGTAGATGTTATTCTTCATCTGTTATGCTACTCAAGTGGTTTTGTTATGAGATCTCCGTAAACACTTTGATCACGGTGTAAAGGTGACAGTGTGTGCACCGTCTGGTTTAGCATGCTATTTATATCTTGTGTTGGATGACCCTATGAAATTATGGCGTTTGTTTAGTACTAATTTGGGGCGCTCATAGTGACAACGTGGGGTGCCCTAGAGAGGGAATACAAACTTGAGGAGTGCTGTTAAAGCCCTACGCATGGATTGGTGTTCTTTATCTGACCGGAGAGTGGTTCGTAGTAGCATAGTGAAGAGATGATATTTATGCATTAAATTATGTTATCATTGTTGAGAGTGTTCACTAGTAAAAGTAGGATCCCTAGGCCTTGCTTCTAAGCATTGAAACACTGTTTATAACCTATTCTGCTACATGTTTGCTTGCTGCCATTTTTTATTTCAGACTGTTAATATCACTTATAATCATCCATATTACTTGTATTTTACCTCTCTTCGCCGAACTAGTGCTCCTATACAACTGATAATTGTATTAAGTGTGTTGGGGACACAGGAGACTTCTTGTATCGTAATTGCAGGGTTGCTTGAGAGGGCTACCTTTGACCTCTTCCTCCCTGAGTTCGGTAAACCTTGGGTGATCCACTTAAGGGAAACTTGCTATTGTTCTTTAAACCTCTGCACTTGGAGGCCCAACACTGTCTACAAGAATAGAAGCGTGCATAGACATCAAGGTGAGAGACTCCCCTTGCAGAAATCCTCTTCCTCCTCGGCAACAGCGCCAGAAAGGAGGTTGATGGCGTGTAACACACATTCGTTGGGAGAACTCAAGAGGAAGGTATGAAGAGCATAGTATCAAGTTCCCCTCAGAAAGAAACCAAGGTTGAATCGACCAGTAGGAGAAAGAAATCACTTCTGAAGGTTGTTGCCATCTGATGTTGGCTGATCGCACTACCGGTTCAACAACAACGTGGATTCTACACAACACAATCAAGTTACTTTCCCCAACAAAACAATGAGGTTGTCAATCTAACCGGTTTTGCTGAAAACAAAGGATTAGACGTTTAGTGTGGAAAACAGTACTTGTTTGCAGTAAATAAAAGAGAACGATGATGGCAGTGAATGAAAGGAAAATAGTGATTACAATAAGAAAACAATGGTTGTAGTGGTTGTATTATCAGTGTAAAGAAATGGATCGGGGTCCATAGTTCACTAGTGGTGTCTCTCCAAAACAGATAGATAACATGCCGGGTAAACAAATTAAAGTTGGTCAATTGACAGATATAAAGGTTGCACCGTAGTGCATATGCATGACATGATGATTACTATGTGATTCATGCTGGCATTACAACATAATTCATAGACTGTTATCCAACTGCATCTATGACTAATAATCTACCCCCGGAGCGTCATCTAATCAAACCTCGAGTATTAAGTTGCAAGCAACAGATTATTGCCTTAAGTAAAGTGTGTAATGTAAACAATTTAAACATCGTTGTTTTCTCCCTAATGGCAACAACACATCCCCCACCTGTTACGTTTCTGTCACTCGAGCGTGAGTGAAAGGGAGTTACAAGCATCAACTTGGCCAGAGCATCTACAAGTAACAGAGAGCATGCAAGTTCATAAATAACATAAACATGAAATAACATGATAGATTGATAATCATTGGACATAGCATTCAATATTCATCGGATCCCATCAAACACAACATGTAGAATTACAATAAGATGATCTTGATCATGTTAGGCAGCTCACATGATCTAAACATGAGGCATAAAGAGGAGAAGATAACCATCTAGCTACTTCTATGGACCCCGTAGTCCAAGGATGAACTACTCACGCATCACTCCGGGGGCCGGCATGGTGATGAAGATCCCTCCGGTGATGATTCCCCCTCCTGGCAGGGTGTCGGGAGAGCTTTAGAATCCTCCCGAACTAGGGTTGACGATGGCGGCAGATACAGAACTTTTCGTGGAAAAAGGCTCGCGTCTTTAGGGTTAACCCGTGGAGGAGCTTAAATAGGCGAGAGGGCAATGTCGATGGGTGGCCAGGGGGCCACACCACCTGGTGGCGCGGTTAGGGGGCGCCCTATGGTGTGGGCCCTCCAGGGCCCCCCTCCGGGTCCCCTCCGGACTCCTTGTACGTGACAGATTTGTAAGGCCCCGGGATTTTGTTTTGTCCAATTCCGAGAATATTTCCGGAACAACTTTTCTAAAACCAAAAACAACAGAAAATAGGAACTGGCTCTATGGCATATTGTCAATAGGTTAGACTCAGGAAATCCATAAAAATGACATAAAGTGTGTAGTAAACATGTAGCATATGGCATGGAAACAACATGGAACATCAGAAATTGTAGATACGTTCGAGACGTATCAACCAACACAAAATTCAACCCTTTTATTTTTAGCCAATTAATATTTAGCAATAGAACGGTCACGCTCCTTAATGATTTTGGACACGATTCCATTATGTGACCCCTCAATAGACTCAAGTTTCTCCTCAAGAGAGACTCGTAGCTCTTGCTCTTCCTCAAGAGTAACGGTAAGAGAAGCTATTTCATCTTATCTTTCACTTTCTTCCTTTTTCTCAAGAAGTTCTTGTGCCTCTCCACATTGACTCAAGGGAGCATCAAAGTGCTTCTTGTTTTCACCTCACAAGTTAGACATGAAGAGATCCATAAAAGCTATTTCATCTTCTACACTAATACTAGTAAGGTCAGGCTTTTCATTTTGAGTCTTAAAGGTGGAATAAGGTGATACCTCGGAGGTCTTGGCCATAAGACATCTTGCGGATTGGGCGGGAAGGTTCTCATTAGGGGATCCAAAGAGAGAGGGAGGTTATGAAGACACAATAGCTATGGCGGCCACTTCACTTGTGGTTTCTTCTTCTTCTTCGTACAAATACTCTTTCTGAGTCACCAACACAATCCTTGAAGATGGCTTCTTGTTTAATGTGTTCTTCTTGAAGGAGGGATTCTTGCAAGGAATCTTTGATTTGTCCTTGGGAATAGGATTTCCTCCATGGTCTTCTTTATTCTTGTAAGGACACTCGACAATGAAGTGATATTTGTCTTGCAATTGAAGCAAGACCACGGTCTTGGAGCTCCTTCCTTGATTCCAATTGACTTAGTGTTTTCCTCTATATAAGCCTTGTCTTTGGCGGGATTCTTCCAAACGGTCCTAGCCGCAAGAGTCATGTAATCCTTATGAACTATTTTGTACTCTTTGGGCTGTAGAGGATTCCCCTCCTCTTCTGATTCAACCTCATATTCTTGATCCACAACCTTTGTCACAGCTTTTGCCTTCAACAAGATAAGCTCCTTTGTGCATTCTAGTAGCACGAGCACGAGAGTCTTGAGAAAGTTTGGAAACCACTTGGAATGATGCCATTTCATGCATAACTTCATTTGAGGACATGATATGATAGTTGTATCTTCCTTGGACACTCTTCAAGTAAACGGGCTCAAAAGGCATTAGAGCACTCAAATACTTCTTGTTGATCCAAGCATCATCAACATGTGTGGCACCGAGGCCACTAAAGCAAGTAGCAATGGTCTTGAGCCTTTGATACATGTCTTCATGATTTTCAACATCAAACATATAGAACCCTTCGGCCTCATTGCTCAAGGCATCAAATCTATTTCTCTCCGTACTCTCATTTCCAACAAACATGGTGATAAGAGCCTCCCATGTTTCTTTGGTAGTGGAGAACTGTTGAATGTGTGGCAAGTCATTTTGTCCCACGGATTGTTGTAGCATGTGCAAAGCCACGACATTGAGTTGGCAATCAACCATCTCTCTTCTTGTCAAGTTGTTAGGATCTACTGTCTTGTATCCAACTTCAATGATTCTCTATAGCTCAATGCAGGTCCTGTTCAAATGATATTTCATCAAATATTGCCACTGAGAGAACGAAGATGCATGTGGGACCTCACAGAACTCCTCCTCCCCGTTCGTAGGCATCATTTTTATGTTGTTCATCCCCTTTATTTTCCTTTGAGGTGGACTCCTCCGGAGTACGAGAGGGCATGGTGTCTTTGGCTTTCATGAGTTGCACAAGCATGTCACACATCTCATTCATTCGGGCTTTCATGGAAGAAATCAAGGATGTTTCCATGTTCTTGAGGTCCTCCGTGGTAGCCGAAGTGTCGGACACACTAACCATCTCCTCATCGGTACCCATGTTCTCTTAGGTGGTTAATTCTGAAATAAAGAGCCGATGCTCTAATACCAATTTAAATGATCGTATGGGCACCTAGAGGGGGGTTGAATAGGCGCTATTCCAAATTTTAATACCTTTTTGATTTAGTCTTGACATAAAGGTAAATTATCTAGATATGCAACTAAGGTGAATTTATCTATATGACAAGGAACACTAACCAAGATACAAGCAACAAGTAGAAGCTAAAGTATAGAAGGAACCGGAGTGAAAGCACACAGAGATAAGGATGTATTCCTGAGTTCCTCCTTTTTAGTGGAGTACGTCTCGTTGGTGGGGTGTGATCTTCTCCACAATAGGCTTGCTCAATGCCACTAAGGCCTCACCGTATTCTCCGATAAACTTTGCCACAAAGGCCTAGTTCACCTTTAACTATCGGAATTCTTCAAGAAGGAATCCGGAGCCTTTGCAATGAGCTTGGGGCATGGTACGTCTCCAACGCATCTATAATTTCTGATGCTCCATGATCATATTTTGCCAATTGCTACTTGTTTTCTCCCTTATTTATAACATTTTTATATGTTTTCCGGGACTAGCCTATTAACAAGATGCCAAGTGCCAGTTCTTGTTTTCTGTTGTTTTTGGTTTCAGAAAAGTTGTTCTGCAAACATTCTCGGAATTGGACCCCACAAATCCCGAAGTTCCTATTTTCCCCGGAAGCATCCAGAACACCGAAGAGGAGTCGAAGACGGGCAACAGGGGGGCCACACCATAGGGTGGCGTGGCCCCCCCGCTTGGCCGTGCCAGCTATGGGTGTGGGGCCCCTGGCCTCCACCGCCTTTGCCCTTTCTCCTATTTAAGCCCCCCGGATGGAAAACCCTAAACACCTGATTAAAAATCCCCGAAAAGTTTCGTAGCTGTCGTCACTGTCAACCCTAGATCAGGGGGGTTCTGAAGCTGTTTCCGGCACCCTGCCGGAGAGGAGATCATCATCAGAGGCTTCTACATCACCATGCCTGCCTCCGGAGTGATGTGTGAGTAGTTCATCCTTGGACTACGGGTTCGTAGCCATAGCTAGATGGTTGTCTTCTCCTCATATGCCTCCATTTTTAGATCTCGTGAGCTGCCTATCATGAGATTGATCTTATGTAATTCTCTGTGTTGTGTTTGTTGGGATCCGATGAATATTGAACTTATGCCAAGTTGATTATAGTCTTTATTTGCATATGCTATTTGTGATCTTGCATGCTTTCCGTTGCTAGTGGTTACTCTGGCCAAGTAGTTGCTAGTGACTCCAAGAGGGAGTATTTATGCTCAATAGTGGGTTCATGCCTCGTTTTCGCCTTGCTCGAGTGACATAAACGTGAAGGGGGAGGATGTGTTGTTGCCATTAGAGAGAAAACAACGGTGAGAGTGCCCGCATGCATAATCATTGCTTACATTACACACTTTGTTTAATGCAATTATCTGTTGCTTGCAACTTAATACCTAAGGGGGTTCAGATAATAACCCGAGGGTGGATTATTAGTCATAGATGCAGATGGATGCCGGTCTATGTATCTTGTTGTAATGCCCGCACTAAATACCATAGTACTCTTCATGTCATATTGTGCACTACGGTGCTATCTTTTATGGAGAGACACCACTAGTGAAACTATGAACCCCGATCCATTTTTCCACATTGTTAAAACAAAACACAACTATTTCCTGCTTTCTTTACTTACTGCAAGCATACACTATTTTCCACACTATACGTCTAATCTTTGTTTCAGCAAGACCGATGAGATTGACAACCTCACTGTACAGTTGGGGCAAAGTATTTTGGTTGTGTTGTGTGCAGGTTCCACGTTGTTGCTGACACCGGTGAAGCGCCAGCACCACCGTCAGTGGCATCAACCTTCCAAAGGTCCTCTTTCTCCTACTGGATTGATAACCTTGGTTCCTAACTAAGGGGAAATACCTACCGATGTGCTCATCACACCCTCCTTTTGGGGTCTCCCAACAAACATCTGTATCACGAGCATCAAGAATATTTTCTGGCGCCGTTGCCGGGGAGAAAGTCTTCCGGCAAGGGGAGTCTCTCATTCTCAACCTCTTTATTTTGTTTATTGTCTTGTTTTTATTTTTGTCTTGTTTTGTTTCTCTTTATCAAAAACACACAAAAAAAATAGTTCTTATTCTAGTTGTTATTTTTGCTTTATCATGCTTGCTATCAATGTTTGATGTCTTTGAAACTAGATCTTTTAGGCAAGGTGGGTTCACGGATGAACAACAAAAACATTATAAGGAACGCCGCTTGTCATAAAAAGGATACACTTATGGGAGCAAATTAATAAATTGCATGACTATGCTGAAAACTTGTGCTCTACTTATAATGTTACTTATTGCTTTGATAAATCTTGTTGCTGTAGGAGGTATAAACACCTCCCTTTTCAATGTGATTATAATGATAATGTTACCATATCTTCTTATGTTAAGGGAAATTATGAATTATATGATGTGGAACAAATTGAAGAATTTATTGCTTGGAAGGGTGCATTCGAAATTGCCTATTTACTTGAAAGTATTGATGATGCACCTTATAACTGCGAGATTTATGCTATACTTGAATATTGCTTTGATAATTACAGGGATTTTAATTACTACATAATGGAATATCTTAAGAAATACTCTCAACCTAAGGAAGAGATTAATGCCTTGCAGGAACTTATGGAAGAAGAAACTGCTGAATCTGGAAGCTCATTGGATGAAAAAGAGGAGGAGAGTGATGATCAAGAGGAGGAAGAATGGAACCCATGTCTACCTCCCAATGATATTAACTCTTTAACTCATACATTATTTGATGAAATTGATACTTGCTATACTGGTGACCTTGATACTACTATGAATGAACCTTGTGAGAATGATATTGCTACTGTTATTTATGATAATCCATGCTACTTGGATAAATGCTATGATAATCCTCTATTTATTCCAACTATTGATATGCATGATAACGAGGAAGTTTGTTTAGAAAATTCATATGATAATGCTCTTGATGATGATCCTATGTTACTTGATGTTATAAATTATAATGCTACTGAAACTAGGATTTCTATAATGTGTCGTATACCTTTTATGAGTGATCAATCATCTTGCTTTGCTATTGCTAAAAGTGGGAAAAAAGAGAAGCTGATTTTAAATTTTGATCCCACTGTTTTTGAGCTTGATATGAATTGTGTGCTTTTAGACCATGACAAACATGCTTTATGTGTTAGTTATGTTGTTGATTTTGTTCATGATGCTACTGAAAATTATTATGAGAGAGGAAAATATGGTTGTAGGAATTTTCATGTTACTAAAATACCTCTCTTTTGTTGAAAGTTTTGAAGTTGCTCTTGTTCTACCTTCCCATGATTTCTAGTTTGAGCTTCTTTAATTTGTTTCTTTACAAGATTCCTATGCATAGGAAGTGGGTTAGAATTAAATTTGTTTTATACTTTCTTCTTGATGCTCTCTTTTACTTAATTCAACCCGTTTTATTTCGCTGTTTTCAACCCGTTTTATTTCGTTTTCTTTGGTGTGCTTTGCACCTGGGTGTTGTCTATTTCCTTAGCAACCCTGCTGTATCTTTTATTTTGAGTTTTTGTTGAGCCAAGTAAAGCCTCTAGTGGAAAGTTGAGCTTATATTTCGGATTTCTGCGCAGGAAACAGATTTCTGCTGTCTAGTGTTAATTCGTTAAACACCACAGAAAATTCAAAATGACCTGAGCTTTTTGGTTCTTAATCCTGAGTTATATACGCAAGTTTTCTTATAAGACCACTTTTCGATTTGAGCAACAGAAGATTTTTGAAAAAATCGATCTTTACCTGCTGTTTTGTCTTGACATATTTCTGCCATTTATCGCATTTGCATCTTAATCTCTTTCTTTTGGTGTTCTTTTGAGAAAAATAGTTTTGAAAGAAGTTGTGATAGTAGCTACTATGTTTTTGAGTGTTATACTTGTGTTGAAACTGAACCATGTGAATTTATTATTTCAATTGCACTAACGTTGCTAATGAAGATTGTGAGAATTTTGATGTGAAAGAAGTTTTCAAGGGTCAAGAGAAGAGGATTATATGATGTGATCAAGAAGAGTGAAAAGCCTAAGCTTGGGGATGCCCCGGTGGTACATCCAAGAAAATTCCAAGAAGACTCAAGCATCTAAGCTTGGGGATTCCCAAGGCACCCCCTTCTTCATCAACAAATTATCAGGTCACTTCTAGTGAAACTATATTTTTATTCGGTCGCATCTTATGTGCTTTGCTTGGAGCGTCTTTTTTTTCCAGTTTGGTTTTACTTTTGCTTTCAGTTTGTTTTTACTTTTTCAATAAGCTTGGTTGGAACCCAACATTCTTTTATTGGAGAGTGACACGCTCCGCTTTTTCATGAGAATACGTTGTATTCTTAATCTTTGTCTAGCTGCTGCATTTATTTAGCTCCTATTTTGCATGCATCTCTTATTAGAGTTGTTAGTTTTAGTAGTGTTATGTGATGACTCTCATGTTTGCTTGCTGTATCATAAAGAGTATTTTTTGTTAAATCATGTTTTGTATGGTGCTTGTTGGGAGAAAGAAAACTACTACTTGAAGTAGAATTTATAATAGTACTAGTAGAAGCTTGTATAGATTGTATCGACGTATTACCTGCCGGAGAGGAGATCATCACCGGAGGCTTCTACATCACCATGCCTGCCTCCGGAGTGATGCGTGAGTAGTTCATCCTTGGACTACGGGTTCGTAGCTGTAGCTAGATGGTTGTCTTCTCCTCATATGCCTCCATGTTTAGATCTCGTGAGCTGCCTATCATGATCTAGATTGATCTTATGTAATTATTTGTGTTGTGTTTGCTGGGATCCGATGAATATTGAACTTATGCCAAGTTGATTATAGTCTTTATTTGCATATGCTATTTGTGATCTTGCATGATTTCCGTTGCTAGTGGTTACTCTGGCCAAGTAGTTGCTAGTGAATCCAAGAGGGAGTATTTATGCTCGATAGTGGGTTCATGCCTCCTTTTCGCCTTGCTCGAGTGACAGAAACGTGAAGGGAGAGGATGTGCTATTGCCATCAGGGAGAAAACATCGGTGAGAGTGCCCGCGTGCATAATCATTGCTTACATTACACACTTTGTTTAATGCAATTATCTGTTGCTTGCAACTTAATACCTAAGGGGGTTCGGATGATAACCTGAGGGTGGATTATTAGTCATAGATGCAGATGGATGTCGGTCTATGTATCTTGTTGTAATGCCCGCACTAAATACCATAGTAATCTTTGTGTCATATTGTGCACTACGGTGCAACCTCTATTTGTTAATTGCCCAGCTGTAATTTGTTCATCCAGCATGCTATCTTTTATGGAGAGACACCACTAGTGAAACTATGAACCCCGGTCCATTTTTCCACACTGTTAAAACAAACCACAACTATTTCCTGCTTTCTTTACTTACTGCAAGCGTACACTGTTTTCCACACTATACGTCTAATCTTTGTTTTCAACAAGACCGGTGAGATTGACAAACTCACTATACCGTTGGGGCAAAGTATTTTGGTTGTGTTGTGTGCAGGTTCCACGTTGTTGCTGACACCGGTGAAGCGCCAACACCACCGTCAGTGGCATCAACCTTCCGAAGGTCCTCTTTCTTCTACTGGATTGATAACCTTGGTTCCTAACTAAGGGGAAATACCTACTGCTGTGCTCATCACACCCTCCTCTTGGGGTCTCCCAACAAACGTGGGTATCACGAGCATCAGGGCACACACCCATGGCTGAATTGGGGCTCCCAAAATCACCAGGAATCTGTCACACGAGACAACAAGTTAGCAACAAGAGGCCTAGGTTTTCCACAAGGAAATCCTAGGCACAAATCCCTCAAGTGAATAAGGAGGAAATGTAAATTGCTTTGATAGGATTTTAGATATTGGCTTCTCCTTCGATTCTCCAAAGATGAGCTTGATTGAGTGGGTGGAGAGGGAAATCGAAGGACTTGAAGCTCTTGGGAAACGGTGGAGAGAGAATTCTATTTGTGTTCCCTTTCTCAAGCTAGGAGAAACCATTTATACCCCTCCACCAAATCTGCCCGTTGAGGGCCTTTTCTGCATGGGTCGGTAGTACCGAACAACGCCCAATATCACCTGTAGCTTCTTCGATCTTGGGCAACGTATAAAATTTGAGCAGAACAATCACACTTGGTAGTACCCCACATGCGCAATAGTACCGAGCGAGGGTCCAATTTCCTTCACTGCATCCAGTACCGGTTCCTCATAAATCGGTAGTACCGTATTGGCGCGGTAGTACGGAGCGAGCGGTATTACCGGACCTGGCCATTACTACCGCCATTTTGGTACGCTCAGACTAGTACCCTTCTAAAACTTTCGGAAGTACCAACTGAAACCGATACTTGAAGGGCGGTACTACCGGATGGCAACCGGTAGTACCGGCTTTGACATAACTCCCATAATCTGCTTGATTCTTCGAGGATGTTCTTATGGTATTACCTTTAGGGATCAAAACATTTAACAATAGTGCTCATAAATATAAGTCCTTACACCACTTAGCACACATTAGGCTGCTCATCGTGTTGTCAACAAACATCAAAACATTCAAGGGATGGAAATGTTCTTTCAGAACAACCGCCAACCACCAAGCTCGACCACATGCCAAGACGGCCTCGCCGCCAAAGCGGCTTCCGGTCCGGGCCCGCCGCCTGGGCTTCTAGGGCGCCCAGGTGTTGGAGCACGACAACAAGAGAGGCCATCTCCCACTCCTGCGCCGGAACCTCCGCCATCTTAGCCGCGCATCTCGCCCTTCTTCTGCCACGACGGGGGACGCGTTTTGCCGCTCCGAATCATCCACACCGAGCCGCACAAGGCAACACCATAAACCTAATTCCAAAGCCGGCGCCATCTTCATGCACGTCGCCCCACCAGCCACCTCCCACGCTATCATAGAAAACACGACACCGAGGCCCGTCCGACCCAGATCGGGCCCAGGACGACCCGCACAACCAGCCACCTCCCTGCTGCGCTACGGTCGCGCATCCCCTGCGTCGCCCTTGACCCACGATCGAACCTCCAACAACAGCCCGGGACAACGCCGCGCCTGACTCCATCCCCGTCGCCATCCAAAATCCCGCTCGGGGGAGAATAAAGCGCCCCGTCGTCACCTTCCTGGGGCATGCACAACTTTTTTTCGTCGGTGGCCCTCCCGCAACAGCGATAGAGGAGGAGTGGGGAGGCGATTAGCGGCGGCGGGCTAGGTTTTCCCCGAGCCGCCAGAAGAGGCGACACATGTGCGGCCCAAACCACACATTGAAATTTAACTATATTGCCCGGCGCGTGGAATGTACGATTCGCACACATGACATCATTTAAGGTTGACGAAGCATAAAAATATTACCAGTAGTTAAAAAAATACAGGTCAGTTTCCAGTTTGAAGAACACTTAGAGAGGAGAGAAATTCATATTATGGCAACATGCATATGTTTTCTCAAGACAAAAAAGGAAGCATGGGAAATGACAAATTAGTGAGCTACTCACTCACCTCGACCCCCTTGTACTAACGGCCCTGATCTGCCGACGGAGAATGCGCGAGTCCAAGACGAGGCCTCCTCATTTGTCCACGTAATCATAGTCCCGCTACTCCCCACACACGAGGCGCCACGTATCCTCCGAAGGGTATAACTGTAAATTCACAAGCAACGAGGCGTGAAGAAGCATCGCACAGCGTAGACGGATTTCGGGACCGGGAGAAAGGGATCTCGTCCTAACGCACCATGGAGCTCACCGGCGTAGCTGCTCTCCGTCGATCGTTAGCATCGGCTTCCCTGGCGGTGGTTCCGAGGGAGAGGAGGAGGCGGATGCCGGACAGAGTGTCCTGCGTCGGCCGCGGAGGCGGGGCGTTCGCCGACGAGGCGCACCTCAGGTACTACGAGGCGGCGCCGCGGAAGGCGGTGGAGGCGGCAGCGAGGGACCTCTCCACGCTTCGGGCCATGGGCCTCGTCGCCGGCGACGCGGCCAAGGAGAAGATTCTCTCGGTGAGCCCTCCCTCAACTATCGATTTTGTGGTTCTGTTCCCCATTTGTGCTTCCGATTAGGGTTGCCAAGTCTTGAATTTGGAACAGTTTAGCATGATTGGACATGAATTAAAGCTAAATTATTCAGCAGAGAGTTTCGCGGTGTAATTTCTGTGTGGATTATGATCAAACTGAGCCCTGATTTGTGTGGTGCTATGAATGCAGGAAGCCACCGAGCTGCTGTTTCAGGAGTTGAGTCAGATGAAGGATGCAGAGGACGAGCTGAAGAGAGAGCAGAAAGAGAAGGCCGTGATGAAAGCACTGAAGAAGCAGCAGAAGGAGGCGAAGAAGTCCACAATGAATTGCGGAGATGGCTCCTCTGAATCAAGTGAGAGCGAGTGCGAGGAGCAGAAATCCATGAAAATGAGCTGTGTTGTCACCACATCGATGCCTGGAAGTGAGCAAGGAATGGTGATGTCAATGCCAGTCCCCCAGATTGCTGCTGTCCCAGCAATGGATTTTGACAAGGCTGCGATGAAGGCCATGAAGAAGAGGGAGAAGGAACAAAAGAAAGCCGCAAAAAAGGCCTTGAAGATGAAAAGGGAGGAAGAGAAGAGGATGGCCACTATGTGCAAGGACGAAGACAGCTCCTCATGCTCGTCGGAATCCAGCGACAGCGAGTGTGAGGAGAAAGTCCTTAGAATGAGCAGCTGTGCCACCATCGCCGCACCTCGAGCACCACCTGCAAGCACAGGTTTTCCCATCGTAGTGCCTCAGATCCCAGACTCGGTGGCACCGGACTCCCAGATCTATCCAGGGCCAGCAACTGCCGTGCAGTGCAGCACCACCTCCAGCGTTGCTCTTGTCGAAACTATAGTGCCAAACAGAGTCGAGGTCTGCATGGGCGGCAAATGCAAGAAGGCGGGCTCGCTCGCTGTCCTGCAGGAGTTTGAGAAGGTGGTCAACACCGACGGCGCGGTGGTCAGATGCAAATGCTTGGGCAAGTGCGGGGAAGGCCCGAACGTCCGACTGCAGAGCGAGGGATCTGTTGGGGAGGATGGTCTCATCTGCGTTGGTGTATGCTTGGATGATGTTAGCTTCATAGCGGCAGGCTTATTCGCCCCGCGGACTGGGTATATGATATGAAGTGATGATAGTCACCTTGACCTGGTTCAAGTTGTACCTAGAGACGTGTGCTACTTCCTGCACAATAATATGTTGTAGATAGTCCCACCCCCGACGAGCTGATGTTCACTATGGATTCATGTCGTGTATTCTAATTATTAAGGGTTCAAGTTCCATTGCATCCTGTGATTCTATGTCTTGGCCGATCTGAGCATCTGCTAGTCTGCTACTGAACTGCATGGTCATTCTCGGGATAGACAAGAGACCGAGGTTGCTCAGCTCTCGAGATGGCCTGTGGAGGTGAAACATGTTAACACGTAGCTAGTTAACTGCGATTGCCAGCCATTATCAGTCCTCACTCCAAGGTTGTCATCATCATCATGTTAACACATCATACATACAGCGAGCCACCTGCTTCAACTACACATATGTTGCCGCAACTCGTTTGGACATATACCTGATTGCACTACCAGACTCGTTACTCGTTCGGGGGGTCAATAGTGAAAGTCTACCCTTTTTTCCCCTAAAATACTGAGACTAGAGGCAGCTCATAGGCAGGGGACAGGAGATCACGGCTATTCTACTGCACCCCTGCCTATTAAACCCTCTCACTCCAGCAAACAGTATACCATCAAACTATAGCTCAGCTCTCTCCATGGGGGACCTGAACGAATCACTTCCCGAAGGCGTCATCTCCCCGCCCGTGATCAGGTCAGCCGCACCATACTCGACGCCGGCAAGAACATCGGCTTCTTCCAGGCTAGCTAGTCCAAACATTCTCGGTTACATGCATCTTTGTATCGTGGCTTTGCCAATCGCGTCATTTACACAATCAAAAACAAATAAATTAGCAGGTGATCAACCACGGTGTGACCGAGCAGGCGATGCAGGACATTGAGGCGGCGAGCTGTGAGTTCTTTGTGCTGCCGGTGAAGGAAAGTGCGGCATTCTACTCGGAAGACAACAAGAGGACAAACCGGTGCTTCCGCGCCACCTATGAAACTGGTGGCAACAAGTACTGGATAGACTGCCTCCGTCTCGGGTGCTCCATCCCCATCGGCGACAGCAAGAACAGCTGGCCCGACAAGCCACAAAACTTCCGGTATAAAATCACCACCCACTCTTACAGTTGTAGTTTGTTTGGTATCTCACGAGGCCGAAAGAAAGCGACATTCCTTTCTTTTTTCAACAATACCAAGAAGAGCAAACTATCTTAATTTCTTATAAGTTACGAGTTGGCACTGCTGATATTATTTGACAGGGCCGAAAGAGAGCGATATATGTATATGATTTACCGCTGACTCTCTAGCTACATGCTGTAGGGAGCAGTGGCGGAGCGTGAACAAAACGTAGCTATGTCCCAAAAAGGGAACAGGTTAATTCAAAAACTACTGAATAGAAAAACTCCAGCCTAGCAGCGAACAAGGGAATAAGCGGGAGAGACCCATTAGCGAAATAGGTTCTGCGCGCGGAAGAAAAAATGGAATTGACGTGAGCATGCGGGAAGAAAGCATGTTGTCCAGAAAAGGGAATAGGGGGACCATCCTAATTCGACTAGGTCCTGTCGGAATATCGATCTGTGGGACGGTCACTCGCAAGCTAGCACACATAAGAGGGGGCCAATTCCATAGAAAACACAAAACTATGCATGAAAAAAAAGTCTAAGTCATAAAAAAATAAAAATATAATGGATAATTGGATGACAGGGCGATGATGAGATATGTTCTGTTTCGTGCAAGAATAGCAGATATATATTTTTGATGCTCCAAAAGAAAAAGAACATTGCCAATTGCCAAAATACAACTGAATATAACCAATCACTACTTAGAACAATGCTCTTCAGTCCTTTTAGCCATTAGCTTCCACACCAGAAATTATATTTTGATTGCTGTTCTTCTTCGTCCTCTTCATTAAAATTTACATCTGAAATTCAGAATTACCTAACCTGGTCAGGAGCAACAATTACATCCCAATCCTTACGATACTCAGAACCTAACCTGGTAGGGACAGGGCACTGCAGCGCTCCGCCCATGGCAGGGAGGTCACTGAGGCCTCCTTTGGATCGGAGGAATTCCGAAGGATTTTCACAGGATATCATTCCTAAGGATTGTTTCCTTAGGAACACGTTTGGATCAAAGGATTCAGACCTCGAAATTCCTGAGGAGGAATTTAGACATTAGGTTTGAGCTCTTGGAAAATTTCCTGGCGCCAAAGCGAGTGCTTGGGCTGGGCGCTCGCGCCAAAACTGCGGATCCTGATTGGTCTCTTGGCTGAAAAGCTCTCATGACTGGCTTCTGTCCCTTTCGAAGGGAACAAGTGAAATAGAAAGCACACTTCAAATTAAAAAATAATACTCCCTCCGTTCCACAATATAAGATGTTTTAGACATTTTCCACATTCACACATACATACATGTATCCAGACATGTTTTAGTGTATATGTCCACTCATTTTAGTTTGAATCTAGACAACATGTGGAACATCTAAAACATCTTATATTATGGAACGGAGGGAGTACTAATTTAATGTATGGGATTCCTCTACTTCCTATGGTGCAGCCAAAGGATCCGCTGTTCCTGTAGTTTGCCATTCCATAGGATTGGAGATGTCTAACACCCGAAACCTCTATTTTTTCTATTCCTTTGGTTTCATAATCCTATGATCCAAAGAAGAAATTCACCGTGCTCATAAGAGACATGGGGATGGAGCTGCTGCGGCTGCTGTGCGGCATGTCACGCTGGGATTGGTGCGGTCATGTTTGGGCCTTTTGGTGCGGTTTCTCGTTTGGATTTAAATGGTGTGAACTCTAATGGACTGAAAAAAGAAATGGA
The DNA here is from genome assembly GCA_028641055.1 of Alopecurus myosuroides. Classification (NCBI taxonomy): domain Eukaryota; kingdom Viridiplantae; phylum Streptophyta; class Magnoliopsida; order Poales; family Poaceae; genus Alopecurus; species Alopecurus myosuroides. The sequence goes on along the minus strand of CM054061.1, from coordinate 328,703,944 downwards.
GCGGTGCGGTGCAGGTTCACACAAGAAATGGTGTGGAACGGTGCGGTGCGGCTTGATTTCGAACGCGTCGAGCCCACGGGTTCAACCCGCACACGCCCCCGTTCGATCTGCTGCCCTGACTCCCATGTGTGCCTAGCAGCCTAGGTTCCACTGGCGACCCTGCCGCTGCCGCCATCGTGCACTTCCATTGTCGCGGCCGCCGTCGCTCACTTCCATCGCCGCTGATCTGACGACGACCGGCACCGCCATCGCCGGCCTCTTCCTGCCTCCAGGTCAGCCATTGTCCGGTCTCTCTCTCTCATGGTTTGCTTCCAGATTTGACACCAAGGAGATCGGGAGGGCGGAAATCGCAGGCGGTGAGCAGTGCAAGGGGATGGAGCTTGCGGGCGCCATTGACACCCAGTGCTCGCGGGCGCCATTAATCGCCCTCCTGTGCTCTGTACCTCTCTGTTCTTGGTCTGTACCTAAGTGTTGGTGTTGTTTCTTCAGTTAAGTGGCATGTGGGAAGCCCTGAGATCCCGATGCTCAATGACCTCACCATTGTTCTGGGCTCCATAGCACAGGTACTATCAATTGCCGTCTCCGTTTGTGAAATTCTGATTTCATTCTTGCTGACTGCAGATTCTGCACTGTGGTCAGGAGAACAGCAGTAGACCATTTCATTATATGATTAGCTACTAGTTAAGACTTCAATAGAATGATAACCTGTATTTCACGCTGAAACATGGTTACTCTGTTCTGTAATCTGACAGTGTCAATTGCACTTGTTTGGTTATCTTGCTGCTAGTACTTCATGAGTCCAGTCAGTTAAGAATCAAGTCATCTCAATAATATTTTTTAATGCCTCAGTATGACGAATATGTGAGCTAGGGAAATTATCTTTTATCTGTGCTGATTTTGGTGCATAGTTTAGTCCTGGTAAGAAGTTGAGGTCAACTCTTGCCTGAATTTCCGTTTTGTATAATGCAGTGCCATATTTGAATATGTGAGCAGGGAGACCTTTCATGGTTACACACGTCATATTTTTTTATATGTTCTTACCCCTGAAGTATAGTATATTTCATTGTTGCTTCCTTATGTCATATCAATTCTTTCAACCATGGTTACACGTGTCTTGTAGGTTGTTATTATCTGATGCATTTTCTTTATTTATAGGTGATTCTTTCAACGAATGGGTTGTTGCAACTGGTTCAACTGACAAGACTGTAAAATTATTCGATCTTCGGAAGATTGACACTTCGCTGCACACCTTTGACTGTCATAAGTATGTGTTCAGTTTTTACTGTCACTTTTCAGCTCGTAGCTGCTTCCTCTTTCCTTCTTGTACTATATGCTCGGAGTACATATATTGTGTATTGTGCAAGTTAATTGTGGAAGTTAACTGTGGGCTGGTGCCATAACATTTACACTTGCATTCCATTACAGATTGTGGAGTAGATCTTTCTGTTTTCTTCACATCCGTACTTCCCTGCTATTGGTTCATTAAGAATCTACGAGCCATGTACTTCCCTGCTATTTACTTCACATCCGTTGAACTATCCCAGATTATGTCAATCTAGCTTATCTTGATACTCTTTTTTTTTTAGAGTGCAGGGATCCCAACCATTCGTGTAAGAGCTTGATTTTATCATTTTAGAATGCAGAATATGTAGATAATGCCAGAGCTGCCTCCCCTGTTTCTGCTCCTGCTCTGCTCTTGCTGGTTCTGCCCCTAGCTTGACCTCTTCTTTTTGCCACGGACAGAGGAGTAACAACAGCTGAGCAGCAGCAGAAGAATCTTTTCCCATTTCCTATTTTGTTTTCTTTGTGCTTGGTGCTTTTCATATACAAAGGTTGCAGTTTTCTCGCTATCTTTTTTCCTCTTTCGAGTTAACACATTGTTGCTACCACTCCCACTTGCCTGTCTCATTACCTCTTTTAGATCAGGTATTATGTTTATATTAGTACTCAGCTTCAAGTGATACTCATATTAAACCTTGAATTGCTTTCAGCCTATTGACCAATACCATCTTTCTGTTTGTCTTCCACTCCCACCTGTGTGTCTCATTACCTCTTAAGATTCTGGTTCATGCATCCTCTAGATTTTGTATCCATGCTTCTGAACTTGCACAACCAATTGCAAAACTTTTATGAGAAGAATAAAGATTAATGCATTAGAACTGTCCCTTTAGTTGCAACCTTACCTTTCACATACCCTTGCATTGAAGTGTTCTTTATGATTTACATTTTGCTCACTGTTTTTCGATGCAGATGCAAGGTGCAGAGTAGACAAGCTCTGGAAATTATCAGGACTAGACAAGCTGACGACATTGCCAGGACAAGCTATTGGACATGTTTGTATTATGGGTTATGTAACTAAAATGTAGATCTGATTAGTAACGCATATTGTTGTACCAGTTGATGAAACTGTAGTTCAGCATTGCCTCAAATTGTGACTTAAAGCTCAATAATACACATAAATTTATTTTCTTTTGATTGTGTTTTTTTTCTCTAAAACTCAGCTTATCTGGTAATTTGGTGTATATATAATTCCAAGTAGTACTTTATGATGTACGTATTTTGAATGATTTTCCAAATATTCTGAGTATATTCACTATATATTTTCCATTTTTTAAAATTGCAAAGGTAACTACCTGGACTAGCTGTGAGGCTCAAAGTGACATGCACCACCGTCCAGCATCCAAGCTCCAGGCGTCTGAACCCACGGGTTCAACCCGCATGGACCAATTAATTGGGTTAGGGTGGGGACGTTTATCACTCCGACCAAAGACTGCCTCATCACACCGGCTGTGGATTTCCTTGCTGAGGAGAACCCGCCGCGCTGTCACGTACCGCGAGTTCAATCGCATCCATGGCAGTGTAAAGCATGGGTTATCTAGTGTTAAAACGACAAGCCTGAAGAAATAATTATCACAAAGATGTGAAGGCAAAACAAGGATGCCGGATAGGGCAACCTGCACAAACTCGTTTGGCCTTTTATACCCTGCAACCACCGTGGAGCATCTCGAGACTGAGGAGTCGGATCATCTTGCTCTTCTGATCAGCGTGAAGTCCACCTTCCAAGCCCCAAGAGCACAGGTGTCTAGGGGCTTTCGGCATGAAGAGATTTGGACCAGGCATGATGAGTATGATGGCATGGTGGAACAAGCATGTATCAATGCCGACATGGGAGGCAGAGGGCTCGATGGCTTGTGGGATAGGCTGCAACGAGTGTCGGGGAGCATGAAATCATGGGGGCGGGAAGTCTTTGGCTCTGTCCGACAGGACATAAAGAAACTCAAGGAGCATCTTGCTACTGCCCGTGCCGCCTCCCTTCATATTGGTGACTCGATGGAGCTCCGATCCATTGAACAGAAACTACATGAGGTCTACGAACGGGAGGAGATCATGTACAGACAGCGATCTTGGGTCGATTGGCTCAAAGCGGGCGACAAAAATACCCGTTATTTTCAGAATCGAGCCTCACATCGGAAACGGAAAAACACCATCAAAACGCTTAGAAGGGAAGATGGCAGCTGGTGCAATACTGATGTAGACATGCGGGCACTGGCCCGATCGTTCTACGGGACACTCTACGCGTCCGAGGGAGCCACCAACATGGAGGCGATTCTGGATCACGTTGCCCCGTTAGTCACTGATAGCATGAACCAGAAGTTGGTGGCGCCGGTCTGTGATGAAGAGATCGAGAGGGCCCCGTTCCAAATGGGGCCTACCAAAGCTCCCTGACCGGATGGCCTTCCCGCGCTATTTTATCAACGGCACTGGTCGTTTTTAAAATCAGAGGTCTGCGGAGCTGTCCGGGGTTTTATCAACGGCGACGAAATCCCCGAGGGCTTCAATGACACAGTGATTGTGTTGATCCCCAAAGTGAATTCTCCCGAGCTGCTATCCCAATTCAGACCCATTAGCTTATGCAATGTACTCTACAAGCTCGCTTCGAAGGTAATGACCAATAGGTTGAAGGCTATTCTTCCCATACTAATATCTGAGGAGCAGAATGCTTTTGTGCCCGGGAGGATGATCATTGACAACGTCCTCATTGCATATGAATGTGTTCATTCAATAAGGACTAGGAAAAGGAAGAAACCATTGTGTGCAGTAAAGCTCGACATGATGAAGGCCTACGATAGGGTCGAATGGGTCTTCCACTCTTCCTCGAACAGATGATGGCAAGAATGGGGTTCTCTAGTATCTGGATCGAGAGAATTATGAGGTGTGTGTGCTTGGTGCGGTTTGCGGTGAAGCTGAATGGAGATCTTTCGGATTCTTTCAACCCATCAAGGGGCCTCCGACAGGGGGATCCGCTCTCCCCATACCTCTTCCTATTTTGTGTGGAAGGTTTTTCTTTGTTGCTGCAAAAAGCTCAAGAAGCCAATATGTTGAAGGGCGTTAATTTTGGTTCTGATGGGCCTCACGTTACCCATCTTCTTTTCGCGGATGACAGCATAGTCTTCTTGGAAGCAACTGAGGAAAGCATGCATGCTCTTAGGGAGGTGCTCACTTCGTATGAATCAGCTTCAGGACAGAAAGTAAACCTATCAAAGTCCTCCATCTTCTTCGGTGATGGCTGCTCACCGGAGGGAAAGACTGAACTCAAACTTGTTCTTGGTGTTCAGGAAGAGGCTCTGTGCGAACGCTACCTAGGCCTACCAACAGTGGTTGGCCGGTCTAAGGAGGGGGTGTTCCAATACATAAATGAACGATCTCGAGGGAAGGTGGGGGGATGGAAGGGCCAGGGGTTGTCAAAGAAAGCCAGAGAGATATTGGTAAAATCGGTCCTCCAAGCTACGCCGACGTACCCAATGAGCTGTTTCAAGTTTGGCAAGATACAATGTCAAAAGTTAAGTGCTATTTCCTCCAGATTTTGGTGGGGAGCAGCGGATGGCCAGCGCAAAGTCCACTGGATCGCCTGGGACAAGATGTGCACTTCAAAGGGAAGGGGAGGCATGGGGTTCCGTGACTTCGAGTTGTTTAACCAAGCGTTGCTTGCAAAACAGGCCTGGAGGATCCTTACAGTTCCAAATTCCTTGTGTGCAAGAGTCCTCAAAGCCCGCTACTTCAAGAACTCGGATTTTCTTCATGCTGGCTGCCCGGGGAGGGGATCTTTTTCGTGGCGGAGTATATTACATGGGAGAGACCTGCTCAGACTGGGCATTATCTGGAGAGTGGGCAACGGAGATTCTATTGATATATGGAAGAGTAATTGGATTCCTCGGTCTGGTGCTCTTCGTCCACTGGGACGTAGGGCTGATGCACCTGGTCCGCTGCCGATCAAGGTCTCTGACCTCCTGAACCCTGCAGGTACTGATTGGGACGCGCAAAAACTGAACCAACAACTCCATGAGTTTGATGCCCTGGATGTGCAGCTGATCCCGGTGGGAGGACCGGACACGGTGGATTACCTTGCGTGGAACTTTAGCAAAACTGGCGTTTTCTCGGTTCGGTCTGCCTACCACCTTGCAATGCAGCACAAAAAATCTCTCCGTGGCGGCACAGAGCTCCTCGGCAGCAGCTCATCAAGGTTGGCTGTCTTTGTGGGGAGCCAGTGTACCGGGGAAGATCAAGATACATGTCTGATCCGTAATGGCCTGGCCCTTGGCGCGGAGCTCCAGCGACGGCACATCAAGAGCGGCGTAAAGTGCGTGGCGTGCGCTAGAGAGGAGTCTCTTCATCGCTTCTGGCATTGCCCACATTCTGTGCAGGTTTGGACGGCTGTCGAAGAAAATATGGATCAGGCCTGTCCTTCGCCCCTGTACAATGTGCAGTCTCACCGGGACCTGCACAACTGGCTCCTTGATTGGCTCAAGTCAGCGAAGGATGACGCCATGGACACGTATTGATGACCCTGTACCATCTTTGGCTAGCCCGGAATGATGCCCGGGACTCGCAGATGATCGAGGATCCTCTGTCTGTCGCCCAGCGGTGCTGCAGACTAGTGCTGGAATGGCGTAGCCTCCAGGAAGCAAAAACCCCACAGCCCACGCGGGCGAGGGATTCCTGGTGTCCGCCGGTCCACGGATGGATGAAGGTCAATGCGGATGGGGCAATGGCGAAGTCTTCGCAGCGCGGAGAAGGCGGGGCAGTGCTGCGAGACCATGCGGGCATGTTCATGGCGGGATCCTGTGCTTTCTTCCCTCAGGTCTCTGACACGGAGGAGGCAGAAGTCCGGGCTTGCACAAAGGCTATGGAGCTGGTGAAAGAGTTGAATATTCGCCGGGTGGTACTGGAGACAGACAGTCTGTTGTGAAGAAACTGCAAAGCGATGACCAAGATCAATCGCGGTACGGACCATGGATTGAAGACATCAAGACTCGACTCCATGATCTCGATGACTTTGAAGTCAGATGGGCTCGCCGCTCTGCCAATGGCGTCGCTCACATCTTAGCTAAGGAGGGGTGCGGCTTAGAACTCAACAAAGTTTGGCGTATTATGTATCCCGATTGTATTTCATCTTCTCTGAACCTTGACATGGTTGGTAATTAATGCAAGCCGCAGTTTAATTCTCAAAAAAAAGAAAAGTCTTCAAAAATTAAGCAATGTTTTCTGTCAATGTAATATGGAGTAAGAAATAGCAACTACCTAGGGATGTGTTAAAACTGTCAAGTTACTGATAACAGCATAACAATTCATTACATGATCTATGCATTTTTAATAGTACCGACTATTAATGAAAAACCAGTCAAACGACTAATGATTTAATTCGGTTGGTAGAGTATGTAGTTTGGTGTATGGCTAGGGCCATGAGATTTAGGTGATGGAAGACGACCTTGGATTGAAGCACATCGTCAGGTTTTTTTTTTTCTGTAACCCATAAAAACTTTTCACGTTCTAACAGAATGGAAAGCACTCCGGCTATCCATTATATAGTCGTTTGACCGGTGCCACCTTAGCGTAGAAATCTTAATTCAACCTGAAATGATGGAGAAGGGGGGGAACGCATGTGCAAAAGAATAGTGGGTGTCAGCCATTCCTGATACTTTGGTCTTTGGTGATATTCAGTTGACTAGTACGTACAATGTAACAAATCACACAGAAATGTTCAGTCATGGTAACTTTATGCACTCATGGCTCCATATACTTAGATTAAACTGCATTTGTCCATACAGCACTTGCTGAAAAGTTAGAACACGCTGCGCAATTCGGGGACCAGGGGTTCACTATATTTTTGTCCATTAGATCGCAAGGGAAATGGACGGCCATCATAAAAGAGCTCCTTAACAAATGAGCAATTAATCTCTTGATGGATACCTACAAATTATTATTTCTCAAATCCCTGTGATTCGTTCTTCTTTAATACGATACATAGTCAGTAGGATGAAGGTGCATCACCTCTCCATCAGACCATGAGTAAAGATCTAGCCATCATTGGATGACCCAACGATGGTGAGATCTGCCTTGACAATGCAGTTCGATTCAATAAGATAGCCCCTAGACAGGTCCTTGAATGTCTTGAGTGGAATGAAGTTGGCCCATCCCCAGGAGCTTCCGAACACCGCGAGACCTGTGATCGCCAACAGAAGCAAAATAAACTGTAACCAGAGAGGTTTCAAACATTACTTTCTTTGAATTACACACAAGCATTGCTAGTTGAACCTGAAGTTTTTGTGAAGTTGTTCCCATTCTTTTGGTCCTGTATGGATAGAGTCACTTCAACCACGTTCCTTGATTCGAGAGGTATCTCATTCGAGGCATCCAGGTATAAGAATAGGGAGAGGCAATCAGTGCTGCACTTGTCACCTCGTGGATACATGAGGATAAACCTGTTGACAAACATGTAAAGTGACTGTTCAAATAGAATTGGATATCTGGAAAAATGTGTTTCAATAATTTGGTAGGTTACTGAAGTTGAAATTGGGTTGCTGCTTATCTCTAGAAACAGAGTTGCTTAGTTCCATGCTTAGAAATAAGGCAACAGATATGCTTAGAAAATGTCTCATAGTTAATAACACATGTGCATTGTTTATATAAATAATTTATGAACTGATTAACAAATACATACCATTTATGTCCGCCCACTTCAAATGCAGGAGAACAGAAAAAGTCCTTCAATTCCAATTCAAGGAAATTGTTCACGGTCCAAGTGTATGTCCCATTCACGAATCCCTTCTTCTGAACAAAGAGGTTCCGGACAGTGGTAGCCTTGTGGTGAACCACAACTGCTTTCGTTTTAGGAGAAGAGACATCAATTTTTAATATCTTCACACCAACGACACAGCTATCATCAACTAGAAAGGCAGACGATTTAAGTAGCTCCTGAAGAGGAATCAAGCATTTCTTCTTCGAGTACCTATTCTTCAACTCAAAGTTGTAGTTGGCTGCATTTAGGTAAAGGTTAGATAGTTCAAAAAATAATCCACCTTTTTCTATTTCGTAAAATGACCAAATTAATAATTCAAACCACATAGTCCCATAATCTACCTTTTTATTCATATAATTAACTTCAACTATGTTGTGTTGTATCAAAATAATTCGGAGTTGAAAAGAAATATTCAAATGACATGTGTTATTTTGCAATAGCCCATGTTTGTAGAAATTTAATACCACAGCCTACCCTATATGACACATGAGAATTCTAATTATTTATGATATGTCACCTTGATTACCTATCGTTGGAAAGTGCATTAACACAGATACGAAAGTGAGCAGAGGCAGTATGATTATAGAAAGATGAACATGTATGTAAGATGCAAATAACGAAAGTGATATATAGACAACTTGGACCCAGTTAAGCATTTAAGCAGAGAACAAAGTAGTGAATTACATTAATGCAAGAACTATCAAATTACAAAAGAACATGTATACATAGTCTGGAATGTTGTTCGAATCAGAAGAGTCACAAGTGTGACAAACTATTTATCGTATGACGATGTGAAAACTATTTATCGTATGGCAGAACGTATTATAGACTACTATTGCTTGAATTTCTGTCTAAATTATAGCACAAAGAGACTAAGATGAATGTGCCTGAATAAAAAAAAAATTCATGAGACTACCTTTGCGTCCACAATGCATTTGATTTGAATGGTTGTATATCGAAAACTCAAAAATTGCATGCACCGTGTGACCTTGCTCCAACATATATGGCCATAGCATAAGACTGAGAGCAACGTATGGAGTTCCACCACCAATTTTTGTATGAATTGGACTCACTTCCAAGTACCTGGTATATGTATGAATTGATGATCAGAAAAAAACGTCAATCTAGAATTCAGAACTGAACTAAGAATGAAGTCTTTAATTTATAACTGAACTAAGAATGAAGCCTAATTTCCGTGCAATCTCTTTACTCCATGCCTCCTATCTACCTTCAGCTTCTGACTGTTTGTGTATGTGATTGTGATTGCTTATTTGGTTCCACTGAAACATTATTTCCTTGTAATAAACATCATATAAGAGATTAATATGGATATGGATAAAATAATATTACTTTATCTACTAAAAAATGGTGTCTAATACGTTAAATTTGTAAAAGTTCTTTTTTGAGACGGAAGGCTCAAATAAAGCCCGGCTTAATAAATTAATAAAGCCTACACGACAACAGCAAGGTTCAGGTTTACAGTTGCAATTGCGATGCGTACCACTTATACCCAGAGCAGTCAAAAGGACAAGATGTCACTGATGGGGTATTTTTCTGAAGTAGCGCCGAGAAGTCATGAATCTTCCATTCTAAGTCTGGAACATGGCTCTTTCCAAGCAGCGCAGGAGCTGAAATTTGGACAAGTACATAACTCGTAGTTACATAACAGAGAAGAAGGAAAAAGGGGAAGGTGCTGTGAGCAAATTCATGTGCATGTTGTAGTTCCAGATAAAAGATTTACAATACCAGCCAGGAGGGATTAGTACGCTGCAGAATAGTTCTCCATGCTGTGATTATATGAACGAAAATCATGACTCTATAGTCTATACTACTGTTATTTGTGAGAAGTATTAGAGTTATTGTATTCCTATACGTATTGGGTATAGGATAGTATCCTACCCCAATACGTATCCCTCTGTATTGCCACGACAGGGGCTATTCCTGTCTCATATAACACGCAACCGGCGACCCCAACGGGTACGACCGTTCACCCTAAGAATTAACATGGTATCAGGCCCCTCCCTTCCAACCCTCTAGCCGCCGCCGCCAGGAATTTTTTTTCGTCGACGCAGCTTCTGTCGCCGACCACGCTTTACGTCCACGACTAGCTGGCCGATCCCTGCTTTTGATCGGCTCCCTCACGACCTCTACAACTTCCGATCGGTTTCGTGACTCAGCTGCACTTGCTGTCCCGAGTTCCGATCGCACATCTACGAACCCCGACAGGATCTGCGGCGCACCCACGATCGTTTCGTGTGTGTCTTCTGTCGCCGACTGCTGCCCTCCTCGTGTGCTGCGCCGTCAATAAATTTCCTACCGATCGCTTGATTGTCGACTACTATTCCGATCGGTAGTACTACTACGTCCAGCTTCCGATCGCTACGTCCAGCTTCCAATCGGTAGTACTACTTCTCATCAGCTAGCACCACCTGCGATCGGAAGTGCTACTTGTTGGACCTACTGCAGGTTGCGATTGCTACTGCCGCCGACAACCTCTGTTCGCGATGGCTGCTTCGTCTTCTTCAACAGGGACTCCCTCCATCGGTACTCCTCCCGCAACTCAGCTTACGCGGGAAATTTTTTTGTCCTGGCAGGCGCAGGTACTGCCCACACTTCGAGGAGCACGTGTGATGCGCCTACTTGAAGGCTCTGATCCGGCCCCTCCCGAGTTCATCGAACATGAGGATTCCAATCAGAAAAAGACGCAGGTTCCTAATCCTGCCTATGATATTTGGATTACTCGTGATCAACAGGTTGTCAGCTATATTGTTAATTCCCTCTCCGAGGAAATTCTCTCTCATGTTTATGGACTGGTTCATGCTGCTGAGGTCTGGAGTGCAATTCACAACCTGTTTTCTTCGCAATCTAAGTCACGTGTCTCCAATCTTCGTGGTGCCCTTACCAACACGAAGAAACAAGACATGACTGCTCAACAGTATATTACAAAGATGAAGGGTTTTGCTTCCGAGCTTGCTACTGCTGGAAAAACTGTGGATGAGGATGAACTCAAGGACTACATCATGAATGGGCTTGATAGCTCATATAATGGTTTTGTTGCTGCTCTCAAAGTGGTTCCCTCTACCTCTCTCAATGATATGTGCTCTCAGCTTCTTTCTTATGAGAATCGTGATGCTATGCTCTCCAATGCAACAATGGCTCCGTGACAGGTGGTAGCTCTTTCATGTCCTCCGTTAATGCAGCTCCCCGGGTCCCATATGGTGCTGCACCTAGGCCGTATGTGCCTCCTCATCAACAGTCACAGTATGCTATGCCGCCAGCTCCTTACATGCCCTCGGTACCGCCAGCTCCATACATGCCTTCGGCGCCAGCACCGCCAGCTCCTTACGCGTCTTCGGCGTCCTACTACCAACCACCACAGCCGCAACCTATGCCACATCCATCCTATCCACCTACACCCTATATGCCTCCATATACCCCCCCATTTAACCTACCCGACACCCTATCAGCCTACTTACCCGATGCCCTACCCACAGCCCACACCATACCCGCCACCCCCATATATGCCTCCACAGCCCCGACCTCCCCCTCCCCTGCAAGCCCCACAACAACAACAGCGCCCACGTCCAAATCCTAATCGTCAAAAACAGCCCCGCAAAGATCGTCGTGCATCTCCATGGCAAGATGGTGTGATCTGTCAAATCTGCAAGAAGGAAGGACATCCTGCTGATGAGTGTTGGTGGCGCTATGGTGATGATGATGATGAGGACAAACCACCCAAGGAGACAAAAGGTGCGTATGGCGTTGATACTAATTGGTATGTAGACACTGGTGCCACAAATCACGTCACGAGACAACTCAATAAGCTTAATGTTCATGAACCATATGAGGGGGGTGATCAAGTTAATAATGCTAGTGGTCAAGGTATGGACATTGCTAATATTGGTCATTCTGTTTTGCACACCCCTGCTAGTTCTCTTCACCTTCGTGATGTTTTGCATGTTCCTGATGCATCTATGAGTTTACTTTCTGCTCATAAACTCAGTCTTGACAATAATTGTTATATGGAAATTCACCCTTTCTTTTTCTTGATTAAGGACCAGGAAACGCACCGCATCATGTTTAGGGGTCCTTGTCATGGTGGCCTCTATCCTCTTGTTCCAGTTTCGGATCCCAAGCATGCACTGGTCACTGTTCAGCCTTCTTCCTCTACGTGGCATCGTCGTTTAGGTCATCCATCTTCGTTCATTGTTCAGCAAATTCTTAGGAAGCATAAACTTTTATATTCCCCAGAAATAAATCCTTACATATGTGATCCATGCCAGCAGGCAAAGAGTCATCAGCTACCCTATCCTGTATCAAGTAGTGTGTCTACTGTTCCTTTGGAACAAATATTCTCTGATGTATGGGGTCCAGCTCCTCTCTCTATCAGCAAACATGCATATTATGTAAGCTTCATTGATGATTTTAGCAAATTTACTTGGATTTATTTGCTTAAAAAACGATCTGAGGTTTATCAAGTTTTTCTTGATTTCCAACAGTATGTTGAACGTCAGTTTGGTCGAAAAATTCTCACCATGCAAACTGATTGGGGTGGTGAATATGAGAAGTTGAATAGCTTCTTTCAACGTGTAGGCATAGTTCATCATGTATCTTGTCCTCATGCTCATCAACAAAACGGTTCTGCTGAACGCAAACACCGTCACATTGTTGAAGTAGGCCTTGCTCTCCTTGCAAATGCATCTATGCCTCTTAAATACTGGGATGATGCCTTCATTACAGCTACTTTTCTTATCAATATGCTTCCTACAAAAGTCCTAAACTTTGCCACTCCCACTGAAAAACTACTTCAAGTTACACCAAAGTATGAGTCTCTTCGCATTTTTGGTTGTGCTTGTTGGCCCAATCTTCGTCCATATAACAAACACAAGCTCTCTTTTCGATCTAAACAATGTGTTTTTCTTGGGTATAGCCCGCGTCATAAAGGAGTAAAATGTCTTGATGTAGCCACGGGTCGTGTATATATCTCTCGAGATGTTGTTTTTGATGAAAACATATTTCCCTTTGCATCCCTTAATCCCAATGCGGGCAGACGCTTACGTGATGAAATTTTACTCATCTCTCAACATGATTCTTCTACTCCATGTTCGGATAGGGGTGTGCATACTAATGATCACTATTTGCAGCTTGTTCCCACTAACATTGCTCCCCAGGTTGCTGTTGATCTTAGCTCCACAAGTTCTACCCAAGATTCTGCTCAAACTTCGGATGATGCTGCCTCAAATAGCACTACAAATACTGTTGATAATCATGCACAAAGGACACAAGGGGACAGCACTGCTCCCGAGGTGGATTCCCCTCTGTTTTCCGCGTCGGACTCCCCTGCTGCCAGCAGCCAGGCGGCCAACAGTGCTGCCTCACCCGACCCGCCAAACTCCTCGTCGAGCGTGCAGTCGCATGCTGCGTCTGTCCCTGCCAGCACACATGCGCCTGATAATGATGATGCCGTTGACGGGAAAGGATGCCATGATGAATCTGTGCTCCATAATGACTCAATGATTGGCAATGATGACACTCTCATGAATACCGAACGCACTAATGACTCGGTGCTCCATAATGATGCAATGATTGGCAATGATGACACCATCATGCATACCGATAGCAGTGCTGAGTCTGGTTCTGCGTCTGCCGCGGATTTTTCTGCTGGTTCTGATTCCGAGGCGGATGCTTCGCTTGGTTTTTCTGCGGGCACATTTTCCGAGGATGCTTCACCTCCTGTCACGGCTCCACGTACACGCTTACAACAAGGAATTCGCAAACCAAAATTACCCACAGATGGCACTGTTCCCTATGGTAAGAAAGCAAATATTTATAGTGGTAATCTTGTGAAATACAGTTTGCTAACATCCACAGGGGAACCAAAGAATTTGCGTGAAGCACTTAATGATTCCAAATGGAAACATGCAATGGATGAGGAATATGATGCACTCATTCGTAATAATACTTGGCACTTGGTACCTCCTACTGCTCGTAAGAATGTTATTGATTGCAAGTGGGTTTATCGTGTCAAGAAACATGCTGATGGTACTATTGACAGATATAAAGCACGTCTTGTTGCTAAAGGTTTCAAACAACGATATGGTATTGACTATGAGGATACTTTCAGCCCAGTTGTCAAGGCTGCTACTATCAGAATTGTTCTTTCTATCTCCGTTTCTAGAGGTTGGAGTTTACGGCAGCTAGATGTGAAGAATGCGTTCTTACATGGTGTTCTGGAAGAGGAGGTATATATGAAACAACCACCAGGTTTCCAGTCTTCCGCTACTCCAGATTATATTTGCAAACTTGACAAAGCTTTATATGGTTTGAAACAAGCTCCTCGCGCTTGGTACTCTCGTTTGAGCTCTAAATTGCACACTCTTGGTTTTATTCCATCCAAAGCTGATACATCCTTGTTTCTTTACAACAAGTCAGGACTCACTATGTTTCTGTTAATCTATGTTGATGATATCATTGTTAGTAGTTCATCCGACTCAGCTATTTCCGCACTGTTACATCACCTGAGCTCAGATTTTGCTCTTAAAGACCTTGGTGATCTACATTATTTTCTGGGTATTGAGGTTCAGAAACAGTCTAGTGGATTGGTCTTAAGTCAGGAAAAATATGCTACAGACTTATTGGCTCGTGTTGGTATGAGTTCTTGTACACCATGTCCAACCCCCCTTTCCACTACAGAATCACTCAGATTGACTGATGGATCTCCTCTTGGAGCTGAGGATATCACACATTATAGGAGCATTGTTGGAGGTTTACAGTATTTGACTCTAACCCGACCAGATCTTTCTTTCTCACTTAATAAGGTCTGTCAGTATCTTCATGCTCCTACCACTGCACATTGGACTGCAGTCAAACGTATTCTGAGGTATATTCAAGGTACAATAAAAATTGGACTTACTTTTCAGCAGTCTAGCTCTACTCTTCTCAGTGCCTATTCAGATGCTGACTGGGCAGGTGATTTGGATGATAGACGCTCCACAGGTGGATTTGCTATATTTTTTGGTCCTAATCTTGTTTCTTGGAGTGCCAGAAAACAGCCTACTGTGTCAAGGTCAAGTACAGAAGCTGAATACAAGTCTCTAGCCAATGCTACTGCTGAATTGATTTGGGTTGAAGCATTAGTTCGAGAGCTTGGTGTTTCTCTAAATGAGAAACCATGCTTATGGTGTGATAATCTTGGTGCTACGTATCTCTCGGCAAATCCAGTTTTTCATGCTCGCACCAAACATATTGAGATTGATTTCTGCTTTGTTCGAGAACGAGTTGCTAGCAAGCAACTTGACGTTCGGTTCATATCCAGCAAAGACCAAATTGCAGATGGGTTCACAAAGACTTTATGTGTAAAAAAGTTAGATGAGTTTAAACGTAATCTAAACCTCTCCCAGGTTTCGATTAAGGGGGGGTATTAGAGTTATTGTATTCCTATACGTATTGGGTATAGGATAGTATCCTACCCCAATACGTATCCCTCTGTATTGCCACGACAGGGGCTATTCCTGTCTCATATAACACGCAACCGGCGACCCCAACGGGTACGACCGTTCACCCTAAGAATTAACAAGAAGTGGCCATTAATCTATTACAGTAGTTAGTCAGGTCACCAATCAGGCGTACGTACATGAATACACAAGTTGCATTCTTTACCCAGATAATATGAATAGCCTCTACTATTTCTTCTAATCAAAAGCAAGATTATAATTAGTCAACATGGTGGTAGTAGAAAGTGCTTCTTCAATTCAGAGTTGCAATCTCATAATTGTAACCTGAGTTCGCTTGAGATGGAATTATTGCAAACTGCATCTGAATTTTGTGTATAGGAGGCATGATTAGCACTTCCGATTGAAAAACATACCTCTACTTCCGGAGTTGCCCATAGCTCTGCACCCTCCTCTTCTCTCCTCTGTCGTCTGCAAGTGAAATCACAAAGGCAAAATCTTAAAATACGCTGAAATCTTGCTCAAAGAGGCCAAGAAGTAACGGGGGCGGGTAGATTAAGAAAAACTGGTTTCACTCGCGGAAGAGTATTATCAGAAGTAAAGGAAAATAAATCGCATTGTGAAACCATGGGTGTTGAGAGCGGAGGAGGAGAGGAGAAAGACCTGGATTTGGACGGCGCCTCACAAAGTCACAATGGCTTCCTGGGACGGTGTGGGAGCCCTGGAGCTAATAAGTGGGGTTTTATGGAGGTTGCATCAGGCTGGAGGTAAGGAAGTACGTCCGAGAAACCCGATCCGAACCCGTAAAAAAAAAGATGAATCGATGGAGAGAAAAGGGACTTGGCGATGCTCGCTCACAAATCTTTATTTTCCTTTGAGTATTTTTGCTAAGTTGATCTGACATGGCGCCACCGAAAGTTAAAAGAGCGTGCCTTGATCTGACATGTTGTCATCTTTTCTCTGGTGGAGGAGACTCGAGAAGAGAATTAGAGAAACTCCCAGGCTACATCGCAACAGAAAGTGTTTCCCTTGTAACCATGCAAATCCAGTTAGTGTAGAACACACAAAAATATATGCACCACTAAATCTCTCTCTAACATTATTTAAAAAAAAACT
Source organism: Alopecurus myosuroides (assembly GCA_028641055.1). NCBI lineage: Eukaryota > Viridiplantae > Streptophyta > Magnoliopsida > Poales > Poaceae > Alopecurus > Alopecurus myosuroides. The sequence goes on along the minus strand of CM054061.1, from coordinate 328,687,300 downwards.
CTCTCAAACATTATTTCAAAAAAAAAACTCCCTCAAACATAGTGTGAAAATTCCCCTAAAAAACTAACAAACAAGATGGAGGGCACCGACCAACTCCAAGTCGAGTGAATTCATGACAACCGAATTGTACTGTTATTGGCAACCGCATCGCTCGTGTCCCCCTATCGCTCCAGGCGATACGGGGAAACCCCATCTAACTCAGCCGCCTTCCTTCTCGCCGCCACCGGCAGATGCGGCCAGGCAAAACACGCGTCACGAACACTAGCGGCGGGACGCTTACTCTCCCAGTGAGCTGTGCGTCGGTGGCTCGATGTTCACGGAGGCGGTTCTTAGTTGCGGCCCTGTGCGGCAGCTGTTAAACTTGTTGTACCCTTTTATTTCTGTCACGTATAACCTATGGAGTAGTACTGCAAGGTGAATACACACCCCTCTGTATACGCCACCGTAGGGGATGTGACTACGCCCTATAACATGAAACCGAGCCTCCTAACGGAGGGCATCGTTTCCGCCTAGGTTATCCCATATGGTATCAGAGCCCTGCTCTTCCACGACCTAGCCGCCGCCACGATACAGAAAACTACAAACCGATCTCCCTCCACACTGGTGACCTCCTCCAGCTGCCATTGCGTCCTCGCAGTCCTCCACGGCTAGCGCCCTTGCTGGAGCTCTCGGAGCTCCCCCGTCACAACACCTGACCCACGAGAACTTCCTGATCTGGCAGGCTCTTGTGTTCCCAGCTCTACGTGGTGCGCGCGTCACCGGCCTCCTTGATGGTACGGACAGGGCCCCAGCCGAAAAATGGAGGTTGAAGATGCTGAGAAAAAGAAAACACCCGTCGACAACCCTCTCTACCTAGATTGGCTTGCACGAGATAAGCAGGTGATGCGATATCTCCTAAATTCGATGTCGCCGGATGTCCTCACGCATGTCCTTGGTCTTACCACCACCGCTGAAGTTTGGGCTGCGATCTCTGGGATGTTCTAGTCGCAATCTCGCTCGAGAGTGCAGCATCTCCGATCCGCCCTCAGTGGCACAAAGAAAAATGATCTGACAGCCGCGCAGTACTTCACCAAGATGAAGGAGTTCGCCTCCGAACTCGCCGCCGCTGGAAAACCCATAGATGAAGATGAGCTCGTCAGATACGTCCTCAATGGCCTCGACGGGTCCTATGACTCCATTGTTGCTACGGCTAACGCCGTGCGCACATCCCTCGCCGATTTGTTCGGCCAGGTTTCTGCCTTTGATATGCGTCAAAGCATGCTTCTCGAGAGTGGACAGAACGTCGTCGGCGCGTTCCCTCCTCCGCCAACCTTGCTGCCCGTGGGCGCCCAGCTGCACGCGGTGATGGCTATGGTGCACGCGGTGACCGCGACTACGGTGCGCGTGGTGACCGCGGTCACCGCGGCGACCGCTACGGCAACAATAGCCGCGACGGACGCGGACAGAACCAGGGGCAACGTCACGATGGAGGAAATCAAGGACAACAGCATCAGCGCCGTGATGAATCTGATCGCCGCAACGGTGGTCAGCAAGGGCGCCGCCAAGATGATGATCGTGGGCGCCGTGGTGATCGCCGTCGGCATGGCCGCGCGCCCACACCATATGTTGATGTCACGTGTCAGATCTGCAAGATCCAAGGGCATCCCGTTATCGACTGCTGGTGGTGTTATAAACATGATGGATCAGATGATGATGATGATGATCACCACAACGATCGAGACAACAAAGCAGCCCATATTGCCTCATACGGTGTTGATACCAACTGGTATGTCGACACAGGCGCCACCAACCATATCACAAGGGAGTTGAACAAGCTCACCGTCCACGACAAATATCAAGGCCATGATCGCATCCGCACAGCTGATGGTAATGGTATGCACATAAGTCATTATGGTCATTCAATTTTACACACCCCACATAATTCCTTGCATCTTAATAACATCCTATATGTTCCTAGTGCTTCAAAGAACCTTTTATCTGTCCATAAGATTACACATTATAATGATGTCCTTATTGAATTTCACCCTCATTTCTTTCTTATTAAGGATCAGGCAACAAGGAAAACTCTGTTTAAGGGTCCATTCTATTGTGGTCCTACCCGCTAGTGCCTATATCTACCAAGTCATCCAAGCAAGCCTTCCTCACAATAAAGCCAACATCCTCCACGTGGCATCGCCGTCTAGGACATCCTTCTTCGTTTGTGGTTCATCATATTCTTAGGAAGAATAATATTTCTCATTTGCATGAGACTACTCCTCATATTTGTGATTCATGTCAATTAGCTAAGATCCACCAGTTGCCATACCATATTTCCATTAGTGTTTCCACTATTCCATTGGAACAAGTGTTTTCAGATGTATGGAGACTAGCAACTCTCTCTATTGTCAAACATTCATATTATGTAAGCTTTATTGATGATTTTAGCAGGTTCACTTGGATTTACTTGCTTAAGAAGAAATCTGATGTTTACCAAATTTTCTTGAATTTCCAAGAACTAGTTGAACGTAAGTTTAATAGAAAGATCATCACAATGAAACTGATTGGGGTGGTGAATATGAAAAACTCCACATTTTCTTTTCAACAAGTTGGCAACACACATCACGTCTCATGTCCACATGCTCATCAGCAAAATGGCTCTGCTGAACGCAAAAATGGTCATGTAGTAGAGGTTGGCTTAGCTCTCCTTGCCAATGCTTCAATGCCACTTAAATTTTGGGAGGAAGCTTTCCTTACAGCCATATTTCTCATAAATCTACTACCTAGCAAAGTCATAAACCATGATACTCCAGCAGAGCATATTTTACATACCAAACTAAACTATGATTCCCTTCGTATTTTTGGTTGTGCTTGCTGGCCTAATCTACGTCCATACAACAAAAGAAAACTCTCTTTTCGTTCCACACGTTGTGCTTTCTTAGGATATAGCCCTCGTCACAAAGGAGTCAAATGTCTAGATCCTAACACGGGACGTGTGTATATTTCTAGAGATGTAGTATTTGATGAAAATATCTTTCCCTTTGCTGAGATGCATCCAAATGCTGGTAGACGCCTCAAGGAAGATATTCTCCTTCTACCATCACATTCAAATAATGGGGTTGCACATATTGATGACTGTATGCCTTTACCTATTGTGCATATTGTTACTCATCATGAATAGCAAACTGCAGCACACCATATTGCATATCATACCTCGTCCGAAAATACAGCTTTTGCAGAAAATTTGAGCCAAAATGGCGAAGAAATGAGTGAAAACCAAGAAGAAAAGGATTTGGCAGAAGAAGACAGCAACACATAATCGCATGCTGATTCTGCTGCAAATCATGCTGATCCCGAGGTGGATCTGCCCCCTGATTCTCCTTTCCGCGGCAATCCCGAGCGGGACCCTGCGTCAGATGGACATGATGACCTGCAGCGGTCCCCGCCCCGCACTCCCATGTCCGACCGGGACAGTCTCGCTCTCCTCCACTCCGTCGCCACCCGTCGTATTCGGTCCATACGCGCACACGGGTGCGGTCCCCGTTTGCCGAGCGTCGCCACGCGTCGCCCTCCGTGCCGCTCCGCTCCCCTACGCCCGACAGCATGCATGCAGATTCGCTAGGGGGTGCAGTCTCGTCCCCGACACACGGTGATCCGCATGCATGCCAGGATGGAGGATCCTCTGTGCATGCCTCAGGTGCTGCTCAGTCTGCTGCACCCACTCGTGCGGTGACACGTCTTCAAAGAGGTATATGAAAACCGAAAGATTTCTCTGGCTATGTTATGTTTCCTGCCTCGTCAGGTGAACCTCGTTCCCTCGCTGAGGCCCTGGATGATACGAGTTGGCGCCAAGCTATGGAGGAGGAGTATGATGCATTGATCAAAAACAAAACTTGGCACCTTGTTCCATCAAGTCCAAACAAAAATATTATTGATTGTAAGTGGGTGTGCAAAATCAAGAAGTGAGCTGATGGGAGTATTGACTGGTACAAAGCTCGTTTAGCTGCAAAAGGGTTTAAACAAAGGTATGTTATTGATTATGAGGATACATTCAGCCCAGTGGTTAAGGCAGCTACTATCAGAATTTTCTTAGCTATTTCAGTGTCTCGAGGTTGGAGTCTGCGGCAGCTAGATGTCAAGAATGCGTTTCTCCATGGTGTTCTGGAAGAGGAAGTCTATATGAAACAACCTCCTGGTTTTGAGAACTCCAATGCTCCTCATCACATATGCAAACTGGATAAAGATCTCTATGGTTTGGAACAAGCACCTCGAGCCTGGTATTCTCGTCTCAGTTCTAAACTCTATGATCTTGGTTTTGTTGCATCCAAGGCAGACACATCATTATTTCTCTACACCAAGTCAGGTATTATTATATTTGTCTTGATTTATGTGGATGATATACTCACAAATATACTCACAAAGGAGGTACAAACCAGGCTTGGTGTAGAGAAATAATCTTGGTTTTGATGCAAGATTTAAATGAGAACTTTGCTATCAAAGATCTGGGTAACTTGCATTTCTTCCTTGGCATTGAAGTAAAGAGAACACATGATGGTGTGATATTGAAACAGGAAAAATATGCCACTGATATACTCACAAAGGTTGGAATGTTAAAATGTAAACCAGCTCCCGCACCATTATCCTCTACAGAACCACTATCTCTTGCAGAAGGTACACCCCTTGCATCTGAAGATAGTACTCAATATAGAAGTGTTGTTGGAGCCATCCAATATTTGACTCCCACTCGGCCTGATCTAGCATACTCAGTTAATAAGGTTTGTCAGTATCGACATTCTCCAACAACATCTCATTGGACAACTGTCAAGAGGATACTACGATATGTTAAAGATACTTTGAGTGTTGGTCTCACTTTTCAACATTCACCTTCTAGTCTTCGTAGTGCATATTCAGATGCTGATTGGGCAGTTTGTCTTGATGATAGAAGGTCCACAGGAGGATTTGCTATATTTATTGGCCCTAATTTGGTCTCATGGAGTGCCAGAAAACAGGCCAAAGTGTCACGTTTGAGCATAGAGGCTGAGTATAAAGCCTTGGCTAATTCAACAGCAAAATTGATATGAGTTGAAACACTTCTTGGAGAGCTTGGTATAAAACTGCAAAACAAACCTGTCTTATGGTGTGATAATTTAGGAGCAACTTAGTTGTCTGCAAATCCTGTCTTTCATGCACGTACAAAACATATTGAGATCGAATATCACTTTGTGAGAGAACGAGTGGCAAACAGAAGCTTGGACATCAAGTTTATATCAAGTGGCAGATGGATTTACGAAGACACTTCCTATCAAGAATCTTCATGAGTTTAGACGTAATCTAAACCTTTCCCAAGGATTAGATTAAGGGAGGGTGTTAAACTTGTTGTACCCTTTTATTTCTGTCACGTATAACCTTTGGAGTAGTACTCCAAGGTGAATACACACCCCTCTGTATACGCCACCGTAGGGGTTGTGCCTACGCCCTACAACATGAAACCGAGCCTCCTAACGGAGGGCATCGTTTCCGCCTAGGTTATCCCATAGCAGCATCATCGTGGACTGGACGGTTTGGCTGATTCGTCCTCCTCGTGGCGGACTCACGTCTCCTGGCACCGGCTGGGGGATCCTTGTTCATCGGTCATGGCGGCAGAGTTAGGGTTTGGCCGCGACAACCTAGGAGCTTCTCGTGGGGCTGCCAGTGAAATTCTACAGGCCTGGAGCGAATAAAAGGTGGTTCAACAGTGGCTATATTTGTTTTCTTCCGCCCAACGCGCTAATCTACATGTTGCCGGCCGTCCTCGATCTCGGAGTCGACGAGTTCCGGATGTCGCGGATGGCGGTCTTCATGGATTGATGTATTTGCTCCTGAAACTCTGGTTTGGATGGGATTTGGTCGTGTGCGTCTACAACTTTACGCCCATGAGGCTTCAAGTGGGTGTGCCGCGAAGCTTGGCTTTTCGTTGACACCATGTTAGATTTTAACATTTGCGATTTATGCATCGTCAAACAAAGGCGTGGAATGTGAAGAAAGGTATTTAGCCATGGCACACCAAAACGTGGTGTGCCACGGCTAAGATCTCACCTATAGCTAGTTTCCTAGTAGTGCATAAACGGTTGACGTCATTACGATGTTATAGAAACAAGTCCGGTGTCAATCAGAGGTGTTTTAGAGAAGTTATTACGAGAGAGAAATAATGCCGGGAGAGAGCATACTTATATCGGAGAGAATATGGAGGATATGATATTCGCCGGAATGTTACAAATATGTTTTTCACATCAGCCGATAAGGTCAAACATAGTGTTTTCGAAAGACATGATTAGCAGTTTTTATACTTTTCAGTTTAATATTTCTTGAACCGTGCCACCTTCCTTCCGCTACAAACCAGAGTGGAGAAGAGCTTGAGGTCCGGGCAGGCAGGCCAACCATGGTTGGACACGAAGCGATGGCTGAACTAGTAGGGTCCTGTTTCTGGGAAGCATCAAATAGCAAAGCACGACGACGCGGCCACCCTCACGTCTCCATCGTCCTTCAAAGGCCGGCCACATGCATGCCATTCCATTCTGGTGCAACTGCTATATTAGGTGGATGGCCTGCCTGCAGAAAAACATCGAGACTCGATCGGGAGCGATGAAGTGGTAAAGAAGATGGGAATTTTCTGGAGCGCATGCATGCATGCTAGTTATTAAATCTCAGAGATAAAAATTTCAGCAGGTAAATTTGAACGTTTTGAGATTTTAAAAAAAGCTATCTGGAGCTCAGAGCAATCTCGCCGTATTCCTTTATATTCTCCTATATCATGAGCCGTCCACTCAAGCCCTCATTAATTTGTGGCCGTGTACAGCCGGTCTCCTCAACGCGTCATGGCGCGCATAAAGTCAAGATTCTGGCATGAAATGACACAAGAGCGAGCTCTGCAGATTTCCATTCCAGTGCAAGTCGTATCCTGCACGTCTGATCGATCAGAGGCAGGCGCATGACGCGGTTATCAGGACGGCCTTGTCCACGTCAACTCGATCTTCACTCTTCACGCTCCCAGTAAAATTAAGTCGCGATCGTGAGATGCGAATCCTATGCGAGAGGCGAAATGACTCCAAGGATAATATGCTCTCGTGGTGAGCACTAGCTTCATATAAAAAAAAGTAATTTGGGAAAATACATAAAAGTGAATTAGTTTTTGAGAAATGAAACGCTTACATGTTTAAGTGGTGAATAGTCTTTCATGTGTTTCAAGAAAAATTATCTACCAAAAAAGAGACATTTGTTCTACCCCAAGAGCAAAACACAAATTTATCTGCTCTCCAAAAGCAAAATTTAATTTTTAATTTTTCTCCACAGGATGTAAACTCATAGTGGCTCAGAGTGCAAATTTACGTGTCATTCATTTCCGGTGCAAGGAGTGGCTCAACAAAACATGCAAAACACATAGGGTCACTAGGGGAAATAGGGCATTTGGTCCAGAGCCAAATTCGGCTCTAGTCCCGGGTAGAAATCCAACCGGGACTAGAGGGGTGGACTAGCCCCAGTTCAAAAGGTGCGAAGCCGTATGGGACATCTAGTCCCGGTTCGTTATACTACCCGGGACTAGAGGTCTCTCGGCCGGCAGGGCCACACGCGAGAACGTCTAGTCCCGAGTGATATCACGAACCGAGACTAGAGGTCCTCTAACTATATAAACCCACCCCTCTCCTCTGTTTTTCTTCCTCCTAGAAGTTGAGAAGGGGTAGGTGCTAGTTTTTTTTTACCCTCTTTATGCACAAGACGTGTTCGATGAAATGACCGAGCTTTCCAGAGGTTCACGATTTGTCAAGATTTGGCGGCGCCCCTTCTATTGAACTGTTCCAAGAGGTTAGCAATTAAGCCATTTCATCTTTCACTGATAATTAAGCTCATTACATGCCATGTGTTGTAAGTACGAGGCATGTTGTTGATTGTTGCAATGCCATGCCTGGACTAATTATTATACTTATGTAATGCAGATGAGCCATCCATGGATGTATGCTGATGGACACTCTAAAGATTACACTAAAGGCGTGCATTCTTTTATCAATGTGGCTGAGGCAAACACGCGGAATTGTTTTATGTGTTGTCCATGCCGTGTCTATCGTAATGAGAGGGATTTTACTCTTCCTCAAAAACCCTTCGCATCCACCTGATTCAGTCTGGTTTCATGTCCGGCTATAATTGTTGGACCAAGCACGGAGAAAGAGGGGCGATGATGGAAGACAAAGAAAAAGAAGAGAACGATGGCAACTAACCTATGTTCTCTGAATACGGTGGTAATGCAAGGGGGAAGCTGAAGATGAAGAAGCACTAGATGAGCCCGTGTTAGATGATGATCTTTGTCGGGTCATCGTTGATACACGAATAGAATCAGAAAGTGAAAACGAGAAGTTGAAGTTGGAGTGCATATTAGAGGACCATAAAAAAAAGTTGTGCCCAACTTGCAAAGATGGCAACACAAAGCTCGGTACCACACTGGAATTGTTGCAATGGAAGGTAGAGACTGGTTTATCTGACAAGGGATTTGAGAAGTTATTGAAAATAATAAAGAAGAAACTTCCAAAGGATAACGAATTGTCTGAGAGTACGTACAAAGAAAAGAAGTTTCTCTGCCCTCTAGGGTTAGATGTGCAGAAGATACATGCATGCATAATGACTCCATCCTCTACTGCGGTGAGAAGTACAAGACTTTGAATGCATGCTCGGTATGCGGTGCATTGCAGTATAAGATCGCACGAGATGACCCTAGTGATGTTGAGGGCCAACCCCCCAAGGAAGAGGGTTCCTGCCAAGGTGATGTGGTATGCTCCTCTAATACCATGATTGAAACGTTTGTTCAGGAACAAAGAGCATGCCAAGTTGTTGCGATGGCACAAAGAAGAACGCAAAAAAGACGAGATGTTGAGACACTCCACTAATGGGTCGCAATGGAGAAAAATCGATGGAGGGTACAAGGAATTTGCAGATGATGCAGGGAACTTAAGGTTTGGTCTAAATCCAGATGGCATGAATCCTTTTGGGGGAGCAGAGTTGCAGTCATAACACCTGGCTTATAACTCTATGTATCTATAACTTTCCTCATTGGTTGTGCATGAATCGGAAGTTCATTATAATGTTAGTGCTCATCCAAGGCCCGAGGAAACCGGGAAACAACATTGATGCGTACCTAAGGTTATTAGTTGAAGAAAATCTACAGTTGTGGACCAAACCAGGTTTACGTGTGTGGGATGAGCACAAGCAGGATCCATTTGACCTACAAGCGATGTTGTTCATAACCATCAATGAGTGTGGCTTGATCTTAGTAACCTTTCAGGACAGTCAAGCAAAGGATACAATGCATGAACACACTGTTTAGATGACCCTGAAACTATATATTTGGGCCAATGTCAGAAGAATATGTATGTGGGGCATCATCGATTTCTTCCTCCCAGGCATCTCGCAAGAAGTAGAGGCAATAAGCATTTCAAAGGTGAGGCAGATACCCGTTGTAAGCCTGTCTGCTATACTAGTGATGATATATTTTCTATTTTTTCCAAACGACTAGAGCCGGGTTCCATTATCGAAAAGACAACAGAACAGAGGTCTTATTTACAACGAAACTGAAAACAAAAAACAGCAAAACCCGAGGCAAGAATAGAAGAGAGACCAGTCCCCTCTGAGGAAGGAACAGGAAACTATCTCCCACGCAAGCCAAACGGACAGAAGCTAAACCAAACAGGCAGAAGTTTTAGAGCGCTAGCTAAGCGCGGCGGAAAAGTACTGTAACTTACAACCATACTGCACGCAAGCAGGAAACTTAAACTAGTTCGAACGAAGAGAATCAACCAACAACATCCAAGTCCTCATCAGTAGAAGCTTCCGAAGCAATCGTCCTGCGAAGCCTGGCCTGGTTCATGGCATGTTGTTGTAGAGCAGCATCTTGAATCACTCTTGCACCCTCCTCCATAGTAGTCCTATTCCCGGGAGCTTGATTAAGGATTTGGATCAAATAGTAATCTTTGGAAAGGGTCCTGGCAGTAAATAATTTCCGAATGAAGATAACGGACACGCGCCCAACGGTTTCGGCGAGGTCGTCTGCACAAGCACTAGTGGAAACAACCCCTCTCGTCCAGGGGGCCGGGGGGCAGCTGTCCCGGTTGCAACCAAATCCGGGACAAATGCCCTGCATTGGTCCCGGTTCGTGCGCCCGGGGCAACAGGAATCGCCTGGGCGCATTGGTCCCGGTTCGTGGGGGGCATATCGGTCCCGGCTCGTGCCACGGACCGGGACCAATGCCTAGCCACAGGCCACGTGGCACGCGCATGACCTGTTGTCCCGGTTCAGTCCACGAACCGGGACCAATGCCCCCTTCCCCTATATATACTGCCCCAGCCCCCCCTCCTTCCATCTTTTTTTTTTTGCTTGGAGGTGTGAGAGAGTGTGGTGTTGCTGTTTTTTTTTACTATGCACACGAGGTGTTCGACAAAATTCCCGAGACGCACACAAGCTCACTGAAAATGGTTTCTTCGACCGAGGTTAACAAATTATCTTTTTCATCTGTAACGGATACATAAAAAAGTATTATTTGTCGATGTACTGTGGTTATCTCTGTATTAATATGTATTTTGATAAACTTAATTATATGATGCAGATGGATGCACGGCAGCGATGGATGTACGGTGACCGACGCACCTCCGAGTATATGGCAGGCCTGAATGCATTTCTTGCTGTAGCTCAGGCGAACAAAGATAATGGCTTCATGTGTTGCCCATGTGTTGATTGTCGGAACGTCAGAGAACATTCTTCCGAAAGAATCCTTCACGGCCATCTACTTCGGAGAGGTTTCATGCCCAGCTATAATTGCTGGACCAAGCATGGAGAAAGAGGGGTTGTGATGGAAGACGATGAAGAAGAAGAAGAAGATCCTTTGTTCCCTGAATACGACGATACTGCAATGGAAGAGAATGCAGAAGAAGGAGGTGATCAAGAACAGGCATCAGAAGAGCCCGATGATGATCTTGGCCGAGTTATTGCTGATGCAAGGGAAGACTGTGAAAATAGATTGGAGAGGTTGAAACTGGACAACATGTTACAGGATCACAAAAAATTGTTATACCCAAATTGCGAAGATGGTAGCACAAAGCTCGGTACCACACTGGAGTTGCTGAAATGGAAGGCACAAAACGGTGTGACTGACAAGGCATTTGAGACTTTACTTCAACTAATGAAGCCAAAACTTTCAAAGGATAACGAATTGCCTGAGAGTACGTACGAAGCAAAGAAAGCTCTCTGCCCTCTAGGATTAGATGTGCAGAAGATACATGCATGCATTAATGACTGCATTCTCTTCCGCGGTGAGAAGTACGAGAATTTGGATGAATGTCCGATATGCACTGCACTGCGGTATAAGATCAGAGCAGATGATCCTGGTGATGTTGACGGCGAGCCCCCCCGTAAGAGGGTTCCTGCTAAGGTGATGTGGTATGCTCCTATAATACCACGGCTGAAACGTCTGTTTAGAAACAAAGAGCATGCTAGGTTGTTGCGATGGCACAAAGAAGACCGTAAGAAAGATGGAAAGTTGAGGCACCCCGCCGATGGATCGCAGTGGAGAAAGATCGAGAGAGAGACTTTCCAGACTTTGCAGGAGAGGCGAGAAACTTATGGTTTGGTCTAAGTACAGATGGCTTTAATCCTTTTGGGGAGCAGAGCTCCAGTCATAGCACTTGGCCTGTAACTCTATGTATGTACAACCTTCCTCCTTGGTTGTGCATGAAGCGCAAGTTCATTATGATGCCAGTTCTCATCCAAGGCCCGAGGCAACCTGGCAACGACATTGATGTGTATCTAAGGCCATTAGTGGAAGAACTCTTAGAACTGTGGGGCAAACCAGGTTTACGTGTGTGGGATGAGAACGAACAAAAGCCGTTTGACCTACGGGCGTTGCTTTTCGTGACCATCAATGATTGGCCAGCTCTTAGTAACATTTCCGGTCATACAAACATGGGATACAATGCATGCACACACTGTTTAGATAAGACTGACAGTGTTTTTTTGGATAAATGTAAAAAGGTTGTATACCTGGGGCATCGTAGATTTCTTCCGATCAAGCATCCCTTAAGGAAAAAAGGAGGGAAGCATTTCAGAGGTGAGGCAGATAACCGAAAGAAGCCTGAGCTCCGTAGTGGTAATGATATATTCGATATGGTCAAGGACCTAGAAGTAATCTTTGGTAAGGCTGCTGGCAGCCAACCAGTTCCGTACGGCCCTGATAAGCGGGCACCCATGTGGAAGAAGAAATCTATATTTTGGGAGCTACCCTATTGGAAAGTTTTATATGTCCGGTCTTCGATCGACGTGATGCACGTGACAAAGAATCTATGTGTCAATCTGCTATGCTTCCTGGGCGTGTATGGGAAGTCAAAAGATACGCCTGAAGCACGGGAGGACCAGCAACGTATGAAAGACCCAAGCAACAAGCACACAGATACAGGGCGCCATTCCTTAAGCAGCTACGCTCTTACTAAAGCAGAGAAGGAAATATTCTTTGAAGTCCTTTACAGTATCAAGGTTCCGTCTGGCTTCTCGTCGAATATAAAGGGGATAATAAACATGGCAGAGAAAAAATTCCAAAACCTGAAGTCTCATGACTGCCACGTGATTATGACGCAATTGCTTCCGATTGCATTGAGGGGGCTTCTACCGGAAAATGTTCGAGTACCCATTGTGAAGCTATGTGCATACATGAACGCAATATCTCAGAAGGTAATCGATCCAGAAATTCTGACAAGATTACAGAGGGATGTGGTCCAGTGTCTTGTTAGTTTTGAGTTGGTGTTCCCACCATCCTTCTTCAACATTATGACTCATCTCCTTGTTCACCTATGTGAAGAGATTTATATTCTCGGTCCGGTCTTTCTACACAATATGTTCCCCTTTGAGAGGTTCATGGGAGTCTTGAAGAAATATGTTCATAACCGTGCTAGGCCAGAAGGAAGCATCTCGAAGGGCTATGGAACAGAGGAGGTCATTGGGTTCATGGGAGCCGATGAGAAGTACAAATAGCATATGGAGAGAAACAAGGTTTAAAAGATATTGCTAGGTGCTTCCGGCCAAAAGATTATCAAATCAAAGTTTTGAAATTCTCAAATCAAACCATAAGTTCACAAAGCATACGCAAACATTGACCGTTACCAACCTGAGCCGCAAGGAGCAGTAGAGCAGAGCAGAGCAGACTCTAGAGGATGGACAAGCAGCCAGGACTGACATCGACTCTAGAGGATGAACAAGCCACCCTACTTCTACTATGAAAATGAGGCCCTAGCTCCAAAAAGTGTATGGGTGGAAATTTCCAGAAATTTGTATGACACAGAGCCGGAGTTTGTGGATTCTAAGCACTTCTGTGCAGCTGCTCAAGAAAGAGGCTACATCCATAACTTCCATAATTTATATTCAAATTATATACAAATGAAAAAATAATTAATAGTTTCAATAGTTAGAATAATTATTTAGTTAAACGAAAAATGGATTTAAATTAGTTTTGCAAATTCTAGCATTTTTCATGTTGGAATTTTTGTCAAATTTGGAAGTATATAAAAGTTGTTAATGTGCAAACTTAACACTTTTCAAATTTTGGCGCTAAAAATTTTTGGGCGCGCAGGGGTGCCACCGAAATTCGAAATTTGTTTTTGGTCTCGGGCCGTGGTACCAACCGGGACCAAAGGGGCTCTAGTCCCGGTTGGTGGCACGGGCCGGGACTAAAGGCCCAAGTGTATAAAAAGCGCGGCCCTCTCTCCAGGCCGAGCGGACACCCCAGGGGCGGGTACGAGTGGATATGGCTGGGCGAAGCCCTGCCGGCGGCGGGAACGAGTGGACAGATCCGCCGGCGTTTCGCCGGCGGGGATGGACTAGGGACACAGTAGATTAGGGGAACACAACTTCTATTAAAATAAGGCCAGGGGCCTTGCTTACATAGGGGCGGCGCGGCCACAGGCGGCCGGCCGTACTTGCATAAGGGGCGGCGGCGCGGCCACAGGCGGCCGGCCGTTTCTTGGGGGGGGTAGCTAGGGGCGTTGTCTATATAGAATAGGGGGGCGGGGTCGCGGCCACAGGCGGTCGGCGCCAATCTAGTCGTCCTCGTCGTCGGAGAGGCTTACATAGGCGGGTGGCTGCCACAGGTGGGCAGGCGGCTGGGCCGGGCTCGCCGGGGCTGGAGACATCGGGGGCATCGGGGGAGCGTACGGCGGCGGCGGGGGCAGCACCTCCTGCGGCAGCGGCGGCGGCGGGGGCAGCTCCTCCTCCTGCTTCGGCGACCCCGGCGCCCAAACGCCGCCGGTCCAGGCCCAGGACATGCCATACTCCAGGCCTGGTGGGAGCGGCTGCGGCTCCGGCATGTCCTCGGACGCCTCCAGCTCGGCGTTCATCGCCTGCCACCAGGGCATGGCAGGCTCGTTAGGGGGTGGCGGCGGCGGCGGCATGGCGGCGGCGTCGGCGGCGGCGGCGGCCACGACACGCTCCCACCTCTTGATCTCGTCGTCGATGAGGGAGCGGCGGGAGGCCTCGCAGGCCTTCTCCATGGCGGCCCGGAGCTCGGGGTCCTCCTCCCCGGAGAAGTCCTCCGGCTCGTCCACGAGGAGCCATAGCTCCCTCTCCCGGCCGGGCGCTGGCGGGGGGTAGTCGTCCACGTTGGCCTCGAGGGGGGCGGGGATGAAGGAGCGGCGGCGCTGCTCGTGCTCCTGCTCGAGCCAGGCGGCCCAGTAGGGGGAGCCGCGCGCGTACATCCGCTCCCTGCGGACGGGGGCCGGCAGGAGCTCGCGCCGGCGCTCGATCTCCTCGAGCAGCGCCGCGCCGGTCGGGGCCGGCGGCACTGGGATCCGCTGGGGATTCAGGTGCCAGCCGTCCGGGAGGTGCACGTCGTTGTAGAACACCAGAGTGGCATTGTTCCAGTGCCACTCCGCCTCGTCCACCCGGACGTACCGGCGGAACCGCTTGCCCGGGGGCGCGGCGCGGGGCGGCGGGCGTGCAGCCGGTGGTGGCGCGGGGACGCGCGGCACCCCGCCGAGGCGGACACCTCCAGAGCCGTAGCCGAAGGCCTCCGCCGGCGGGGGCGGGATGCGGCCGGCGCCGCTCGACGAGCCTCCGTCGTCGTTCCTTGGGCGCTTGCCGGAGTTCGAGAACCAGCGGGACATGGTGGCGGCTAGGGTTGCTTTGCCAGGGACGCGTCCAGGGTGGGTGGGTTGTACGGGCGGCGGGGGGCCTTTAAAAAGGACCCGGGGTGGGCTGGCATGCCAACCGGCGGCCTGAACGTGGCGGCGGTTGCAGGCGGCCATGAATGCGGGGAGCCGAGGCGTGGCGCGTGGGGAGTGGGGCGCGGGAAGCCGAGGCGGGGCGGGAAGACGAGGCGGACAGCGGCCCTTTGACCGTCCTTCGGTCTTAGTTTAAGGGACCAGGCGAACCAGCCACCAGGCCGCTGGCCAGTGGCCCCTGTTGACTGGCCATAATAACAGACGCGGGCCAGTGGGCCCTTCGAACCGTTGACTGTCCATAATAAAAGACGCGGGCCAGTGGGCCTTTTTGACTAAAAAATGTGTCAGTGGGCTTAATTAAAGACGTGGGCCTGGAGCGGTTGGGGAAAGGGAGGCCGGTTGGCGATTGCGAGGCAGGAGAAAAAAAAACGAACAAAAAAAACCTGCCGCGGCAGGGAAAATGGGCGGACTTTATTCTTTTTTTAAGAAGGCATCCATCCCGGTCCCTAAAACGAACCGGGACGAACTCCCTCGCGGTCCCTGGCCCAGAGTCGCCACGTGGGCCAGCCTTACCATCCCGGGTCCTGGCACAACCGGGACCAATGGGGAGGGCCATTTGTCCCGGCTAGCCCATCCCGGTTGCGCAACCGGGACAAATGGCCCTTACGACCCGGAACAAAAGACCCTGTTTCAACTAGTGAAGGTCGGATGCGGGTGGCTCGGCGATGCGGCAGCCGGCGGCACGGAGGGAGAGGACAGGAGGAGAGCAAGGGCGCGAAGCGGGAAGGGACGTGTTGCTGAAGAGACAACGCGCTGTGGCGGCTAGGGTTTCTACCCGGGGGCTTTTCATCTCAGACTGGAAAAGTAACCTGCGGTTGGGATTCGATAGGAGGCTCGATCCGACAGACGAAATTTCAACCGTGCTGAGAAGCCTCCCAACTGGGACAAGGATGTTATCTTTAGATGTTGGCATCAACCGTCATGTTACTTTAGCGAGAACTGCGAGCATCTTCTTCATATATACTGTATATACAACCTCAAATAATACGAAGGCTTAACAATACTGTACTGTCGACAGTCTCACACACACATATACATACTAAGAGGTTTTCTTGGAAGCTAAGTAGGTAGCAGAAATAAAGCTTAATTAACTCTAAACTTGGGTCATCCCAGGATAACTAGCTCAGTAGTAGTAGCAGACCAGCAGCGAGCTACTACCTTGATTGTCGGCGTCGACTGTACCTGGTGAGCCTTGTCAAGGACCCCCGGACTGGTGGTGGCTCTTGCACACCATGTAGACCACCGGCTGCGCCACCAGCGCGACTACGAGCACCCCGCAGAGCGCCACCATCACGACCACGAACATGGCCACCCACTCGGCCACCAGCTGGAGCCCCAGTCCGAGGTCCAGCGCGTCGGACAGCATCATTGCCGGGAGAGCCCTCATCACGACAACGATGCAACCGTCGAGCGTGGCGAGGACGCACGCGGCCGCCCAGAACTTGCCGGCGAGAAGCTCCCGGCTCCTGCGCACGGCGGAGAAGAGGGCGGCCTCCTCCAGCAACGAGACGACGCATGCCAGCTGGCCAACCACAGCGGCGTACCCTGCGCTGGCCCATCCCAGCAGCTGCGACGACCTTGATCTGGAGACGGAATAAGTCGAGGGCGAAGCGTGCGCTGAAGAAGACGAAAAAGGGGGCTACGACGAGGAGGAACGTGACGGCGAGCCGCCGGAACGGGACGACTGGGGGCCCCTCCGTGAGGACGCGGTGGACGGGCAGGAGGTCGGCGCCCGTGCTGTAGAGGGAGGCGACGTAGAGCACGTAGGCGGCGGTGCAGCGGAGCAGGCTCGTGAGGATGATGAGCTCGAAGTTGAAGAAGCTGACGCATTCTGCGACGATGTAGATGGAACCGTGGGCGCGGTTGGAGAGACCAGCGACGTGGGCGTGGTACGCGGCAGCGAGCAAGACCGCCGAGAGCTGAAGGAGGATCAAGTAGTTGTACACGTTGGCGAAGTTGGGGAGGATGGGTTGGCGGAGGCGGACCACGCGGCTGATCTCGCGGCAGATGCCGGCGAGGCCGAGGGCACTGCTCCATCTCCAACTCCATTGTTCGAACTCGTATGTTGGATGTGGTGGCTGCGGCTGAGGCGAGAGATCACGTACGTACGTACGAGCGCACACAGAAGGTGAAGCGATGATGGGAAGCGCAGGAGAGGGACTGCAGGAGAAGAGAAAGCAATGGAGCTGTACTACAGAGGCAATGCTTGGTGACGTGTCTATATTTTCCTCGTAATATGTATCAGGTCAGCCGTGTGACTATTTATAAAGCGGAGCGAAAAACTGTTTCAAGAATTAGTGCTTTACATTTTTTTATAGCACTTGATTTTTTTCCCTCACGACACGTAGTTTTTTTTTCCCCTTTAGATATAAGAATTTGCCACCACATAGGAAGACATGAATATTTAGCCTTTCATGTGTAAATAGTTTCCAACTTTTTAAAAAGAAAAATCAACTGTTTTTCTAATCTCGTGTAAGAACATATTTAGTTCGAAGCCAACCGTTGCATTTATTTCCATTGTATGCTCTTACATTTCATCATGCGGTCACCATGGTCGGGCCCTCTTCTATCCTGCCTTTTACGCACCGCGACAACTATGATATCAAGCTTGGTTCTTCTAGACAATGTATAGATGGATCTAGATGCAACCATTTTAAAGGCTTTGATGTTCCTTCCCTAAGGAATTTTCGCTCCATAATGTTATTTTTTGTCAAGATGACACCGGAGGTATAGAAGGACTAATGGTACGTACTTAATTTTTGCTCCGGTTTTAGTTTTTTCACAAGTTTGTGAATGATGGTTGGGAACCCCATTTTGAAATGAAGAAAAAGTATCGGTGAGGTTTTGACATATTTAATTCCAAACAAACACTTTTAGTTAATTCTCTGAGTCTACTCCACCACAGAAAAGATGACACCATGCATGCTGACCCATGCCACCCTGTTTAACCAAGTTTGTTCCTGAGCAACAAGAGTAATCAACACTTAAATTCTTCCTGGCAGCATGTCAGTTAATCTTGCCAAAAATGCTCTAAATAAAGACATGTCCTGCATCGAGCATTGCCAAGTCCGTTTCCCTCATAGCTTTTCTGTGCCACTGTGTGCGCAGTGAGGCCGGCCCGCTCCCATGTGACCGCTCGTGTACGTGGCCTGAACGCGCCATGCCATTTCGGTGTAAAGGTGCAGTAGAGAGTCTCACCACGCTAGCTAGCTGGCTCAGCAAAACTTGTGAAACGCACAGGCTGAGTAGGTTTGCTCGCAATCTCCCATCCATGGTGCTCGTCTTGTCGGTCTCCTCAACGGAACCGAATCGTCCGCCGCCTCCTCCGCATCCACCTTCTCAGTTCTGCCGTAGCCTCCTCCATGTCCATGTACATATCCTCCACCATCTCCGCGCGCAGCCTAGTCCTATAGCTGCGACCATCACATTGCCGCCTCCTCCTCCCGCTCCTCTTTTTGGCAGGACGGCCGCGTTGCACCTTGTGATTAATTATCAGCGCAGCCGAACACGGCAATGACCATGATGGCCAGGAAGCCAAAAACTAGACACACGACGCTGGCAGGCGCATAATTTCCTCCACCATCTCCGGCAGCGAGACCCTCAGCCAGAACGAGAACCAATGCCCTAACCATGGTAGCTAGCTGCTCGAACAAGCTTTACTGATTGTTGCGAGTATGGAAGAGTGGGCGGGCAGATGCGAGCCATTAATTTACTCTGTGCTTCACTCTCGATCGTCGATGCACTCTCCGAACAAGCTTTACTGCTTGTCTGTGCTTCACTATTAAGTATCTGCACATGCTGTGTACGTCTACATGAGATTTCCATTCCGGTGCAAGCTCCATCCCATCGAGTCCGGCCGATTGACGCGGCCGGCCTTGTCCACGTACTCCCATCATGTGAACTCTGTGCCTGCTCTTGGTTGTGGGTTCGATCGTGCCTATGCATGGCATGGTGCCAGTAGCCATTCCATTCCGGTGCAAGCGTGCACGAGGAGGCTCTGCCTCCCTTGTCCCCTACCCTAGCTGGCTCAGGAAATCATGTGAAACGCACAGCGTTGATTATTGCACTTGGGTCGCTATGGCAAAAAAAACTCATGGATGCACACAAATTCCTTATGTATATATGAGTTTTAGGGGTATCTCGGAGAGAAACGTCTAACAAAGTGATTGGGACGATCGGTAGGAGTAGGATGATCCAAATAAAAGTAACCATGGCTGCAGACGAGTAGAGTTAGAGCAATGCACCTCGGGTGCTTCTCATTTTAATCACATGTCCTTATTTTGGAGGGGGTTGTTATCCTTCATGAGACCATTCATGAGTTGAAGACCAAAAAACTTGATGGTGTCATTTTCAAAATTGACTTTGAAAAATCATATGATAAAGTGAAATGGTCCCTTTTTGCAGCAAGCACTTTGAATGAAGGGGTTTGATCCAAAATGGTGCGAATGAGTCAGCCGCTTCGTCCAGGGAGGGAGTGTTGGGGTTCATGTTAAAGATAATATTGGACATTATTTTCAAACTCTCAAGGGGCTGCATCAAGGGGATCCTCTGTGTCCTGTTCCGTTTAATATTGTCGCGGATATGTTGGCTATTCTCATGGCTAGGGCCAGAGAGGATGGTCGGGTGGGATCCTTAATACCACACTTTGTAGATGCGGGTATTTCTATTTTACAATATACGGATGATACAACTTTGTTTCTAGAAGACGATATATAAAAGGCTGTTAATATCAAGTTAATCCTGGATTTGTTTGAACAATTATCAGGGTTAAAAATTAGTTTTCATAAGAGTTAATTGTATTGCTTTGACAAAGCCGTGGAGAGGCAAGATGAGTACAAGTCCTTATTCGGTTGTGATGTTGGTTCCTTACCGTCTAAATACCTTGGTATTTCAATTCATTATCGGAAACTGTTCAACAAAGAATGGAAAATGATTGAGGATCGTTTCGAGAGTAAACTAGGTTCTTGGGCTGGGAAAATTTTGTCTTACAGTGACAGACTTGTTCCCGTTAACTCGGTCCTCACTACTTTACCTATGTTTTTACTCTCCTTTTTTCCAGTACCCGTTGAGGTCAGAAAAAGGTTGGATTTCTTTCGTAGTAGGTTCTTTTGGCAAACTGACCTACACAAGAGGAAGTATCGTTTGTCTAAATGGAATATTATTTGTAGGCCAAAGGATCAAGGGGGATTAGGCATTGAGGTTCTAGACAGGGAAGGACCCAAGTGTAGCTGAGTGGGGGCCTTGGCCCGCACTCAAAATTTTGAATTCCTGCAGTATATGTTTATGTTTAAACGAAATTTCTTCACATTTTGCAAATTTATAGAACGATGCCCGCAGTTAGTTGGTTGGCCCCAACTCTTGAATTTTTCCGAGTCCTCCCCTGGTTCTAGAGGTTAAAAACAAATGTTTAATGTCCAAATGGCTTTTTAAGTTGTTACATGGAAAAGAGGTTTTGCACGAACTGTTGTCTAGTAAATATTTGTTTGATAAATTTTCGTCTCGAGTGGAAGCAAAACCACATGATTCTCCTTTTTGGAAGGGAATCATGTCAGTTAAAAAAGACTTCTTTCAATGAGGTTTCTTTAAGATAGGTACTGGCCTCTCTACTCGGTTTTGTGAAGATACTCTGTTAGGAACTACTCCTCTGGCTGCTCAATATCCTTCTATATATAATTTTGTGAGTCCTAAAAATGTTTTAGTGTCAGAAGTGTTGTCACACAATCCTCTCAATATTCAGTTTAGAAGGACTATTTTTGGGGAGAGATGGGAATCATGGTTGCGCTTGGTTCGTAGACTTATGTATATTCATATAAACTCGGAAGAGGATAATTGTGTTTGGGGTCTTACTGATACATGTGTGTTTTCTGTAAAATCCATGTATTCTGACTAGATGCATGGACATACTCATTTTCTATATAAATATCTTTGGAAGCTGAAAGTTTCTTTGAAAATTAAAATATTTATGTGGTTCTTGCAGCGCAAAGTGATTCTTACAAAAGATAATTTGATCCAGAGAAGTTGGACTGGCTGTAAAAAATACGTGTTTTGTGACAATGATGAGTCGGTTGATCAATTGTTTATTTCGTGTAACTTTGCTAGACATATTTGGAGATTGTTTTTTTACGTTTAGCATAGCCCAACCGTTTAGTATTGATTATATGTTTAGTAATGCGTTGCAAGGGGTAGATAAGAAATCTAAAGCACAAATTCAAATTGGAAGCTTTTGTGTGTGCTATTTGAAATTGTAGAAATGATGTTGTTTTTAAGAAATCGAAAGGTGCTCACTTTTTGCAGGTTGTTCACCAAGCCACATATTGGATTTACATGTGATCTTTTCTTCTGCCGCCGGTGGAGCAGCGTGCCCTTATGGATTCTGGATGTGCTCGCTTGGTGGCGATCGTTCAGACTATCTACAACCAGGGTGGATGGCTAAATACTAGAAGGCTACACTGAGCAGTCTTAGTTTCATATCTTTGTTTCTTTGGTTGATCTTAGTCTCCGGTTTGGATGATACTTGAATTGTAATACTTTGGATTCTCGGACTATTCTCTTTTTTAATATAAAAAACTACAACTGTGTGCATCATCATGATGCAGAGGCTGGGGCTATGTTCCCATTTCCAAAAAAAAATGGGCGAGTTTGTTAGCCTGAAGGGATTTGTTTGCATTTATGGGGCTTTGTGTCCGGGGCCTGGCCTGGCAGAGCCACCCCCTAATACACGTTGTGCATGTTGTTAGGTGGGCTGCATTAGAGAAAGTGAGCTCTGGCGGTGCAAGAGAAACCAAATAACATGCTTGTGTCGGTGTGATGATTAGTCTCGCCTAATTACACGTGAGTGTCCCGTCCTCCTTCTTCTGCTCGCCCACCTCGGCGCCGGCGCGGACGATGGCCATGCGGCACTGCTCGACGCGAAAGCGGCGCTCTCCGACCCACGGGCGGGCTTCCCTCCTGGGCGGAGGCGCAGCGGACGGGATGGACGGCCACTTCGCGTGGGCAGGCGTGACGTGCAACACCCGCGACACCCTAATGGGGCTCGACGTTGATACGTCTCCAACATATCTATAATTTCTTATGCTCCATGATCATATTATGCCAATTGCTATATGTTTTCTCCCTTATTTATAGCATTTTTATACGTTTTCCGGGACTAACCTATTAACAAGATGCTATTTTTGATTTCAGAAAAGTTGTTCTAGAAAAATTCTCGGAATTGGACCCCACAAAGCCCAAAGCGCCTATTTTCCCCGGAAGCATCCAGAACACCAAAAAGGAGTCGAAGACGGGCATCAGCGGGCTACACCATAGGGTGGCGCGGCCTCCCCCTGGCCGCGCCAGCTATAGGTGTGGGGCCCCTGGCCACCACCGCCTCTGCCCTTTCGCCTATTCATTCCCCCGCGGATGGAAAACCCTAGACATCTGATCGAAAATCCCTGAAAAGTTCCGCAGCCGCCGTCGTCGTCAACCCTAGATCAAGCGGGTTCTGGAGCTGTCTCCTGGCACCCTGCCGGAGAGGAAATCATCACCGGAGGCTTCTACATCACCATGCCTGCCTCCGGTGTGATGCGTGAGTAGTTCATCCCTGGACTACGGGTCCATAGCAGTAGCTAGATGGTTGTCTCCTCCTCATATGGCTCCATGTTGAGATCTCGTGAGCTGCCTATCATGATCGAGATTGATCTTATGTAATTCTATATGCTGTGTTTTCTGGGATCCGATGAATATTGACCTTATGCCAAGTTGATTATAGTCTTTATTGCATATGTTATTTGTGATCTTGCATGCTTTCCATTGCTAGTGGTTGCTCTGGCCAAGTAGTTGTTAGTGACTCCAAGAGGGAGCATTTATGCTAGATAGTGGGTTCATGCCTCCTATTAGTCTGTGCTCAAGTGACAGAAACATGACGGGGGAGGATGTGTTGTTGCCACTAGGGAGAAAACAGCAGTGAGAGTGCCCACATGTATAATCATTGCTTACATTACACACATTGTTTAATGCAGTTATCTGTTGCCTGCAACTTATTACCTAAGGGGTTTCGGATGATAACCTGAGGGTGGATTATTGGTCATAGATTCATATGGATTTCGGTCTATGTATTTTGTTGTGATGCCCGCACTAAATATCATAATAGTCATCATGTTATAATATGCACTACGGTGCAACCTCTATTTGTCAATTACACAACTGTAATTTGTTCACCCAGCATGTTATTTTTATGGGGAGACACCACTAGTGAACCTATGAACCCCGGTCCATTTTCCACACTGTTAATCAAACCACAACAATTTCCTCCTCTCTCTACTTTCTGCAAGCATTCAACTATTTTCCACACTATACGTCTAATCTTTGTTTTCAGCAAGACCGGTGCGATTGACAACCTCACTATACCGTTGGGGCAAAGTATTTTGGTTGTGTTGTGTGCAGGTTCCACGTTGTTGCTGACACCGGTGAAGCTCCAGCACCACCGTCAGTGGCATCAACCTTCCGAAGGTCCTCTATCTCCTACTAGATTGATAACCCTGGTTCTTAACTTAGGGGAAAACTCCTACCGTTGTGCTCATCACACCCTCCTTTTGGGGTTCCCAATGCAAGCATCAAGGATTTTTCTGACGCTGTTGTCGGGGAGTAGGAAGTCTTCTGGCAAGGGGAGTCTCTCACTCTCAACTTCTTTATTTTGTTTATTGTCTTGTTTTTATTTTTTTTCTTGTTTTTCTTCTCTATATTAAAGACACAAAAAAATTAGTTTACTTTATAGCCGTTATTTATTCGCTTGCTGTTATTTCACTAGAATGAGTATCCCGGAAGTCGAGGTTCGTTCTTTTAAGCAACCGGGGGGGGGGGGGAGTTTAAAAGATGCTTGGTATAGAATAAATGATGCTCATAATAAATGTACAAAAAAAAAGATTATACCCTGATACTCCTGAGGAATTTTTATGTTGTTATTTCTGGTTAGTATAGGCATGTGTTAGATACTCTTACGAGTGGATTTTTTCTAGGAACTCCTGCCTTAGAAGGCTGCAATTTGATTGAAAATTTAGTAGGATCACCCCCATTACAACTGTTAAAACTGAGATCACTTTGGAGGATATTATTAATAAACTAAACTCTATGGAAATGAACTTACCAATTTTCCTTGATAATTCTAGCAAAATTAATGAATCAATAACTACTATTGATAAAAGAATCACTGCTCTAGAGGCTAGCAACACTCATAATAATCAAAATTTTAGGATTGGTAAACTAGAGGATGCTATGGGAACTTTAAGCTCAACCTTTTCATCTCTTAAATTCAAGAAGGAGAAAACGTTTGTGGGAAAGGAGCAAAGGTTCATGTATTTTGCCAAGATAACTAAACCCAAATCTCAATTTGTGCTGAAAATTTGCTAAAACAATTAATGAAACTAAGAGTGACCTCCATGTTGAATCTTTAGAAACATATGGAGTACCTATTGCTGCAAAAAATGGTTTAGAGGAAGTTATATTGATGCTTCTTCACTTGAAAATACTTGAGTAAATATTTTATGCCTAGCTGAAAGGCGTTAAAGAAAAGCGCTACCGAGAGACAACCCGGTTCATTTCTCTGTTTTCATTCAGTTTTCCTTTATTTTCTTTTGTGCGCTTTGAACCTGGGTGTTGTCTATTTCCTTAGAAACCCCGCTATATCTTTTCTGTTCTGTTTTTGTTAAGCCAATTAAAGCCTCTAGTGGAAAGTTGAGCCTATATTTTGGATTTCTGCGCAAGAAACAGATTTCTGCTGTCCACTGTTGATTATGTATAAAATCACAGAAAATTCAAAATGACCTGAGCGTTTTTGTGCTTAATCCTGGGATATATACGCAACTTTTCTTTGTTGAACACTTTTTGATTTTAGTATCATAAGATTTTCGAAAAAATCGATCTTTACCTGCTATTCTATTTTGATAGATTTCTACCAGTTATTGCATTTGCATCTTAATCTCTTTTTTTGGTGTTCTTTTGAGAAAAAAGAGTTTTAAAAGAAGTTGTGACATTAGCTAATGAGTTTTTTAATGCTAGGCTTGTGTTGAAACTGAACTATGTGAATTTATTATTTCGATTGCACTAACGTTGCTAATGAAGATCGTGAGAATTTTGGTGTGAAGGAAGTTTTCAAGGGTCAAGAGAAGAGGATGATATGATGTGATAAGGAAGAGTGAAAAGCCTAAGATTGGGGCTGCCCCGGTGGTACATCCCAACAAATTTCAAGAAGACTCAAGCGTCTAAGCTTGGGGATGCCCAAGGCATCCCCTTCTTCGTAAACAATTATCAGGTCAGTTCTAGTGAAACTATATTTTTATCCGGTCACACCTTATGTGCTTTACTTGGAGTGTCTTTTATTTTTGTTTTCAGTTTGCTTCCAGTTTGTTTTTATTTTTATAATAATCTTGGTTGGACCCCAGCATTCTTTTATTGAAGAGTGACACGCTCCGCTTTTTCATGAGAATACGTTGTATTCTTAGTCTCTGTTTGACAGCTGCATTTATTTAGCTTCTGTTTTGCATGCATCTCTTATCAGAGCTGTTAGTTTTAGTAGTATTATATGAGTACTCTCATGTTTGCTTACTTTATCATAAATATTATTTTTGTTAAAACATATCTTGTATGGTGCTTATTGGGAAAAGAAAACTGCTCCCTGATGTAGAATTTATAACAATACTAGTAGAAGCTTGTATAGACTGTGGCTAGAACATTTTCATGCCATGCTAAATGTTATTTTAGTTTTAAAGCCTTGTGGTTATTGAGTAGCATGAATAGGCTTAAATAGCTGAGAGCGTTTAATATGTCTTGAAAGATTCATGATTTATTCTTGTCATAGTAAAGCATCAATATATGGTATTCTCTTTCGAATGATTTATTTGGTTGACTTGGCGCATGCTCACACTATGTTTATGACTAAAAACCAGTCACGAATAGCCTCCATGACCACTTACTTTTTGAACTTGTGATACCGCTTATGCTTTAATTAATGATGCTTATGTCGCTGTGCATGATTATGGCTCTTATGCTCTCTTGATTTGTCGCTCCCAATCTTTTGCTAGCCTCCACCTGTACTGAGTATGAAATTCTACTCATGCATCCAAACTCCTTAAACCAAAGTTTTCCCATTGTGTATACCATACCTACCTACATGTGGTATTTAACTGGCACTCCAAGTAAATTGCTCATGTGTTACCTTTAAAACCTTCAAAATTATTCATGTTTTGTGTTCTTGTTTTTTGCTCATGAGGACGTCAATAGAGAATATTTATCTCACTTGTTGATTGGATTTCACACCCTAGAATAGTGGCTTCATCCGCTTATCCAAATGATAGAAGAGCTGGCAGCGGTGTGCCTAGCTCCAAATTAATACACACAAATTATCTTCACTATTTTTGCCCATGATTATATCAGTCAAAGCATAATTGTGTATACAAAAATGAAAGAGGGATGACCTTCTAAACCAGTTGCATCCTTCACCATGGGAGCCACTCTTGTGAATCCAATTATACACCTCTCCTAAAAATAGACACTCCTCCATGGTGTCAAACTTTTAATACCTCTGTTTAATAAAATAAAAAGCTCTAGCACATGAGTGATCCTTGCTTCCCTCTGCGAAAGACCTTTCTTATACTTTGATGTTGAGTCTCCGTCTTATAACTTTATGCACAATTGAGAGATCATTGTTGCCATTCTGAGTTCTATGTGCATTTGTCCCATAAACATCAATAATTACTTCATGTTGTGATATTATTTGTTCTTAAATTATTTGTTCTAGTCTTCCTCTTGAACTTTGAAATTGTCTGGCATTTATGTTTTGTCCCACTCTTAAGGACTAGCGAAATACCACTTTTCCATGCTTTCTCTATACCTGAAACAAACATTTATCTTTCTTTGCATTATTATCCATGATCCTTTATTTAAGATACTCTTCATGGTACAAAGTGATTGCTATGCTTTATTATAATGATCAAGTTTATGATAGTAGCATGTCACCTCAAAAATTATTGTTTTATCGTTTACCTACTTGAGGACGAGTATGAACTAAGCTTGGGGATGCGTGATACGTCTCCAACGGATCTATAATTTCTGATGCTCCATGATCATATTATGCCAATTGTTACATGTTTTCTCCCTTATTTATAGCATTTTTTTACATTTTCCGGGACTAACCTATTAACAAGATGCCAAGTGGCAGTTCCCTGTTTTTCTGCTTTTTGGTTTCAGAAAAGTTGTTCTGGAAACATTCTCGGAATTGGACCCCACAAAGCCCGCAGTGCCTATTTTCCCCGGAAGCATCCAGAACACCGAAGAGGAGTCGAAGACGGGCATCAGGGCGGCCACAACATAGGGTGGCGCGGCCTCCCCCTAGACGCCAGCTATAGGTGTGGGCCCCCCTGGCCTCCACCGCCTCTGTCCTTTCTCCTATTTATTCCCCCCGGATGGAAAATCCTAGACACTTGATAAAAAATCCCCGAAAAGGTCCGCAGCCGCCGTTGTCGTCAACCCTAGATCAGGGGGTTCTGTAGCTATTTCCCGGCACCCTGCTGGAGAGGAAATGATCACCGGAGGCTTCTACATTACCATGCCTGCCTCCGGAGTGATGCGTGAGTAGTTCATCTCTGGACTACGGGTCCATAGCAGTATCTAGATTGTCGAGACATCGTAGTAGAATTCATAGACGGGGGTGCCATGAGACTACCGATAGAGATGTGGAGGGCGTGATTGTGCGAAGGACAATGACACAGGGTTTTTACCCAGGTTCGGTACGACGCAGTAATGCGACGTTCCTACTCCGGCAATCTCACTATTCAGGACTAAAGCCTATGAATACAAAGTACAATGTGAGGTTCTATTAGTTGCTCGTCAAGGATCAACCTCTCGGCGAGTTAGCCTTTAGCTTCTTGTCTATCTATCATATCTCCCGTCTGGCTTTATATAATAGACAGGTTAGGGCATACATAGTAGGAAACCTAGAAGACTACGATAACTATTAACTTGGAAAGAAAGGAACCCGCCTTCTACTTCAAGCCAGATCACGTGGGCCATGATCCGAGTTCTTCTAGAATCCGGTTTCTGTGTGTCAGCTTACTGGGCCGCCCAATGGACCGTAGCCCACTACCATTTAGGCCACCCTGGTAATCCGGCACTTTGGACTGCCATCTGATAATCTGATATACCCCTATTCGGTATATATCCGACAGTAGCCCCCAAGAAGGATTAAGACTCCGATTCACCGCCTTTCGCCAAATGTATATTTTCCGAGAAATACCGGCTTGCAGTCTTGATTCTTCTTCTCCTTAAAAGGATGTTATAACGCAAAACTCGGAATCCAGAAAATCCGACTTTTCTTTCGCGATCCTTCGTGAAGAAGGAACTTCCTACGTCAGCGCTTTAATCATGCTGACGTAAGGGACGTTTGGGTTTCAGGCGGGAAACCCAGAAACATATCTCTGACATATTCTCGCGGGAAACAAGGTGATAGCAATAATCACCCGTCTTTTCATTTCCCGGAATTTCCGCCGAGTGACTGTGGTGACCCAGCACACCACTGCATGTGTAGTGCGCAAGTCGATGACATAATACTCACAGAAGGACTTATCCGTGATTATTACATCTCTCAGAGTGGTACAACAGAAACACAGCGGGGCCAAGCAAAGCTATAGGATACAAACCTCATTACAAAATCTTGAGAATCTCCTTAATGAATCAAGAAGATCTCCTGCAAAAGAAACATCAGAATAAGCAATCCGAAGCTCCGAGCCGGAGAAGAACTCTAGCTCAGAACTAATCCACTACGGCTGATGTCAGCCCTAGTCTATGGCTAGTAAATGCTAAGTCCAATAATGGCCTCTACCTACACCTTGATAGCTTCTCCTCCACCAGCGTTGTTGATGACGATCCTTTACCGACTAAGTAGTATAAGACTCCACCTAGCTTCATGAGGTAAAGATGGCTTCATGATGACGACTTCCATAGGCTTCAACTCTAAGCAAGGGTCAAACGGGATAGAATGAGTAACGAGCGTTACTCAGCAAGTTCATGATATATAGTGGGTGGTTGATGCACTAACTACAGCTTTAGACTTGAAAGAGTCATAAAGTAATGCAAGGTTTTTGTAAATCTTTCTTCAAGAGGTTGCTTTTAATTCTGAAAACTATGCCCGCCAGATCTTCACAGGATTAGAACTTTCATGGAGTTGCCTTTCCTGCGGCGTTCGCAGCTCCTTCCCGGAACAAGGGGTAACATGTCACATCCTTTTACACTCTGCAGAGGTGCGTTACTTTACCCATGGACGACCAAGACCATGTTGCACAACCAGACTCGAGATCCTGTCCACTCCCACTCAGGTGTGGGGCCCGGTAGTTGGTCCAAGCCAAACCGTGCTTCTCCGCACAACGCATGCCCACCCATTTCTGCCAGCAGGTTGAACGCCTGATTCCACCCCTCACGATGGAGATCTACGCGCCCCTGGCAGACACTCATAGACCCCAGAGCCCGTGGGACGTAAGGGCTCCCACCCATGTGCATGTAGTCTCGCAAGACCTACAGCGTACGTCTCTGTTAGTCCGTTGACATGCGAACGGGAGAAGTATCACGGCTGACTTACTCCCCCCACAAAAGATCCATGGTCAACGCGAATTTACGGCGCAAGAATCCTGACGGCAGTTGTTGTTAATTCCTAGGTAATACGTTCCCATGCAGATGGAACCTTCCTTTGACCTATTCATCTTACCATGGTTCCATCCGCCCACCAAACAGAACACTACCACTCGGGTAGTCATTCAAGTAGTCATATTATTATAAAAATAGGATCATGCATTCTTTTGAGAGTAGGTGATAATATGACAGGGTTTTTGCAAGTAGTTTGTTATGAGATACTGCAAAGGATATGAGCAAGTGATGAACTTGCCTGAGATTGAAATAACCATAATAATAATCCAGGTCTTCGGGGTTCGAGGGTCGCGTAGAGAAATCCAAACATCTGAAAGATAGCAAAGTAGTCCCGGTAAGGACTACAGAAAGCACTTGCAACATGATACATGCATATTAATGAGATGCATCGTGAATTACCCTGGAAAGTACCCCAGCTTACAAGTGTAAGCCACGTTTGATACGATATCTCAATCACACATATTTTAGGTGAATTGTTTCATTACTTGTGGTGATGTTGTTTTTACTGGTTTTAGACTTACATGGATTCCACTTTTACTTATCACACAATTGTTATTATGTTTAGGTTATAAATAATTATCACATGATTAAACGATAAAACAATCACATGTGGCAAACAACTGTTGACAAGATAATGCACATGTGTGATTTTATGTTCAAAATGTAGAGCTAATGACATCAAGTTTATTTGAAAATGTGGGACTAATACAACTAACTGTATCATCATAATACTTTGCTTAATAACTTGTGATGATAGGTTTTAGTAGGTGTAAAAACATGAGGTTTTATTAATAAAGAAAATAATTTGTGGCAGTCATTTCTAGTCATGCTGAAATATAATAAAGTTCTAGTAGATATTTGGAAACAAGCTTATAATTTAATCAAAATGTTTTATGTTTGATATATTTGAGTTGGAAATTCTTTTCTCTTTAATTTGATATATCAATCAATGATTTTTGAAAATATTTGAATAAACGATTAATTTATTCATTTTAAATGAATTAAATGACTAGGCAAATATTGCACTCACGAAAACATGATCAAATGACTATGAAAACATCATAGATGAGTTGTATTTATCATTTGGTGCATTTTGGTATATAACTTGTGTTTTTCTGATTTTATTAATTATTTATTATTTTTCTCAATTTTAAATGATTTAATTTAAATTCAAATGATTTTTAAATTTAAAATTTGTCAAACACATTTTAAAATGTCATAAACAAATATATTTTATTTTTATGATTAATATGGTATTTTATTTATATTTTTCTGATTGACTAAATAAGATATATGAATTTTCCAATATTCAATTATTTTCTGGAATTTAGTAATCATTTTCTGAAAGTAATAAAGCCAAATTGTGACATCACAGTGATGTCACCATGACATCACACAGAGAGAAATCTCTCAGTTTCTCAAGTAATCGATGGATTCAGTGGATGTTTCGTGGAATTGGCGGGTCTGCGAGCTAGAGGGAGTCAAGGCGAACTGAGGGGTGGTGTCTATTGGTCCAAGAGGTCACCGGAGTTGGGCCGGCGTCCATTCGCGCGGCGGACAACGGCGGCGCACGGTGGCAGTACCCAATCGTCGACCAATATCAAAATCAAAAGCACCACAAGGTGCCTGAGCTCACCAGGAACTCGATGATGAGGTTGAAGATGCACGGAGAGGTCCAGAGAGCCGGCGATGTGGGATTTCCGGCGATGGCCGAGGTGATGAAGACGGCCAAAATCCGGCGATCTCGACCATCCTAGCACCTGGTCTTGCTCGAGGAGAGGGAGGAGGACATGACGGTTCTGGTGGTGCTCTCAGCTCATCACGGGATGGCCGGAAACGATGGCGACGAGCGGCGGCTGTCCGCAGTTAGGGTTAGGGTTTCTAATTCGGTACAGAGAGGGAGGCAGAGAGCGAGCGAGTGAGAGAGGAGAAGAGTGAGCACGATGAGGACGTCCCCGCGATCCTTATCCATGCTCGAAGACGGCGGTTGGGAGGTGGCAGCGGCTGTGCCACGGCATCGATCTCCTCTGCCTTCTAGCAGAGGAAGAAGAAAGGCAAAAGGAAATAAACATTTTCCCATAACCCCCTAGAACTTCTAGGATTTACCAAGAAGCCCTTCTGTTTTATAAACTGAACAAAAACTTTTGTTTTCAGGACCAATTTGTAAGCAGAAAAATTAATAAAAAATATATTTGGAAAGCTTATCAAATTTGCAAACTCACCATGTTTTGTTTTGGTGAATTGGAGCAATATTTGTATTTTTTATTTAGGGTGCTAGATTAAGTGATTTTTATAATTTCTCTCCATTTAATTTATTAAATGGCTTTAAAATTTATTTTGAGCATGATTATGATGAGCACACAAATGGACATGTGATTTAACAAGGTGATATAACTTAACTGGACAATTTTTAGATATAATTCCTTGTAGAAAATAATTTGGTAATATTACTTGGTAATGTTTCTATGCACTAAAATGAACACCACTTAATAGGGAATTTTATTCTATGCCAAGCCAAATGATTTTAATGATTGAAGGAACTTGTTTTATTTTTATAATACTATGTAATTTTCATAATTGAAACTCTTCATAATCTTGTTTGACAATTTACTTAGGTAAGTGCAAATCCTGTTGGTTGTTTTTAGTACTTGACCAAGTGGAAAACATGAGTGGTTTTGAGAGCTTTTTTGTTTGTTTTCCACATAGGTTCCAATTTGGATATTATCCCATGCTTGATTTAGAAACAAGTGATCATTTGAATGTTTATGTGTAGATGGATTTTTGTTATCATCTGTTAGTCTTATCAATGAAAAGGATTTGGAAAACAAAGTATTAAGCTTGTTTTCATCTACCTCCACATATCAAGACATGTGGATGCAAAACCCTTGTTGTTATTCCTTACTGGATACTTGTTTCCATTTAAGAGGTTTACTATGTGTTCCTCATCTCTGTTGAGCTTGACAAGGCATAGAGGTTATGAATCTTCTAATATTACCTAATACTTCACTGAATAATTTCTTATACTCCCTTTCTGAGGAAGTGTTGCTCCTTGTTGTCTTCTGTTCTTTGATGGTCTTCTCTTTAGTTGCCACTAGTCTTCTGGTATCACCTTTGTCACTGCCAGTAAGATCATCTTTGGAATTCCATCATCAACTATCTCACCCTTGTGGTGAAAACAGCCAGTAACTCCAAGCAAGGATTTTACTTAGAGGATTATAAAAGAATATGGTTTATTTTATAACATCAAGTTGACCCATGCATATAAGAAGAATTTGTAAACAAGGTAGCTAGTCTTGCCTCCAAATTACTACTCATATACATTAGGCTGAGATGTACCAGGTTACTCAGTTTTCTTTTTGTTGGTGTATGACACTCAATTGTTTGAGTATACAAAAGTTATCTGTTAACAAGGTAATTACTCCTGTTACCAAACTACTTCTATATAACACTAACATTGGAGTATCACACTCTTTCAAGAGAGTTAATAAGGTCATATCAAGGTATAAGAGTTTCCAAGTACTCTTACAGAAGATTAGAGTAGCACTTCAAGCACACTCTAATTAATCTTCTTGGAATTCTTCATGTGGTAGTTCCTCCTGTCTTGTGGTTTCTTCTCTTGCAGAATAACTTTGGGAAGATTGGAAACAAGGTAGAATAGTCTAGGCAACATAACAAGATCTAGATTAAGAGTTAGTTCATGCTTTTATTATCCTACATATACTTCTTATTTTATTTCCTAAAAGATATGTAACTATATCATATAGGATTTATTTACTTAGTTATCAATTCAATTCCTATACTAGAGGTTATAACTTGTTATTCCTTAGTTGTATCAAAGATACTTTAGTAGTTCAATGATGGTTTGGATTTGAGTAGAGGTGTGAAATGCTTATGGACTGATGGATTAATATTAAGTGGATCCAATGGTTCATTGAGGTGTTGAGATTTCATATGTTCACTTGTATGAGATGATTAAAACAATGAGCATGTGAAGGTTATTGAGTTGAATGACTTATGTCATAGTTATTAATTGTTTTTCTCAGGTTTCATGTTGTCACTTTATATTCTTCTCTTAATGACCTTTGTCATTCTTAATGCAGATATAGAGGTTTGGAAGTATCATGTGTGATGATCAAGGTTTAGAAGTAGTTTAAGAAGTTTTATTTCTTCCTTTAGATACTTCTTTTATGGTTGAGGAGATATGTACATATTTGATAAATATGTGATTACAATAATTAATTCATTTCCCACTTTTGGGTTTTGGGTTAACACTTGTTTGTGTCTTTTGTGTTCTTTTGTACCTCTGTTATTTATTTGTGAAGGTTCACTTAATAGGTTCTAAATAGTTTGGAAAAATGTTGTGTGATTGGTTTATAACTTAAAGAGTTATTGTTTTACAGAACCTAAAATATTTGTTGATGAGATTATTCCATCAAGCATTTCTAACTTGTGGAAATTAATTGATAACTTAGGGAGTTGTTGTTTTATAGAAGATCACATCTCTGTTGATGAGATTGTTTAATTATGTATTACTCATTGATGGAAATATGATTATCTGATATGTGATTTGGATACTCACCCCTCTTTGAGTTCTAGATACCTAGTGAATTATCCCAAGTCACTTAAAGACTTGTGGTTAAGGTTATTAAGAATTTGTTTTAGTCAAAACCAATTTATGGTTTGTGCAACCAGATGATTTGGTTTCTTAAGATACTTGTTATAAAGATCATTCCAAACGTACTCCTGGCTAGATGAACTAGACCTATTTCATCATGTCAAGTGAAACTTTGGTCACTTTGATTCGTTTAAACTTTCGCGCCAAAATTTCCCGTACTTTTACATGCATGCTTTGCAAATGCACATATTAAATTTAGATCCTTATAACTTCCCAAACACTGGGATGTTACAGTGACACGCGTTGATCACCCAACGGTCAAAAGAGCCGTTAGCACGCATCGTGACGGGATTCTGGCTATAAATAGCTGCCTCCGTCCTCCTCAGCAAACCTTCTGCTCTCAGTCGCAGCTCTATTCCCAGCACCCAAGTTCGTAGCAGAGCCACTCCCGAGCGCACGCACGAACGCCGCACAAAACCTCACCGGAGCAGCTGAAACCCCTTCGCGCCTCCCACTGATGGCATCACCAAGCTCCTCACCGGCACGCTCCGTCGCAACGGATATCGACGAGATTATCAATACGATGGATCCCCTAGTGGATTCACCGGTGCATGCCACCGGCGACGAACCGGCGAAAACCGCTTGCGGTGCGGTGGGCGAGGAAATCCCTCTCGCCGCCACAGATCTTGCGGGGTCTTCCTCCGCGCCATCCCCGCCGTTCGCGCCCGAGACGGCGGAGGAGAAAATCACCCTCGTCGGAGACGAGCTTGCGGCCGCGGCGTCCGCCGCCGCTAGGGCAGAAGACGAAGGGGAAATTGCCGGCAATTGGAGCCACAGCAGTATTCCGCCTTCCCTCCTTCCGACAATGGAGAAGGAGGGGCTTCTGCTGAACGACAATTGGCGGAGCCCGGAAGACGAGTCCGAGCCCGCGCCAAGATATGGGGAACGTGTTCTCCTTACCTCCCACATCCCGAGAGGTATGGGTTTTCCACCGTCCGCCTTTTTTCTCCAAGTTCTAGCTCACTACAACATCCAACCCCACAATCTGCCTCCAAACTCCATCCTTTACTTAGCCGGATTTCAGGCCCTTTTCGAGGGATATCTAGGTATAGCTCCTAGGTTATATTTCTGGCTGTATTGTTTTGGGGTTAAGCGGAACTCCTCGGAGGGAACACTCCCAACTTGTGGGACCATATCCTTTACCCTGCGTAGATTCAGGGAGGATTGGTTTCCCAAGATTAAGACATCGGAATCCGTCAAATTCTGGACGGGTTCCTTCTTCTATCATCCCGACGTTCCCTTCCCTGGGAAAACCACCGGGGTTCCACCTTTTTTGAACACCGCTGTTGTCCCCCAAGAGAATTGGGGAACTGAAGCAGTTCAAATCCTATCGCCGGATCTTCTCAGGATCAAGCGGCGCATCGCGAAGCTCGTCGCCTCCGATCCGCCTCTGACTGGCATGGACACTGTCCTATGCTGGTTAGAAAGGCGGATTCAGCCTCTGGCTAATCACGGCACTCGCCTCCTCTGTGATTACACGGGAACCGGCGATACTATGCGGACAACGAGCAAGATTTGGTCGGCAAAAGATTTGCGGAAATGCGCGAATCAATTGGTCGCCTCACGCGACCAATATGAAGAAAGCCGGCCAATGTATACAGCTTCGAATCCGACTCCCAAGGTACAATTCTTTGCCTTTCGGGTTTAGATCCTTTTCGTTTTCTCGGTTTCGTGTTTTTAACTCGGCTTTTGCCTTTTTAACAGATCACCGAACTTCCTGAGTCAGAACTTGCTTCCGACGCCAAGCTGGAGGCATTGCGCGCCGCATTTGCCGGCGGACGTAAGTGCAAGAAGATTTCCATTTCACAGGAAATCATTGATCTTGACGGGGTTCCCGTCGCCACCTCCAGGTTTGAGCGTCTAGGTTTTTCTTTATCAGAATTTTTTCCTTTGCCTCGGAGTTTTAACTTTCCGGCCCTTCTCTCTTTTAGCTTGGCCCCCACAACTATGAAGCCCAAAAAACTAAAGAGGCATAAATCTGTGGCCAGCAGAGGCCCACATCCTTCCCCTGCTACTGCTCCTGATACCCCGATAGTAGCAACAGAAGAGCACGCTGCTGCCCCCAACGTCGAAACCCAGCAGACCAGCCAGCCCATTGTGCCGAAAACGGACATGAGGGAAAGGGAGGTCCCTGAGGTGGGAGGTCCTTCTCGGATAATTGAGGAGGAACCCATTCCCACCTTTGATAAAGACTTCAAGAATATCAACGAGGGCCTTAGCGCTGCCGGGACTCTTTTTGTTGAATACGCAAAGGAGTTCACCGAAAATTTGGCAGGTTTACAGCGGATGTGCCAGGTATTACCTCTAGCCCCCAAGCAATAAGTCAAATTCCTGCTTTTCACTTAATGCTTTCATTATCATGCTTGTTTCTAACTTAAGCACTACGTTTCATTTCCGTGTTTCAGCAAACCGCTGAAACTATAAACCTGGAAGTTTCAGCAAACCTACCGTCAAGAATAAGGAGGTTAGAAACCTTCTATATATTCTTGACGTTAAGGAAGCAGAGCTGGCATCGTCTCAGCTACAGCTGGAGGAAACAACAGGTATATTTTAGTTCTCTGAAGTTTCTTGTCCATAATTTTTCCTAAGTATTTTTCCGAGTTTTCTTAACCCGGGATTTTTTATCGCTTTTCAGCTGCTTTGGTGAGAGCCAAACAAGTTGCTGAAGATGCCGGCAACACCGAGAATCTCCGCCGGGAGAACCTGTACCTTCATAAGGAGCTTATGAAGGTTCAGAAGGAGCTGGAGGCCAGCAATTTGGCTCTTCGCATTGCTCAATCCAAGGCCTCCCAGCAAGCTGACAAGGACAATGCCACCATCCAAGATTTGGAGAATGCCTTGACCTTGCGCCTGGAGGAAGGATCTGAGATGGACAAGATCCTCGGTAAGTTAAATACTTTTACCGGATTTTCCATGTTTTAATTTCTTTCTCTACTTTTTCATTAACCCTTTGGTTGTTTGTATGAAAAAACAGGAGATAACCCAGCACTTTCTCGGATTGAGAAAATCCGAGCTTTTGGGAAGGTGTTCATTGCGATCAAAGCTGTGGGAATGTTGCTCATCAACAGATACCTTCCCGCAAAGTCCGGGGAATCTCGGAAGTTGAAAAACTTCCGGGGGCCATCATAGAAATTGTGGAGTCCACGGAATCCACCTTGCGCTCCGCGGCACGGGGTGGAGCGCGCATGGCTTTAGGGCTTATGCGTATGCATTATCCCAGTGCCAAATCTTGGCGCGTGGCGTCCGGTATCCCTCTAGGATATACGGAGACCCAGCGGACCACCACCTTTGATGAAATCAAAGGTCACGCTACCAAGATCGCTTCTATGGTGAATATCTCCATCACCTATCCAGAAGAAGAGATTGCAGAAGCCCCCGAGGAGGACAACAGCAAAGAAGACTCGGATGCTTGAAGAATTTTCCTCGCCCTGGATAGGAGAAATAGGAAATAGGAGCATTACTGC
The DNA here is from genome assembly GCA_028641055.1 of Alopecurus myosuroides. Lineage (NCBI taxonomy): Eukaryota > Viridiplantae > Streptophyta > Magnoliopsida > Poales > Poaceae > Alopecurus > Alopecurus myosuroides. The sequence goes on along the minus strand of CM054061.1, from coordinate 328,649,240 downwards.
ACTTTACAATGTAATTTTTATTGTAATGCTTCTATTCGTTTGTATGAACAAGTACTCCGCCTTTTGCAGTTAGTATTATTAATTCCTTGCAAGTTTTCCGGGTTTTATATTCCTTTATCTTCTAAATTTTCTGGTGTATGTGCTTTAACTGTCCTTAGTGTTTGAAATGGCTCAATGGTATTTTAATCTTCATGCCAAGTGATTGGGTAGAACCGATCAGTTCAAACTCGGAAACACGGATCATACTAAAGGCATTTTTACTTACTAGCTCGAGTGACCCAGCACATAAACAATCAGATAATACTTAGAGAATAGCAAGGAATTTTTTGAGTGAAACTCGGGCACGCAGGCACAATCCGGGTTTCCTTTAGCCTTTAGCAGGATGAAAATCATTCAGTTTTTTAAACGCCGAGCACGCAGGCACAATTCGGGCTAACATTGAGTATTTTGCAAGATCATTGGGAAATAGATAAGGCGAAATCATGCTTTGCACTATAATAAACTTGTAAAAACATGGATGTAAGAATTCCGACAACTTTATTTCATGATCTCAAAGATGTTTACATAGAAATTGAACTAAGTATAGAAGGGACATAACTGCTGGATACTCCAGGGCATGTTTTTCTCTCCTAGTTCAGCATCTATCTTTCTCTTTTTTTTGCGATTCGGCTTGTCGGGATGGTCTTCCGTATCTCGAATGTCTACAAGATAGTATGATCCATTTTTCATAGCTTTGCTGATGACAAATGGTCCTTCCCATACTGGGGCCAATTTGTGCTTTCTTTGTTGTACCAATCTTAGCACTAGGTCACCTTCTTTAAAAGAACGATGCCTTATTTTCCGACTATGGTAACGTCATAAACCTTGCTGATAAATGGCGGATCTTTGAAGCACAAGCTCTCGTTCCTCTTCTAAGAGATCAACGGCATCCTGTCGTGCGTTTTCGGCATCCAAGTCATCGAAATCCTGCACTCTTGGGCTATCATGGATCATGTCCGTTGGAAGAATTGCTTCAACACCATAAACTAGAAAAAACGGGGTTTGCCCAGTTGACCTATTTGGTGTTGTTCGAATACTCCAAAGCACTGAAGATAGCTCTTCTACCCATGCTCCAGCTGCTCTATGAAGAGGAGATTCGAGTTTTGGGCGTATTCCTTGTAAGATTGAGCTATTCATTCTTTCAACCTGTCCATTGGATTGCGGGTGTGCCACAGATGCGAGATCTAGGCGAATTCCCGTTTGTCGGCAATATTTTGCAAACTCTCCAATAGAGAAATTTGTCCCGTTGTCGGTTATTATGCTGTGTGGAACGCCGTATCTCATGACTATGTCAATGAGGAAATTTTTGACAGTTACACCGTCAAGCTTTTTGATGAGTTTAGCCTCCACCCACTTGGTATATTTATCCACAGCTACGAGTAGATGTGTAAGTCCGCCTCTTGCAGTTTTGAATGGACCCATCATATCTAGCCCCCAGACCGCAAATGGCCATGTAATGGGGATAGTTTTGAGTGCTTGGGCTGACATATTTGTTTGCTTGGCGTAATATTGACACCCTGCACATGTATTTACTATGTGCTCAGCATCTGTCTTGGCTGTTAGCCAGAAAAACCCTGCACGGAATGCTTTTTTGACTATGCTTTCTGATTGAGCATGATGTCCGAAATCTCCGGCATGGATTTCTTGCAGGACTTCTCGTCCTTCTTCTGGTGAAATACATCGCAGAAAAATTCCGGTAGTACTGCGTTTATACAGGCAATTGTTATTTACCGTGTATCCTTTGTATCGACACTGAATCTGTCTCTACAAGAGTTCGTCTGCTCCATCCGGGTACTTCTGATCAACTAAGAAGTTTAAATATGGAATTGTCCAATCCGGATTAACGAGCATGACTTCAATTGACTCGGAAGCCAGAGGATAATCAACATCTCCACCTTTTATCGATGGTTCATACAAATGTTGGACGAACACACCTGGTGGCAGGATTTTTACCCTTTCTGATCCCATGCGGGCTAATGCATCCGCGTTCCAGTTTTCCTCCCTTTTTACATGAAGCACTTCAAATCCAAAGAAACAGATTGCAAACTCGTCCACCGTTCTCCTATATTCGGCCATGATGGGGCTTTTGGCATCCCAAGTTTGGTTGAGAAGGTGCTGTACCAAATCTGAGTCGCCATAGCATAAGATGCGTTTGACACCTATTTCCTTTGCGATATGCAAGCCGTGAAGCAGAGCTTCGTATTCTGTCACGTTATTACTGGCGTTGAAGTGTATTTGTAATACATACTCCATTGTATCTCCTTTAGGGTATTTTAGGACTACACCAGCTCCAACGCCCTCCTTCATCTTGGACCCGTCAAAGATCATGGTCCAGTACTCGGACTCCGGCATCGGTGTCTTTTCCATTGCTTCCGTCCAATCGGCAACAAAATCTGCTAGAACCTGGGATTTTATTGCCGTCCTGGGTTGGTACTTAATGTCGCATGCTGCTAGTTCGATGCCCCATTTGGCTACTCGGCCAGTTGCCTCTGCATTGTTTATTATATCCCCTAGTGGTGCTTTACATACCACTGTTATGGAATGTCCTTGGAAGTAATGGCGAAGTTTTCGAGATGCGAAAAATACGCCATATGCTAGTTTTTGATAGTGTGGGTATCTTTGTTTGGACTCGGAGAAAACTTCACTTACGTAATATACCGAATGCTGGTCTGGTATGCTCGTCTTTCTTCCTCTCCACGACTATTACTGCACTAATAACCCGGTTTGTAGCCGTGAGGTACAATAGCATAGGTTCTTCGTCTTTTGGGGATGCCAAAATCAGAGCTTTCATCAAAGTTTCTTTCAACTGAGTTAATGCTGCATCTGCCTCTTCTGTCCACTCGAATTTGTCGGATTTTTTCAACAACTTGTATAGTGGCAGGGCTTTGTCCCCCAGCCGGCTCATAAACCTGCTAACGGCCATAGCAGAACCCGTCAATCTTTGTACATCTTTTACGCACGTAGGCTTAGATATGTTTAAGATTGCTTTGATCTTTTCTGGGTTTACTTCTATTCCTCTGTGAGAAACGATGAAACCCAGAAGTTTTCCTGAGGGAACCCCGAATACGCACTTTAATGGATTTAACTTCATTTTATAGGTGCGCAAATTTTCGAAGATTTCTCGCAAATATTCAAGGAGCGTGTCTTTTTCCTTGGAAACAACGGCAATGTCGTCCACATAAACGTGGACATTTTTGCCAATCTGACTATGCAAACATCGTTGCATGCAACGCTGGTAAGTTGCACCTGCGTTCTTCAGGCCAAATGGCATGGTTATGTAATAGTACATCCCATATGGGGTTATGAAGGAAGTTTTTATTTGATCTTATTTATTCATGCGTATTTGATGGTACCCGGAATATGCATCCAAAAAGCATAAAAGCTTAGAGCCTGCAGTGGCATCTATTATTTGATCGATTCGCGGTAACGTAAACCTATCTTTTGGACACAATTTGTTGAAGCCGGTGTAATCTATACACATCCTAAGGGTAGTACTATCTTTCTTCGGGACTAATACTGGATTTGCAGACCATTCAGTATGTATAACTTCCCGGATAAAATCTGCTGCCAAAAGCCGGATAATCTCCTTGCCAATAGCCTTCCGTCTTCTTCCGTCAAATCGACGGAGACCTTATTTGACGGGTTTAGATCCTGGAATCACCTTGAGTTGATGCTCAGCAAGTTCCCTGGGTACGCCTGGCATGTCCGCTGGACACCAAACGAAAATATCCCAGTTCTCACGGAGGAACTTGATGAGCTCGCTTTCCTCTTTGTCGGTCATCCCAGTTCCTACTACGACAAACTTTGTCGGATCTTTAGGATCTAGGATTACCTGTCTTGTGTTCTCGGAAGCTTTGAAGCTATCTACTGGCTTCTGGCTTTATTTTCCTGCCGGCATTTCTGTCGGCGATACCTCTTTGGCCAGCTCTTTCAACTCTTCCTTTGCTATGATTTTCTCAGCGCAAAGGCGTTTCCCTTTTCCAGCTCGTTTGCCAACTTGAAGTCTCCTGATATGGTTATTAATCCTCCTTTGGGCCCTGGCATCTTCAGCTTGTTATAAATATAACATGATCTTGCCATGAATTTAGCGAAAGCTGGACATCCGAGTATCGCGTGATACACGCTTTCGAACGGCACCACTTCAAAGGATACTTTTTCCTGACGGAAGTGATCTTTTTCTCCGAAAGTGACATCTAGGGAAATTTCTCCTAGGGATCGTGCTTGTCTGCCAGGGACGATGCTGTGAAAACGTATGTTGGTGTGATTGAGCTGGGTGTCGGAAATTTTCAGATGCTTCAGTGTATCCAGGTACATTATGTTAATGCTGGATCCTCCATCCATCAGCACTCTTTTTAGCCTAGTGTTCTGGACAATAGGGCTTACGACAAGAGCTTGCGTGCCGGGTTCAGGGATGTTTCCGGGATGATCAGACTGATCCCAAGTGATTGGTGTATTTGAGTACTTCAAGAATTTTGGGGTTGCCGGAACAACCGCGTTTATTTCTCGAAACGTTCTCTTTGCCACCTTTGTCGAGGGAGTTGCCAGAAAAGTTAGGTTACATTCTCCATCAACTCTCGGAAACTTGGGCTCGCCTTTTCGCTGCTGTTCCTGGATTTTTTCGTCAGTGTCCGATTCACTGTCTTCTTTCTCAGTTTCTGGCTTTTGCTTGGAAAACTTCCTCTTGGAATTCTTCCCTTTGTTTCCGGATCCTGCACTACCTTTCATATACTTGTTCAGCCGGCATTGTGCGTTGGTGTGGGTGGGTTTCCCAAATTGCGAGTGGTGGATGCAGCTTTCCGATTTTATCTTTTCCCACTCTTCCTTGGTGTAATTAATCGGTTCTGTGCTCCGTCCTTTCCACCTGTTCCCATTTTCCCTTCCAAAGGCTATATTAACTTCTTTGGGCTTTTGTGTTGTATCTGGAGTTCCTTTTTTCTCAGGGCGAGGTTTTTTTTTGGCCTGAATCAGTGTATCGATATTGCCTCCTCTTGCTCTGATGTCGTCCTCGGCTGCTGCATGTTCATTAGCGGTTGTAAGCATAGATCCGAGATCTTTGTGCTTTTTGGAACCGATCATGAACGGTACAAGTCCAGGTTTTATGCCATTGACGAAAGCATGCATTGCTTGAACGTCAGTTACTCCAGAGCAACTATTCTTCATTGCCGTCCATCTTGAGATGAAATCCACGTATGGTTCGTCCTCAAATTGGGTGCAACGGTTTAGCTGGTTGATGCTATTCGGGCGCTTATAGGTTCCCCGGAAATGCTGAGTAAATACTCGAGCCATGTCATCCCAGCTATCGACAGTTCTGGAGGGTAGTCCATTTATCCAGTCTCTGGCTCCATCCAGCAACATTAGGGGAAGAAACTTTACAGCTTCCAAGTCTGTCCCGTTGCTAATTTGGACGGCTGTGTAATAGTCAGAAAGCCAGGTATCCGGGTTTGTGCTACCGATATATTTTTGGTACGTTGGACCAACTTTGGCAAAGCCAGAATGCAGAGTTATCCTTCGGATCCAATCTGTGAAGCACTTAGGTCCAAAGTATAAATCATCTCTTTCCGCTCTATCCATGTGTGCGGAGTATCTGCCGGCTGAATGGATAGAAGGGGATCTGCTCCTTTCTTTTCCATTGTGGCGCGAACGCGCTTTTCCGGGATCTTCTCTATTTCTTCCGACATCATGCCCTTTGGGATAAGGTGGAGTTCTACTCCTGTGTATTTCCTTATTCCTGGGGGGAGTCCGGGATCTCTCACGCATGTGAGGTATATCCTGTCTTCCAGCTTTTTCAGCTGGGCGTCTCGGAGGAGGCATTGCTTTTCCGTCATTCCGGTTCTTTTCTTCCCGATCACGGGGATTGAGTCCATCTTTTGGGAGATGGGATCCGGTTCTAGACGCTTCATCCTTATTGTTGGGATTTTTCTTGTCGTTTCTCGGATCTGATTTCTTCTCTTTTGAACTGTTTGAATCTTCAGGTTCTTCCGGTTCAGGTGCTCCAGCGGCGCATATAGCTGTTTTGCATAGGGCTGAGTCGTCGTGCAACTTCCCTGATCGCTGCTGCCCACGTTGTTGTTGTTGCAATGCTTTTCCTAGGAAAGCATACACCCCTTGAAGTTTTTCACCGTTGGAGTACATATCATTGTTGAGGATGGCGAACGCTGCTTCTGCGTTTTCTGCTGCGGTTTTGTATATTGGTTCGCCTCTGGCATCTTTGCCGTTTACCTGCTTTTGCCAAGATGGGTTGTGAAACCTTTCCTTTGGCGGCAGTACTTCCGTTCTTACGATTCCGGGTAACCTTGTAGGTTTAATGCCAGATCTATTCTTTTTCTCGTATTCCTCAATTTCTTCCTTCATGAGCTTGATGTCATCCTGGGTTTTTTGGAGGTGTTCTCGAGTTCTGAATAGATGTTGCTGCTGCCTCTGAAGAGCTTGTCTCCTGGCTTCTAGCACTTAACGGGGTTCGTGAAGTCCCACTTGTGTTTGGAGTAACTCCTGTTCTTCTTGTTCTGTCATTGGCGGAACAAGGATTTCTTTTCTTCTCCACGGGCTTTATTCCGCTTGCATCTCCTACTTCCGAGCTTTCATTGGCTGGATCGGCCGATTTCTTCTTCCAGAGTTTATACTGGAGCTTTTTAGTGGCTTTGTGCTTTTTCTTGGAAGAGGGAGGTTTTTTGTTTGGTTCTTCCTCTGTCAGTTCTTTGACATCAGGGTATCTTGGAGAAGTTTCTCCGTCTTCTCTCTCTTCCTCTGGCGGAGGAGTTCTAGGGCTTTCCTAGCTGTCGGCATCCGTGTTTTCAGTCGGTTTTGCCATCAGCACTTCATGGAATCCCTCTTGAAGAGATTTGACTTTTCTTTCGAAGGCGTCCTCGTCTTCGTCTTCGGAATCAGAGTTGTCTGATCCGGTTTCTGATTCCAATCTCGCCTCAATGGCGGCTAACACGGAATCAGCTTCCGAGTTTGTCGTCGTGTTGACGGATGTTGGATCTTCCACCTCAGTTGTGGGTTTGCTGTTTTCTGCCTCTTGCGCGGGGTTGCCTTCATCCGTGCTTTCGGCGATCTCGGATTGCACCATGCCGAAAAAGTGTGATTCACTTGTATGTCGGCGATCTGAGCAAAACCCGACATCGTAGTCATCTTCGACTGGGTATAGGGCGGATGGGATAAATCTACTTCCACCGCAAAACCCCATGGCCTCTGCAGTTAATCCGATAAAGATGTTTGCAGATCCAATCGGTAATACGCAGGCACTTACCAGATGATTTTGCGCCGGCATGTATGATCCATTGTCGAGGAAGCGTCCAACGTCTTTGTCGAATTCCAAGCTTCCGACAGTTATGGAACTGCCGATTCCGCCGAGTATCCCCGATCGAAACTTAATGTCTGACATCGCCGGCCCCACGGTGGGCGCCAACTGTCGAGACATCGTAGTAGAATTCATAGACGGGGGTGTCATGAGACTACCGATAGAGATGTGGGGGGACGTGATTGTGCGAAGGACAATGACACAGGGTTTTTACCCAGGTTCAGTACGACGCAGTAATGCGACGTTCCTACTCCTGCAATCTCACTATTCAGGACTAAAGCGTGTGAATACAAAGTACAATGTGAGGTTCTATTAGCTGCTCGTCAAGGATCAACCTCTCGGCTAGTTAGACTTTAGCTTCCCTTCTATCTATCATATCTCCTGCCGGCTTTATATAATAGCCGGGTTAGGGCATACAGAGTAGGAAACCTAGAAGACTACGGTAACTATTAACTTGGAAAGTAAGGAATCCGCCTTCTACTTCAAGCCAGATCACGTGGGCCGTGATCCGGGTTCTTCTGGAATCCGGCTTCTGTGCGTCAGCTTACTGGGCCGCCCAATGGACCGTAGCCCACTACCATTTAGGCCACCCTGGTAATCCGGCACTTTGGACTGCCATCTGATATACCCCTATTCGGTATATATCCGACATAGATGGTTGTCTCCTTCTCATATGCCCGCATGTTTAGATCTCGTGAGCTGCCTATCATGATCGAGATTGATCTTATGTAATTCTATATGTTGTGTTTCCTGGATCCGATGAATATTTACCTTATGCCAAGTTGATTATAGTCTTTATTGCATATGTTATTTGTGATCTTGCATGCTTTCCGTTGCTAGTGGTTGCTCTGGCCAAGTAGTTGCTAGTGACTCCAAGAGGGGGTATTTATGCTAGATAGTGGGTTCATGCTTCCTTTTCGCCTGTGCTCGAGTGACAGAAACATACGGGGGAGGATGTGTTGTTACCACTAGGGAGAAAACATCGGCGAGAGTGACCGCGTGTATAATCATTGCTTACATTACACACATTGTTTAATGTAGTTATCTATTGCTTGCAACTTAATACCTAAGGGCGTTCGGATGATAACCTGAGGGTGGATTATTAGTAATAGATGGAGATGGATTTCGGTCTATGTATTTTGTTGTAATGCCCGCACTAAATATCATAGTAGTCATCATGTTATAATGTGCACTACGGTGCAACCTCTATTTGTCAATTACACAGCTGTAATTTGTTCACCCAAAATGTTATTTTTATGGAGAGACACCACTAGTGAACTGATGTGTACGCACGCTTCTATTCTTTTAGAAATTAGGGATACGTTTATGACGTATCAAGCATCCCCAAGCTTATTTCCTACTCGTCCTCGAGTAGGTAAACGATAAAAAAATATTCTGAGGTGACATGCTACTATCATAAACTTGATCATTATAATGTAAAAGCATATGTACGCTGAGATCATAAAACTTCAAACACAAACATGATAAAAAGAACTTTAATAATAAACATAGCAATCACTTTTCATCATGAAGAGTATCTTAAATAAAGGATCATGAATAATATTGCAAAGAAAGATAAACGTTTGTTTCAGGTATAGAGAAAGCATGGAAAAGTGGTATTTCCATAGTCCTTAAGAGTGGGAAAAACATAAATGCCAAAAAACCTTCAAAGTTCATGAGGAAGACTAGAGAAAATAATTTAAGAACTTAAGGGGTCGTTGCATAGAAAACAAAAATTTCCCTACGCGAGAAACACCCGAAAGGCCAAGATCTAATCTAGGAGACGAAGTGCAACGGGCAAAGAGAGGGTTAAGGAGAACACATACCCTCGAAGACACAAAGCGTTACGAGATCAAATCTCATTGTTGGCGTAGTCGTACTCACATCGATACCGATAGCGAGAAGATGTGCACCGCAATCCTGTGGTGCCTCCGTGATTGTTCACACGTACGGTTGATGACGACCTCCATTCCTCGATCCAGCGGGGAGGCGGAAGTAGATGATCCCTCGAAACTCCAGAAGCAAGACGGTGTGGTGGTGAAGAAGAATACCACGGTCAGCGCTTCGCCAAGCCGGAGACCATGGAATTGAGCAGTAGGTGGAGAGGAATTGAGGTGGGCAAGTGTGTGAATGAAGAGGAGCCCTCACCCTCCTTTTATATGGAGAGGGAGGCAGCCCAAGTGTCGTGGTGGTGTCACGGCAGATGCCATGGGATGGCTAAAGATGTGGGGACGATGGACGCTGGAGGTGTCCGGGGAGGGATCACGCGACGAATAGCCGCGTGAGGTAAGATCCACACAACACAAACAACACGATGTACCCAGGTTCAGGGCCCTCGTGAGGAGGTAAAACCCCTACTCCTGCCTTTCTCTATGTATTACGATGTCTCTCCGAGTAGCCACAGTACAAATGGTATCTCTACCGAGTAGCCTCTCTCTCCTCTCCGAGTAGAGCTAGGTCAAGAACTTAGGGTTTCTAGGGCTCCAGAATGAGCGTCTCTCAGCCTATGTGAGCGTGTCTCGCGCAGGAGGCGGCGGGGCACCTTATATACATGGTGCCCAGCCGGATACGTCCAAATCTAGACAAGTGTCGACATAGTGTGCACATCGTCCTTTCTCCGAGTACCTGCTGACAGCTTTGGTTCCTAATCTTGGCTGCTTCTGTAAAGTCGTTGGGCAAAACTAGGGGACAGACTGGTATCACTGTACCTGGGCACAGAGTAGGGCCCCCTTATCCTGCCACCGCCTGCTTCCATGCTGTCACTGTCAGGGATACCGGTCCCATATGAACAGTAGTTCGAATGCTGCCAAGTACGGACCCAGGATACGCGGGATCCTGTGTCAGAACGGCTCCTTTGACTTTCTGGCCCGAGTAGGTTCCCGCCAATTGTTCCCGCCAATTGTTCTCGGGCCAACTCTTCTACTCGAAAGGATAGAACTTGATTGATATCCCCTTCTGGTCATCTTGAGGTGAGACCGAGTAGCAGTCGACCGGGTAGCGAGTACCAGGTAGTCGGCTACTCGACCAAACCTCTCTTCTGTAAGCTGCCTTTACCACCTGTCTTTACCCTACTCGGGGGTAACCCCCCGACAGCAGTCCCCGAAGCTGGTTGAGTCTTGTGAACTTGTTCACTAGGCTCTGCCAGCTTAAAACCAGCATTTGCATCTCAGCCCTTGGACCTCAAGATGCCGAGTAGAACCTCCGAGTAGCTATCTGGAAAGTACCTTGAGTTTCCTCTTTCCCGAGTAGCACTTGCTTTCTACTCTGTAACCGAGTAAAAAGACTTAGAGAAATTTCTCAGATTGAGCCTCTGCAGCACAGAGCACAATCCAGCCCTTCGCGCAGCAACTGCACACGTGTCAAGCATCCACGACCTTGTCGTTTCGTTGCCCAGGACACGACCTGCCACGCGTCCAGTTTTCACGCAGTGGGCCCACCGGCCGTCATGTCCCATCAAGTGTAGTTATAGGCCACGATTCGGTGGTGGGATCAACTGTGGCCATTACGCGCGCAACCGGCGCTTGTGTGCGTTTCTAGCCGGCCACAGGATCCACCACACGCCACAATCGATCCCACTTCCACGACGGTAACGGTAAACTCGCGGAGGAGATATAAATACCCCCGCCGGTAACTTCCTTTTCCCCTTCCCTTGCACTATTCCTTCTTCGTCTCCTGCTCTTCTCCGCCACCGAGCTCTCCGCCGCCGCGCAAGCTTTCGCGCCGCCGCGGACTCAATCCCCCAACCAACTCCTTCGATTTCTTCCACCTTCCCTACTCGCAACAATGGCCAAATCTGGCAGGGCCGGCTCCTCCGTCACCGCGGAAGATTGCGCCTGGCTCGTCAATACCAGGCGAGTCCCTCCCGGCGTGGAGTGCCGGGCGCCGGACGGTGAAATCGTGCCGTCCCCGCGGGAGGGAGAGCGCGTCGTCTTCCTGGCGCATTTTGAGCGCGGGTTCGGATTGCCCGCCTCCGATTTCCTGCGGAAGTTCCTCAACCACTTCGGCATCCAGATGCACCATCTGCCCCCTAATGCCGTCGTCTTCCTCGCCTACCACGCCGTGGTCTGCGAGGCCTTCCTCGGCATCCGGCCCACGTGGGAGACGTGGCTCAGGTACTTCCACTTGCGCCAGCAATCCACCGGGAAGAAGGACTCCGCGGGCGTCGCCCGCGCCACCGACACCGGCTGCGCCATGATGGTGCAGCGGTCCGGGACGAACCACCCCCGCATCAAGGGGCTGGACTCCGTCAAGCTGTGGCAGAAGACGTTCCTCTACGTCAAGAACGTTGCCGCAGCGGAAGGAGCCATCGTCGACGATCGAATCAACTTGCCCGTTTGGAGCAATCGCGCTCCAATCGGGATGTACTGGAAGGACAAGCCCGTCAATGACGATGACGCCATCGAGATGGAGAATAGACTCGGCTGGCTGAAGGCGCAGAGCCTCAAGAATGACGATCCGGTGGCTTGCTGGATCCAGCGCCGAGTACTGCCCTTGCAGGAGCGCTGCCATCTCATGTGTTACATGGGAGGCCCCCGCGACTGCACCAGGACCACCACCATCGAGATCGACAACATCGACGTTCCCTGGCACGCAAGGAACATCCTGACGACGAATCTTGGCGACCACTGGCAATACGGGTTCGTCCCGTACAGCCGTACAAAGCCAATTGAGCGGGTACGCCTTTCTTACTTTGCTCTCTGCATACACTTTCCGAGTAGATAACTTCTCCTTCTTGCATCAACTAGCAATTGCCTTGCGTTCCGAGTAGGACATCTAGCCGAATCGCCTTAGGCTTAGTATGCTTCGCGTTTGCACGCCTTGCCGGATAGCCTACTCGAGAACGATTCTTAGGCTCCATGTGCTTTATACCCGCACGCCCTTCCGAGTAAGACCTTTCAGCTAACACGCTTAGGCTTAGTATGCTTTGTGTTTGCACGCCTATCCGGGTAGAATGCTTAGTAAACTGCCTAGGCTTTGTGTGCTTTGTACCTGCACGCCTATCCGAGTAGAATTCCTTCCTGGTACTCGGCTAGTCTGTGATCCTTCTTTGTTTTTCAGGTTCTCACTCGCCAGATAATCGAGAGCTGCGAGGTTTTTGAGGGCAACTGGTCTCCTGATCGCGAGGAGGACGATGTGCCCTCTTTCGATGCCGCGGAGCAGACCAACCTCTCTCGTTCCCCCATTGCTGACAAGCGCGACGCTCTCCGCACCTGGTCTGATGAAGACTTTGACGGTAACTACCCTTTCATTCTGTTTGTTTCCGAGAAGCACCAGTCCCTCGTTTGCTGTTTCTGACTCTTTCCTTTTTTCTCTTGGATTCTCAGATGAAGTTGCCGCGGACAAGGACGACGAGGACGAAGACGAGAACGAGGGCGATGCGCCCCTAGTCGTCAAGCCCCTGTCCGTCGCCGCTCCTGAGACCCGCAAACGGGCTGGTAGCGGAGCTCCAGCGCCTCCTGCCAAGCGGAAGAAACCCGCCGAGAAGAAGGTGGTCGTGAAGAGGTCCAGACGAGAGCTCAAGTGCACCACCGCGTAAGCCCTCTTCTCGGTCGCCTCCCTTCTCGCGCCGTGCTATTTTCCCCAATCTTCTTCTAATCTGTGATTTCCCTTTCTCTGCAGACCTCCTATGGACGCAAACGCAGCTCTCGCGTCTGACCACACCAAGGAGAAATCAGTACCTCTGGTCAATCTGGATGATGATGAGGACGACATCGCCAACGCTGCTGCTGCTAATCCACAGACCGCCGGTACACAAGGTGCAGCGTCAGAGCCAGCGGCGCAGGACACCACCGTCCACCATGAGAGACCCCCTTCTCCTCCGGCTAGCAATGCCGAGGAGAACCAAGATCAAGAGATGCAAGACAACACCGCCGCCGAGCGGCCAGAAGCAGAGCAAGAGCAGCCCGCCACAGGGGCTGCTGCACAAGAGAGCCTCGCTGCCGAGCAGCGAGTAGAAGACACCACCGCCGCGGATGCCACCATAACTGACGCTTACCCATTGAGCAGCGTGCAACCGGGCGTGACACCGAGTAGCGCCCAGCCAGGAGCTGCACAGGGCGACGGATCTGCGGCACCACCAACTGCGCAAGGCCCTACACCACCAACTGCGCAAGGCCCTACACCGCCAACTTCCTCCTCGTCGCCGCAGAGTAAGGACGCATCCAGCCCTCCTGCCGGGCGAGTAACCAGGCAGCGAGCCTTGGATGCTCTGAAGGATGAGGTTGTCAGAAGGGCAGCCGAGAAGGAAGCTGCTGAGAAGGCCAAGGCCGAGAAGGAAACTTTTGATAAGGAAGCTGCTGAGAAGGCCAAGGCTGAGCAGAAGAAAGCCAGGGCTGAACAGAAGAAGGCCGAGAAGCAAGCTGCCGAGAAGGCAGTCGCCGAGAAGGTGAAGGCCAAGACTGACGGGAAGAAGACTGAGGATCCCGAGAAGCAGAGGGTTGAGAAGGAGCAAACGAAGAAGCGGGCCAGAGACCAGAGTACATCCTCAGGCGGAGCGCTCGTGATCCACGAGTCCGGCCCGATTCCTGCTGCGCTCTCTGCAGACGCTCGCGCTGCTGGCCAGCCTTGCTACCCGGAGTACATGATTGAGGTTAGCCATCAGCACTCCATCGGCTTCCCTCCCAAGGACAAAGCTTTAGCTATCCAGAGGGGAAGGAAAGTTGTAGCCATGAACTCCCCTCCTCCAGATCCAAGCCAACACCAGTCTGTCAACATTGCTTCTCGTGGAGTCCAAGACAAACCAATAACTTCCAAGGGTCTTGAACAGGTGTTGGACACCGTTGGCCACATCAACGCCAGGTGGGACAGCAGGGTTCTCGGGGAGGAGAAATGGCACGGCCTGACCCTTGGCGGCATCGACCACATGCGCGTGGATTGGAACAAGGTCGATCTGGGACACAAGCCCATGTCCGTCTCCACCGAGACCGCAACCCTCGCAGCCAAGATGTTCCTGCACCGCAAGAACGCCGAAGATATCGAGCAGTCCTATGCAGTAAGTCCTTCTTGCCTTTTCCGAGTTGAATTTTCTTCTCTTCTACTCGCCTTTCTTCTTTCTTACCATCACCCCCAGTCCCCGAGATTCGGGTCGAGTAGACGGATACTCTCCGAGTAGCCTCCTACTCGGGCTGAATCTTCTCTGCTTTGCCTAACTCACTTTCTTCTCGTTTCTCAGGATAGCGTTCTTAAGCGGACCCATTTATACCGCATTCTTCTCTGGAACCATTCCATCGCCAGGAGGCGAATTGCTGCATTAGAGAAGGAAAAGGCAGTTGCTGAGGCAGCCAGCAAGAACGCCAACGACAGCACCCAGCAGCTGGCTGAAGTACAAGGTACGCTTTTAGCTACGCGGTTTCTGCATTTTATGTTTACGCCCGCTTCTGCTTTCTTATGCGCTAACCTTTCCTTCTCTGCAGAAAAACTGAAGGCCTTAGCAGACGAACATGAGAAGTGCCGCAGCTTCGTGGAGAACTCCGAGGCCACCATCAAAAGGCTAGAAGGTAAGTTTGTTGTTTACTCGGTTTGACTTTGAATTTGTTTCTTCTCTGCTCCTCTGCTAACCTCATCTATCTCTTCGCAGAAGATCACAAGTTGTTTGCTGAGGCACACCAAGATTGTGTCAAGCCCGCAGAGGTGCAGAAGCAGCTGTCCGACCAGGCCGTTGAGCTGTTGAAGGACCACACCACGGAGACCGAGAAGCTGCAACTCCAGTTGCAAAAGGCACTCCAGGATGCCGTCAAGATTGGCGCCGAGAGGGACAGAGCAATTGCCGAGAAGGCCAAGGCCGAGACAACTTTCCGAGCCAAGGAGAGGGCCCTTGAGCAGGAATGCGAAACCTTAAAGAAGACCAACGCTGATCTCTTCGCTCAGATGGATAGCTTGCGCCTGATCCAAGAAAAGCACATTTCTAACGAGGAGTCCCGGAAGACCCAGCTGCAGCGGCTGCGCAACGAACTGTCCGGTGAGTCTTTTCTTCGCTGCTTCTTTTCTTCTCGGTCGTATTTCTCCTCGGTTTTCCTCTACTCGGTTCTTCTCTTCTCGGTTCTGAAGTTACCACATGCTATTTCAGAGATCTGGCCTCATCTTGACTCCCCTTCTGCGCCTACGGTGGCCAAGGCCAAAGCAGCTCGCCTTGCAAAAGGTGAGGCAGCAGATACCAGAGCCGAGATTGAGGACAGCTTGCTGGTGCTCAAAGGCTATTTCGAACAGCTGGCTGGTGTCGGAACTGACTTGGTGCACGAGGGCTTTGAGCTCCACAGGCTGTTTTGGCCTCATGATCTTCAGCCAACCACCATGAAGGGCCTAGCCTTCAAGCTGAAGAATGTGAAGAAGGAGTTGAAGAAGTGGCGTGCTTCAGGAGCTCGGGCTGGTGCGGACGTGATGCTTCTCTGCATAGCATCTTGGTATGAAAACCTCAACATGCAGCTCATCCGCGGGAAGCGCAACAATTCCAAGTGGGAGGTAGATCCCGACTGCGTGGCCACGCGCAAGCAGATCGCCTACGAGGTCGCGGAGTGCGCTGAGACGGAGACCTTCATCGAGGGCCTCCCCGAGCCCGACACCGAGTACGAAGAGGAAGAGGAAGAGGACGACGAAGTAGAATCCGACTTGGAAGGCCTCTTCGAATCTCCTGAGGGCAAGGCCGGGAAGGGGAAGAACGTCGCCGTCGCGAGTAGCGACGAGGACGAGTACGCCCACATCGACACCGCCGCACTCGACTTTGGCACCTCCTCGGGTGCTGCTCTCGACGACACGGTGCCCCCTCCTGGCCAGGCTTCAGGCTCCTCTTCGGCTCCAGGACTTGTCTCGGTGGCCACGGCCACTTCTGAGCAGGCGGCCACCCAGGATGATGCCGAGATGAAGGAATCCGCCACCGTCCAGACGGAAGTGGATGCCACCCACGCCAGCGCTGAGGAAGACGCGGCAGCCAGGGCCACCACCGAAGAAGCTGCTGCCAAGACCGCCGCCGAAGAAACAGCAGCCAAGGCCAGCGCCGAGAACACTGCCTCCTCATCTTGAAGCAACCTGCACTCTCTTTCAACTCGAACACTTATCAGATCCCCGGGATGCCGGGAGCAAATGTAATAGACTATCTTTGTTTTGCTTGCTACTCAGTTTTTATGCCCACTCTTGTTTATTTCGACATTAATCAATTTGAACGACGCTGGCTTAATGCCGAGTTGCGTTTCCATGCGAGTCCCCGAGTTGCATTTCTTATTCACCCTATCTTTTCATCTCTGCTCTACCCGCGACTTGTCGCTTTTTTGGTATTCGAGTCACAAGAATCAAGTAGTAGGGCTGCAAATACTTAGCCGCTAGAAACAATCATGGTAACGCAGCCCACCACTTAGCCGAGAAGACGAGAACAGGGAACAAAAGTGACCAACAATCTACTCGGTTCCTGCACTCTTTCTTCCTTAGCGATTTTCGTGTGCTCATTGACCTTTTGCTTGTTCTCTTGCTTGCCATGAAGACGAGTTTCGGACAGCAGCAGAGTCGAAGAGTTGGCATATAGGTTTAAACACAGTACTCAATGCACTTATGAGTTCTGAAGTGGAGCAACCGAATAGACAAAGGACCAAGCCGAGTAAAAACACTTAGAGCAAATTTGGACGAGGGCAGTCCCCGAGAACAATTTCAGATTGCAGAGTAGAATTTCAACTCGGATAAGAGGGTACATACACATCTTTGCTCACGAATGAAAACGACGAAGTAGAGCTACATTCCAAGGGCGCTTGGTTTCCTCTCCAGCTTTATCTGCCCTGTTCGCCTGCGACGGGCGCACATCTACAAGGTAGTACGCATCATTGTGCAGCGCTTTGCTCACAATGAAAGGCCCTTCCCACGGAGGAGACAACTTGTGCATCCCGGCTGTGCGCTGCACAAGCCTAAGGACCATGTCTCCTTCTCGGAAAACCCTTGGGTTCACCTTTCGGCTATGATAGCGCCGCAGGTTTTGCTGGTAGATAGCCGAACGTGACAGAGTCAGCTCTCTTGCTTCTTCAAGCAGGTCAACGTCGTCTTCTCGAGCTTCTCTCGCCTCCACCTCAGTGTAGAGGGCTACTCGGGGGGAGTCATGCTCTAAGTCTATTGGCAACACGGCCTCAGCCCCGTATACCAAGAAGAATGGCGTGTAGCCGGTTGACCGGTTAGGGGTAGTCCTTAGACTCCACAACACCGCTGGCAACTCTTCTAGCCAACACCCAGGTGTTTTCAGCAATGGCTCAATCAGCCTTGGCTTGATGCCTGCCAGTACCATTCCATTGGCTCTCTCAACTTGCCCATTGGAGGCAGGGTGCGCGACTGACGCAACGTCTAGTCGGATATGCTTATCTCTGCAGAATCGCACCATTGCCCCCTCTGCAAAGTTGGTGCCGTTGTCGGTGATAATACTGTGCGGGTAGCCATATCTCATGATCACATCCTTCACGAACTTCACAGCTGTGACCCCATCGCACTTCCGAATAGGTTTCACCTCGATCCACTTGGTGAACTTGTCCACCATGACCAAGATATGTGTCATATTGCCTTTAGCCGGCTTGAAAGGACCAACCATATCCAAGCACCAAACAGCAAATGGCCATGTGATAGGAATTGTTTTCATCTCGGAAGCAGGCATGTGAATCTTACTTGCGAACATCTGGCAGCCGGTGCACTTCCTCACAATATCTTCAGCTTGCTGCAGTGCAGTGAGCCAGTAGAAGCCATGCCGAAAAGCTTTCTTGACCAAAGCCCGAGATGAGGCGTGATGCCCACATTCCCCTTGATGTATCTCCACCAGGATTTCTTCTCCCTCTTCCGGGCTCACACAGCGTTGCAGCACACCAGTGGCACTTCTCTTGTGCAGCACATCTCGGACTATGGTGTAGCCCTTGGACCTTCTCTGAATCTGCCTCGCAGTCACCTCATCTTCAGGTAAAGTGCCGTCCCTTAGAAAGGATAATATGGGCATAGCCCAACTCGGTGTTTCCCGTATGGGAAACACTGGTTCGTCCAGTTCCATTGGGACAGGCTCTGGCGGTTGCACAGGAGGAGTAGGAGCGCTTCTCTGCAGCCCAGACCGATTGGCGAGAACTTCTTCAATGAACGCAACAGCCTCTGGGTTGAGGGTGGCAGTCCCCGAGTACGGAGTGGCAGTCCCCGAGTGGGGAGCGGCAGTCCCCGAGTAGGGAGTGGCAGTCCCCGAGTAGGGAGCGGCAGTCCCCGAGTAGGGAACGGCAGTCCCCGAGTAGGGAATGGCAGTCCCCGAGTAGGGAATGGCAGTCCCCGGGTTCCCTGCAGCACTCTCCCAGTCAATCTCCATTGGGTCAGATTCTTCACTTGGCAGAGAAGGAACAAAGATGGATTCCGAGTCGGGGGAAGGCTTGATGGATGGCTTCCTCAAATGCTCCAAGGCAATCCCTGCCGGGATGGACTGCCGAGAAGATCCCAACTTGGATAGCTCGTCTGCTGCTTTGTTCTCTGCTCGGTGAATGTGCTGGAACTCACAGCCTTCGAAGAATCCCGTCATAGACTGCACCAGGAAGCGATACGATGCCATGTTGGCATCCAAAGCATCCCAGGTACCTGAGACTTGCTGCACCACTAGATCTGAATCACCATAGCATATAATGCGCTGCACGCCAACCTCCTTTGCTACTCGCAAACCATGCACCACTGCCTCGTACTCGGCTACATTGTTGGATGCCTTGAAATGAATCTGCAGCACGTACTTGAGTTGATCCCGCTTGGGTGATGTAAGCACAACGCCAGCACCAAGGCCTTCTTTCACCTTTGAGCCATCAAAGTGCATTTTCCAATAGTTGGAAACTGGAGCAGGAGGTTCATACTGCATCTCGGCCCAGTCCACAAGAAACTCCGCCAGGACCTGAGACTTGATTGCTTCTCTTCTCGCATACGCGGGAGCGTACGCGGCTAGCTCGATTGCCCACTTGGCTACTCTGCCACTCGCCTCCTTGTTACCCATGATATCCGAGATGGGAGCAGAACTCACAACGGTGATGGGGTGCTCCTGGAAGTAATGTTTCAGCTTCCTGGCGCCCAGGTACACACCATATGTCATCTTCTGGTAGTGCGGATAGTTTTGCTTGGAACTGGACAACACTTCACTGAGATAATAGACTGGGCGCTGCACACTCTTGCCTTCTTCTTCTCGCTCCACCACTATCACCACGCTGACTACTCGGTTGGTCGCAGCAATGTACGACAGCATGGGCTCCTTGGGTAGCGGACTAGCCAAGACGGGAGCATTAGCCAGCATTGCTTTTAGCTCATTGAATGCCACGTCCGCTTGCGGAGTCCAGACGAACTTGTCACTTTTCTTCATCAGCTGGTACAGAGGCAGAGCCTTCTCGCCCATTCGGCCCAGAAAGCGGCTCAGAGATGCCAGACAACCTGTGAACTTTTGCACATCTTTCAGTGATCTCGGCAAAGACATGCTCTCAATAGCTTTTATCTTAGAAGGATTGGCTTCAATGCCCCGACTAGAAACCAGAAAACCGAGTAGCTTTCCAGCCGGTACACCAAAGGTGCACTTACTCGGATTCAGTTTCATTTTGTACTTGCGTAGGTTAGCAAAGGTTTCCTCCAGGTCGGCAAGCAGAGTATGTGTTTTATTCGTTTTGATGACAATGTCATCTACGTACACCTGCACATTCTTGCCGAGCTGGTCGTGCAAGCATTTCTGCATGCATCTCTGATAGGTTGCACCCACATTCCTCAAGCCAAAACACATGACACGATAGCAATAAGCCCCGTACGGGGTAATGAAAGCAGTCTTTATTTGATCAGCAGGGTTGAGTGAAATCTGGTGGAAACCAGAGTAGGCATCTATGAAAGACAGCAGTTCACAACCAGCAGTGGAATCGATCACCTGATCGATGCGAGGTAGCGGGAAAGGATCCTTGGGGCATGCCTTGTTCAAGTCGGTGTAGTCGACACACATGCGCCATGCAGTGGCAGCCTTGGGATCTTCCTTTTTCTTCTCGACCATGACCGGGTTGGCTAACCAGTCCGGGTGCAGCACTTCCATGATGAAGTTACTTATCAGCAGCTTGGTGATCTGATCACCGATGGCCTTCCTTCTCTCATCTCCGAAACGGCGCAAAGCCTGTTTCACGGGCTTGGCGTCAGGACGCACATGCAAAGAGTGCTCAACCAACTCCCTCGGGACTCCTGGTAAATCTTCATTGGTCCAGGCGAACACATCCCGATTCTCACGGAGGAAGTGGATGAGCGCACTTTCCTATTTCTCCGCCAACCCGGAACCAATGATGGCCACGCGCTCCGGGAACTCGGGGTCAACCTGGACTGTCTTGGTCTCCTTGGCAGCTTGGAAAGCAGTACCATGCTGGGTACTCGGCACAGCTTGTGCGCCAGCTTGTGCGGACTGAGCCATGGCCACCACCTCGTACATCTTCTTCTTCTCGGCAGCGATCACCATCGATTCCGCCAGCTGGGAGCTAGCAGAGGCACACTCCATGGACTTCTTGTAATCTCCCGAGATGGTGATGATGCCATTGGGACCAGGGATCTTCATCTTCAGATAAGCCACATGTGTAGAGGCCATGAACTTGCTCAGAGCAGGCCTGCCGAGTAGAGCATGATAGGGGCTCTGATGATCCACCACTTCAAACTGCAGACGCTCTGTGCGGCAGTTCTCCCGGGTACCGAATAGCACATCAATCCACACTCGGCCAATCGGGTTGCATGAGATCCCGGGCACAATGCCATGGAAAGTGGTCTTGCTAGGCAGCATCATGTTCTCGGCCAGGCCAAGCTTCTCGAGTGTGTCCTTGTACACAATGTTGATGCTGCTGCCGTTGTCGATTAGCACCTTGCTGAACCTCACATTCTTCTCGGGGCCCAGGAAGGTAGGATCCAGCACCAAGGCATAGGTACCCGGATTGGGCATCACCTTGGGGTGATCTGCCCGAGTCCACCTGATCTCCTGGTCGCACCAGTACATGTAGTGAGGGACAGCCGGAATCACTGCATTGACCTCCATGGCCCGCCTGTGCTGTGACTGCTTGTCGACTGCCTCAGAAGTGAAGATCATATAGCTCTCATGGTGCTCTTGGTACTGGTTGGAGCCATTGCCCCCATTGTTGCCATTGTTGTTGTTGTTGTTGCCCTGATAGTTGTTGTTGCCTCTGTTGTTGTTGTTGCGGTTGTAGTTGTTGTTGTTGTTGTTGTTGTTGCGGTATCTCTCATTGTTGAAGTTCCGGTTGGCTCCTAAAGCCACCTGGTTGACATTCTCTCTTCTCGGGTACACTGGCGGCCGAGCTGCAGGTGCGCGAGTAGGCTGAACAGTAGCTTTGGCAGCTGGCAGAGGAGGAGGAGGAGGCAAGCCATCATTCTTGATCACATCCCACCACTCGCACTGCCGAGTAGTGTGGTTAGCAGGCCTCGAGGGATGATGAGTGTGAAAGCTGCATGGGCCATCCTTCATGTCATCGAAGACAAACTTCTTCGGCTGCTCGGAGTTCCCGCTACCCGACTGCGCAGTGCGGAACGGTTTCTTGTTGCCCTGGCCCTGGTTCTGGTTCTGCCCGTAGGCTCCAGCAGGTTTCTGCCTTTGGCCACCACCGCCTCCAACATTCACTGCATTCACCTCTTCGGGATCATACCGAGTATCTACTCGGCGCTTGTTGCGGAACTCGTTGCGCTTGCTGCTGTTGAAGTTTCTTCTCGGCTCAGAGGAGTCCATCAGTGGCTGAGTAGGATCACCGAGTGCGTACTGATCCGCAATCTTGATGGTCTCGGCCAGGGTGTTCGGCATCTCTCTCTGCAATCTCTGCCAAAGCATGCTGCCATGTCGGCAACCCTGTGCAAACCAAGTGATGGCCTGTGCTTCATTCACACCCTCACAAGTGTTCCTCAAGGTGCTCCACCGAGTAAGGTACTCGCGGTCCGTCTCGTCTTCTCGCTGCCTGCAAGCCGACAGCTGCTGTGGCCTATTCGGCCTCTTGTATGTACTCGTGAAGTTGCTGATGAAGGCATCCGAGAAGTCCAGCCAGCAGTTAATGCTGTTCTTGGGCAAGTTGTTGAGCCAAGTGCGAGCTGGACCCTCTAGCATCTGCGGCACATAGCGCACCGCCCATCTCCTGTTGCCATTCGCGATATGGACCGCGGTGACGTAGTCATTGAGCCAATCTTCAGGCTTGGTGCTACCATTGTAGCTCTTGGTGCCTCTTGCGAGCTGGAAACCCTTCACGGAAGGCTCGTTCATGATGCACGGGCCAAAGCACTCGAGGCCAGGAGGACCCGTGCTCTCAAGCCGCGCCGACAAGCTGATACGGTCCAGCTGGTGCCTTGCATCTCCAGGCGCCAACACACGCTCACCGACACGGTCATGAATGTCATAACCAGCCATCTCCATAGCCGAGTAGCCATCATCATACCTATCCACCTGCATAGCTGCGGGCTGCTCCACCGGGTTGGCGACTGGTGCCACTGGGCGCGGCTGCTGCCTCTGCCGAGTAGGCTGAGCTGCGGGTTGCCGAGAAGTACCCGGACGCGCGGCTTCTCGGGCACGGCTCTGAGCTTGATGGGCTTGAGAGCCTGCTCTTGCAGCGTTGTGTTCCTGCCCGGGCTGCTGCGGCACAGCAACCTGTTTCGCGGCAGCAGCCGGGTCATACACCTGCATTTGCCTGTCTCTACCCGAGCGCCCACTGCGGCTCTTCTCGCGGCTGGGGTGCGGAGACGAGGCCTGATCGTTAGATCTAGCCGCGTGCGAGTGAACCACCTGCGAAGCTCCAGCTCCCGGGTTGGCCTTCCGGAATTCCTCGTTCTGCCTAGCGGCCTCCAACACCAACTCGTTGAGCCTCTCCTGCTGCCTGAGACGCGCCTCTCCATCCAGGCGCGGCAACTCGGCAGCCACGGCCTGTGCAGCTCTGAGCGTCTTGGCGGGTGTGCTGTACCTCGGCCTTGTGAAGGTGTTCGCGGTGGCGGACTGCGCGGGCACCTCCGCAACTGTCGCCATCTCGGCACCCAGGTTACGCCGCGTAGCGCCTACCCTGCTGGGCCTCCTGGCGACCGGCGTGAAGCCGTGAGCCTTGTTGTACTCGAGCTGGTCTAGACTCAGCTCAAGCCTGATCTTCTCCAACTCCGCCTGCTCGGCAAGCAGCTCCTGGCGTTGCCGCTCGAGCTGCTCCCTCGCGGCTAGGAGCTCGATGTCGGTGGGAGTGGGCATGCCGGTTCGTGCAGCAGACGCGGGGATGACCGTTGACGTGGAAGGCGGCAAGTTGCTCTCCTTCTCGTAGGGCCGGTGATTCCTGCCACCAGCAGGCGGATCGTCAACCTCCTCGACGACGGCCGCAGCGCCAGTAGCAGCTGCGCCAGTGTTTGCCGCCAAACCCGTCACCATCACCTCAGCGCAGCATGCAGAGCTGCATGCGGGCCTTCCGCGAGCAGCAACCACCGCAGGAGGATCCTCCGCGTCATGCACCAGCTCGGGGTAGGCGCTGTTGGCGACGGTGGCGACGTAGACGAGGTGAGAGCCGAAGGAGATCACCGAGCCGCCCTCGGGCATGGCCATGCCGCCGAAACAGCCGGCGTTGTCGGTGACGAAGTCGAAGGAGCCGAATCTGTGGACAAGGCCACAAACTACGCGCTCCGCTGATGAAGATCCCGTCCGAACAGAAACTCCAGCCAGCGCCGCTGGTTGCCCCACGGTGGGCGCCAACTGTCGTGGTGGTGTCACGGCAGATGCCATGGGATGGCTAAAGATGTGGGGACGATGGACGCTGGAGGTGTCCGGGGAGGGATCACGCGACGAATAGCCGCGTGAGGTAAGATCCACACAAAACAAACAACACGATGTACCCAGGTTCAGGGCCCTCGTGAGGAGGTAAAACCCCTACTCCTGCCTTTCTCTATGTATTACGATGTCTCTCCGAGTAGCCACAGTACAAATGGTATCTCTACCGAGTAGCCTCTCTCTCCTCTCCGAGTAGAGCTAGGTCAAGAACTTAGGGTTTCTAGGGCTCCAGAATGAGCGTCTCTCAGCCTATGTGAGCGTGTCTCGCGCAGGAGGCGGCGGGGCACCTTATATACATGGTGCCCAGCCGGATACGTCCAAATCTAGACAAGTGTCGACATAGTGTGCACATCGTCCTTTCTCCGAGTACCCGCTGACAGCTTTGGTTCCTAATCTTGGCTGCTTCTGTAAAGTCGTTGGGCAAAACTAGGGGACAGACTGGTATCACTGTACCTGGGCACAGAGTAGGGCCCCCTTATCCTGCCACCGCCTGCTTCCATGCTGTCACTGTCAGGGATACCGGTCCCATATGAACAGTAGTTCGAATGCTGCCAAGTACGGACCCAGGATACGCGGGATCCTGTGTCAGAACGGCTCCTTTGACTTTCTGGCCCGAGTAGGTTCCCGCCAATTGTTCCCGCCAATTGTTCTCGGGCCAACTCTTCTACTCGAAAGGATAGAACTTGATTGATATCCCCTTCTGGTCATCTTGAGGTGAGACCGAGTAGCAGTCGACCGGGTAGCGAGTACCAGGTAGTCGGCTACTCGACCAAACCTCTCTTCTGTAAGCTGCCTTTACCACCTGTCTTTACCCTACTCGGGGGTAACCCCCCGACACCAAGGGTGGGGTGCGGCCAGCCATGGTGGTGCACCCACCTCTTCCCTCTTCATGTGAGTGGAAGCTCCACTCACACCCACTCATGCTCCCATTATTTCCCACTTGGAAAATCCACAGTTTTCTTTTAATAAATAAATAAAACATTTTTATTTCTTTATTTGTATTTGTTAATTCCATTAACAAACATTTTCATATAGAACCTTGAATCATTTGTTAATTCTATTAACAACCATACGACGTAAAACCCCTTGAACTATTTCAATTTCCCCCGAAACAATTTTAGTGCTGCCCAAAATATTCTTCGATATTCCGTATCCTCTCAAACGCGTCATCGAACCTTAAGTGTGTCACCCTACGGTTTGCGAATAAGATAGACATGACCGAGACTCCTCTCCGATCAATAATCAACAGCGGGATCTGGAGATCCGTGATGACTCCTATATATTCAATGATGACTCTCGTGATCGTGTGAACCATCAACGTCGTGAACTATTCCCTTTGTCTCACGATATTTTACTTGTGTGATATTCGATCATTGGTATCAACCATAACCTGTTCAATCTCGTTACCGACAAGTACTCTTTTCTCGTTCCCATGATATAACATCCTTGTGGTCATATCACGTGCTTGCAAGCGGTTTCGATGTGATATCACCGAGAGGGACCAGAGTATATCTCTCCGTCATTTTGGATCGAAAAATCCCACTCTTGATCCATGATCCTCAACTAATACTTTCCGAATACCTAACGTAAACTTTATAGTCATCCTGTTACAATGTGACGTTTTATGGCATCAAAGTATCCTTCCGGTATCAGTGATTGACATGATCTCATGGTCCAAGGAATAAGTTACTTCGTATGTTTGATATAACAATGTAAACTAATTGACTTGATCGCATTGTTATACTTAGTTAGTGTCGATGTTCATCACATCATTCTTCTAATGATATGACCCCGTTATTAACTACATCCAATGTTCATGATAAGGAAACCTTGATCATCTGTTAATCAACGAGCTAGTTAAAAGAGAGGCTTTACAAGGAACCATTGTTTGTTTATTAAGCACACATGTATCAGCGTTTCCGGTTAATAAAATTCTAGCATGAGAAATAAACATTCATCATAAACAAGGAATAAGATAATAACCATTTTATTATTGCCTCTCGGGCATATTCCTTTCAGTGTCCCACTTGCACTAGAGTCACTAATCTAGTCTGTAAGCACTTAACACATATGGCGTTCCAGTGTTATTACCATGCTTCGCATGTGGTAAACATCATCAAAAAGATCTGAACTGTTTAGGTCCTATTGTATTTTCATGTTCTTTGCGTCTACATGCATCACTCGTTCTCTAATGAGATGGCTTTGTATATATATGGTCAATCGGTGAAACCTTAATTCCTCAGCTTAAACCGATATCACTTACATTGTGAAAATGTATCTTCATAGTGTTAGAATTCTTGGAAAGTCACCAAGTTCCATAAAGAACTCCTTGACACACAATACACTTATTATCAGTTGTCAACCCAATGATATACTTTAGCCTTTGTTGTAGTATCTGTCACAATATTTTAATTTTCAAACTCTTTCAAATCTAGCATGGAACTTTCTTCCAGCCTATTCTGCGACCCTTCATCACGTATTTTAATTGAGGTAAAATTACTTGAATAAATGACAAGACTATTAGTGTAACATATTACAACTAATATTTTGTCATTACTACATAGGAAAACATATCCTTAGCATTTCTAAAATGACACAAGGATCTCTCCCACTGTTGTCTAATCATCATATGAATTATCCTTCTATAACATTTTATAGCATAGAACTCATCTGGTTGTGTACATAGCATGGAAACATGACTTAGAAATCTCAATTTCAATGATTCTCATCATGTGTCAAAAACTTGAATCTTGCTCAATTATTTTCCATGTGACAAGAACTCCTTCTTGTCATTTTGATATTGACTTATTTCAATATTTCATATATGTAATTTGGCTTCAATCATATCAGGCGCTTCAATCCATCTTTTTTACACATCGATGCCCAATGTATTCTAAGCTTTTATCAATATGAAAATCTTAACCGTGTTAATTTAAAATACATATTTTCCCATCAACCATATGTCATCTACATAAAGTATTGGGAATATGTCATAGCGCTCCCACTTAATTTCTTGTAATTCTACAAGCATCTTTATCGTTCATGATGGAATCAAACTCTTTTGATAACTTCATTAAGGTAAAGATTTCAACTTTGTTATGCTCACTTCAACCATTGAAGTGTGCATACCTTTCTAGCAACCTTTTGAATATTACAAAACTCTCAGACTATGTCAAGTACACATCCTCGATCAAACTTCCTCGAGAGGAGAGTTGGTTTTGTTATTCAACTGCCATATCATAATATGTAACTTTTGCTAGAACTATCCGCAAACACTAAAGCATCACTACGGAAGATCAAAATCTTGTAGTAGTCAACTCTTTGAACTTCGTCGAAAACAACTTTTCGATAAGTACAACTTTCAAAGGATGTAAAAATCCATGTCTTTTTCGCTATATAGACCCTTTTGCTATCGTTAGGCATCATGCCTATAAAAAGGACTACCAAGTAACATACTTGATATTCACACAAGGATACTATGGCGGATATAATGACTCATATTCAATTTTACGAAGTCAGGGCCCATCATTTGTTTCCTTTATAAGATCAAGGTCCTTTTGTTGTCTAAACAACACCTTACTCTTAAACCATAAGTTGGTCTAAGTACAAAGTTTTAGGACTTCTGTGGTTCAGTTCGCAAACTCATTCGAAGTATCTACAATCACATGTAGTGTCTTCTACTTAGTAAAAATAGGAAACCCTAGAACAACTTCCAGTGCTGCGCTACTCTTGACATGGTACCGAAGATTCTCTAATCTCGTTGAGTTTGTACTGTGCTCCCACTCACTTGTTTCGCAACAACTATTTTCTCGAGAAATCAACCCATTCTGAGAAACAACATTTGTCTTTTGGTTCGGTGATAGGAGAAATACCCAATGTTTTATTTGGGATAACCTTATAAACATATATTTATCCTATTTTGATTGTAAACATTTTACACATGCTATGCATACCAAAACTTAAGAAAATGACAATTCGGTTCACTACCCAAACCATATCTTATAGGTTGTCAATTTCAACGGATGATGATGGTGCTCTTTTCTGTGTAAAAGCGGCTGTCCTTAATGTATAAACTACAAAATTATAATGGCAATTTTATTTATCTTACCATGTCCAACAAGGTTTAATTTTGTTTCTTGAATACTCCAAACTACTGTGGGGTATTCGAGAAGTATAAGTTGTAGAACATTTCTGCAACTTCTCATATGTTTTGCTAAACTTGAACCTCAAACTTTATCCTTTATGACCCAATCATAAATACTTCATTATCTTGTTACAATGATTTTTACTTCATACTAACAATAATTTGAACCAATTCCAAAAATGTCAAACTCCATTCTCTTTAAATACATATGCTCATATATCTACTCAAACCATCGACGGAATTTTATGAAGGAAAAATTAATCCACCACACATGACTATACATAATGGACTATATACATCAACATGTACAATCTCCATTAAATTAGTCGTCCATTCTACTTTGGCCTATGAACGGAATTCTAGTCATCGTTTGGAAGAGGTCTCACAAGCGTCAGTTTATTCAAAACAAAATGACTCCGGAAGTCCATAAATATGGAGTTCCTTCATGTTTTCCTTTCCGATATTAACTAAAATGGTGGTGTCATAATTTAAGGGAAACTCTTTTACATCTTTGTAACGTTTAGCATTTAGTCTTATAGATGTTTACTTTACCAACATGATTTATATTAACATATCCATCAATTATGGAATATGGTCATAGTTTGAACAATCTCATTTGTTCTCACAAAAGACTAGAACAAAATAATAACTTATTAAGTTGTTAAAATAAATCTTGAATGTTTGGTTCGATACGACAATGAACACAATAACACTTTATTAATGTTCTTGTCATAATCGATTCCACATATATTACTAGTTTGTTTTAGGCCCTTGTATTTCTTGCATTGCGTTGCTTTGTATGACAACTCATACCAACCAACCAATGTGGTATCAAAATACACAAAAAAATACTTTGTTAACTAGCAATACATCTATAACTTGTATATCAAGCATATACTCCTGAGCTGGACTTTTCCAGTTATCTTTTTTTCTACCATATATCTTTTTGTAATTCTATTTTCAATATTCCCTTTCCTTCACAGAAGAATCATTAGACATCATACAATGCTAATCTTACTAGAACATTTTCCTTGGCGTGTTAGTCATATACTATCACCCATTGAGTCATACTTTAAGTTTGATTGTTCTAATAATATCACCATATTAATAGTATTCTTCCAGATTCCACTCTTAGCAATCTCCAAGCAAGGTAAACGATTTTTACCCATACTTTTAATCCATCCCATCACAACAATTTTATGATTAAGATACTATAGCTCGAAGGAAGGAATTTAGAGGTTAATTTTTAGCGTCCAACTTCTTTGAATATTTAAACGCTCAGCATCTTCAATCATTGCATATATTCAGATAATATAAGCAAACATTGTCACGCTAAATTATACTCATTCATGTTGCCACAAATAAGTTTCTAGATATCAATATATCTTTCACTTGATTGTTTCTAAAAACAACTCTTTTCAGTTCCTAAATCACCTTGATCAACAAAACATTCTTTTGAAGATAAAGTAATATGGAAGCAACCATGACTCTGGATTCTAAGTAGGAATTGGTTGCTCTCTAGATCAATCAATCATTAATCATATTGAGCTAGGTAGGAAATACCGAAAATCTACAATAGGATTCAATTTTAAATTTCACTAATACGGTACCAATCTTAAATGATTTTTATCATATCATAACAGTTATATCTCAATTAACAATCTAAGTGTAAGGTACTTTTGTGGATGCCAATGAATACTACAATTTGTGCAAATTCACTGTGATTGGTTGTTCATGATAAATAAGTTCAAGTTAATTCAAAATTATACCATGAACTGCCATTCAAAAACAACATCCCTCTTAGTCGTCTTTAGTGATTACACGAACCAAATTCACTACACCAAAACCGATCATCCGTGAGATGATGTAGCTGCAAAGGCAAACATCGACATGTTCATCATATCATCCATATGACTCATGATTTACCTTTTGGTTACGTGTTCTGAGGCCATGTCTGTACATGCTAGGCTCACCAAGTAGAACCGTAGTATTGCGTGTGTTTCAAGGCCATGTCTGTGCATGCTAGGATTGAAAACACCCGTTGTATGAGAACGTTGAGTATATCACACCCGATCATCACGTGGTGTCTCGAAACGCCTAACTTTCTTAACGGTGCATACTTAAGGAAGAACACATTATTATCTTGATACTAAGTGAGAGGGGTCATCTTATAATGCTACCGTCACTATCTAAGCAAAAAAAAATGCATAAAAAGATTAACATCACATGTAAGGATAATGTGATATGATATGGTCCTTCTTGCACTTGATCTCCATCATGTGCATCATGGTATGATCTCCATCATTCCACCGGCGTGGTACCAAGTTCCATGGAACCCCCATCTTGATTTTCCATCAATAATAAGACAACCATATGGATACCTTCCGGTATATAGATAATTTACAAAAGAGATCATCTCATAATCAAATTTGTAACATTGACCATATCTCATCACATACCCAATAAAACCTAGTTAGACGCCTCTAATTTATTTTTGCATATTTTACGTGGCTTAGGGCTTTCGAGGATAGAACCGTTCATACCTATGAACAACAACCACAACATTGATAAACATATTTTTAACAACCCTTCTTAGATTAGATCTTAACTATAGTTGGAGAAACGGACACCCCCTCAGCCACAAGTGAGACAATTCTCGCGTACATAGTACACGTAAACTTAGTCTGGGGCAGCTTCATCCAACTATGCCACTAAGATCATAAAATACTCAAGGAGGCAATAACATGATCATCAACGCCCACATACACCTATGTGTTCTACCCGTACAAAACATCTACGCATAGATCCGGCTCTGATACCACTTAAGAGGTCGTTGCATCGAAAACAAAAAATTTCCTACGCGGGAGACACCCGAAAGGCCAAGATCTAATCTAGTTGACGAAGTGCAACAGGAAAAGAGAGGGTTAAGGAGAACACATACCCTTGAAGACACAAAGCGTTACGAGATCAAATATCGTTGTTGGCGTAGTCGTACTCACACCGATCCCGATAGCGAGAAGATTTGCACCGCAATCCGGCGGTGCCTCAGTGATCGGTCACACGTATGGTTGATGACGACCTCCGTTCCCTTGATCCAGCAGGGAGGCAGAAGTAGAGGATCCCTCGGAACTCCAGCAGCACGGCGGCATGGTGGTGAAGAATTATCCCACGATAAGGGCTTCGCCAAGCCGGAGACCATGGAATTGATCTGCGGGTGGAGAGGAATTGAGGTGGGAAAGTGTGTGAATGAAGAGGAGCCCTCACCTTCCTTTTATAGGGATAGGGAGGCAGCCTAAGGGTGGGGTGCGGCCAGCCATGGTGGTTCCCCCACCTCTTCCCTCTTCATGCGAGTGGAAGCTCCACTCACACCCACTCATGCTCCCATTATTTCCTACTTGGAAAATCCAAAGGTTTTCTTTTAATAAATAAATAAAACATTTTTATCTTTATTTATATTTGTTAATTCCATTAACAAACATTTGCATATAGCACCTCGAATTATTTGTTAATTAGATTAACAACCATTCGACAAAAAACCCCTTGAACTATTTCAATTTTCCCCGAAACAATTTCGGTGCTGCCCAAAGTATTCTTCGATATTCCGTATCCTCTCAAACGCATCATCGAACCTTAAGTGTGTCACCCTACGGTTCGCGAATAAGATAGACATGATCGAGAATCCTCTCCGGTCAATAATCAACAGTGGGATCTGGAGATCCGTGATGGCTCCTATATATTCAACGATGACTCTCGTGATCGTGTGAACCATCAACGTCGTGAACTATTCCCTTTGTCTCGCGATATTTTAGTTGTCCGAGATTCAATCATTCGTATCAACCATACCTTGTTCAATCTCGTTACCGACAAGTACTCTTTTCTCATTCCCATGATATAACATCCTTGTGATCATATCACGTGCTTGCAAGCGGTTTCGATGTCATATCACCTAGAGGGCCCAGAGTATATCTCTCCGTCATTTTGTATGGACAAATCCCACTCTTGATACATGATCCTCAACTAATACTTTCTGAATACCTAACGTCACCTTTATAGTCAACCTGTTACGGTGTGACGTTTGATGACATCAAAGCATCCTTCCGGTATCAGTGATTGACATGATCTCATGGTCTAAGGAATAAGTTACTTCGTATGTTTGGTATAACAATTTAAACTAAATGACTTGATCGTATTGTTATACTTAGTTAGGGTCTATGTTCATCACATCAGTCTTCTAATGGTATGGCCCCATTATTAACAACATCCAATGTCCATGATTAGGAAACCTTGATCATCTATTAATCAACGAGATAGTTAAAAGAGAGGCTTTACTAGGAACCATTGTTTGTTTATTAAGCACACATGTTCAATGTTTCCGGTTAATACAATTCTAGCATGAGAAATAAACATTCATCATAAACTAGGAGTAAGATAATAACCATTTTATTATTGCCTCTCGGGCATATTCCCTTCAAGAAGAAATAATATCACATCATGTAGTAATTATTGATGTTTATGGGACAAATGCACATAGAACTCAGAATGGCAAAAATGCTCTCTCAACTGTGCATAAAGTTAGAAGATGGAGACTCAACATAAAAGAAAAGAAAGGCCATTCGCGGAGGGAAGCAGGGATCACTCATGTGCTATAGATTTTTATTTTATTAAACAGAGGTATTAAAAGTTTTGACATTGTGGAGGAATGTCTATTTTTTAGGATAGGTGTATGTTAGTGTCAACGAATGGTAAACAGACAATACAGTATTTCACAAGCCAACTGGATTCACAAGAGCGGCTCCCATGGTGAAGGACGCAACTGGTGTAGAAGGTCGTCCCTCTTTCTCTTTTGTTTACACAATTATGCTTTGACTGATAAATCAGGGGAAAAATAGTGAAGAGAATTTGTTTATATTAATTTTGGGCTGGGCACCCCCGCTACCAGCTCTTCTATCATTTGGATAAGCGGATGAGGCCACTAGTCTAGGTTGTGAAATCCAATCAACAAGTGAGATAAAGATTCTCTATTGACGTCCACATGAGCAAAAACAAGAACAAAAAACAGGAATAATTTGGAGGTTTTAAAGGTAACACATGAGCAATTTACTTGAGTGGCAGTTAAATACCACATGTAGGTAGGTATGGTGTACACAAATGGGAAAACTTTGGTTTAAGGAGTTTGGATGCACGAGTATAATTCCATACTGAGTATAGGTGGATGCTAGCAAAAGAGTGGGAGCGACAAATCAAGAGAGCATAAGAGCCATAATCATGCACATCGACATTAGCATCATTAATTAAAGCATAAGCGGTATCACTAGTTCAAAAACTAAATGGTCATGGAGGCTATTCGCGCCAAGTCAACCAAATAAAACACTCGAAAGTGAATACCATATATTGCTGCTTTACTATGACAAGAACAACTCATGAATCTTTCAAGACATATTAAATGCTCTCAGCTATTAAGGCTATTCACGCTACCCAATAATCACAAGGCTTTAAAACAAAAATAACATTTAGCATGGCATTAAAAAGTTCTGGCACAAGCTTCTACTAGCACTGTTATAAATTCTACATCAAGCAGCAGTTTTCTTTTCCCAATAAACACCATACAAGATATGTTTTAACAAAAAATACTCTTTATGATACAGAAAGCAAACATGATAGTACTCATATAATAATACTAAAACTAACAGCTCTGAATAAGAGATGCATGAAAACAAAGGCTAAACGCAGTACTAGCAAAAAGTGAACACTCACAGAACAATAAGAATGAAAAAATTAGTGTTCTAAGCAATGAAAATGGAGCGTGTCTCTCTACCACACAAGTATGATAAGATCCAACCATAAACTAAAGAAAAGAAAGCTAAACAAACTGAAAACAAAAATAAAAGACGCTCCAAGTAAAGCACATAAGATGTGACCGAATAAAAATGTAGTTTCACTAGAAGTGACTTGATAAATTGTTGATGAAGAAGCGGATGCCTTGGGCATCCCCAATCTTAGACGCTTGAGTATTCTTGAAATTTGCTGGGATGTACCACCGGGGTATCCCCAAGCTTCGGATTTTCACTCTTCTTGATCACATCATATCATCCTGTTCTCTTGACCCTTGAAAACTTCCTTCAGACCAAACTTCTCATAATCTTCATTAGCAACGTTGGTGCAATCGAAATAATAAATTCACATGGTTCAGTTAAAAAAAAGTCCTAGAACTAAAAAAAAAACATTAGTTACTGTCACAACTTCTTTTAAAACTATTTTTCTCAAAAGAACACAAAATAAGATTAAGATGCAAATGCAATTATTGGCAGAAATCTGTCAAAACGGGACAACAGGTAAAAATGATTTTTTTTCGAAAATCTTATGTTGCTCAAATAAAAAAGTGGTCAACTAAGAAAAGTTGCGTATATATCCCAGTATTAAGCACAAACAATCTCAGGTCAATTTGAATTTTCTGTGATTTTATACGTATTTAAGAGTGGACAGCCGAAATCTGTTTCCTGCGTAGAAATCTGAAATATAGTGTCAACTTTCCACTAGAGGCTTTACTTGGCTCAACAAAAACACAAAAGAAAATATACAGATGGTTTCTAAGAAAATAGACAACACCCAGGTGCAAATCACACAAAAGAAAACAAAGGAAAACTGAATGAAAACAGATAAATAAAACGGGTTGTCTCCCGGTAGCGCTTTTCTTTAACGCCTTTTAGCTAGGCATGATAATTTGAGAAGAGGCTCACATGAGAAATATGAATTGAAGAAAAAGAGAGCATCAAGAAGAAAATGTAAAATACATTTAAGCCTATCCCACTTCCTATGGAAAATAAGCTTGTATATACAAGCATAGGAAAGCAAAATAAGTGCAACTTCAAAAATTTCAACATAAAGAGGGGAAACTTCATATTGTTGAGATGTATAAAACCATGTTTCCCTCTCTCATAATAACTTTCAGTACCATCACGAATAAAATTAACAATATAACTATCACAAGAAACATTCTTATAACGAGCCACATCCATAAAAGAATTAATACTCTCCACATAAGCATAGTCATTCTTATTAATAACAATGGGAGTAGGATTATCATAAAGAAATTTAACATGATAGACAAGTTGCATATTAAAGAGATGGTTTTGGGTAATCCCACCAAAATTATGGCAAGTTTCATGAGGATGATTGTAA
The DNA here is from genome assembly GCA_028641055.1 of Alopecurus myosuroides. Classification (NCBI taxonomy): domain Eukaryota; kingdom Viridiplantae; phylum Streptophyta; class Magnoliopsida; order Poales; family Poaceae; genus Alopecurus; species Alopecurus myosuroides. Next base: position 328,613,822 of record CM054061.1, on the reverse strand, counting down.
TTATAGCCTATGTTATAACTTTTATTTATAATAATTATCAAAGACTGGAGGCATATTGAAATCATAATTTATTTTCTCCTCAATAGTAGGTGGACTAAAAATGTAATATTCATCATTAAATCATCATCTATTGGAGGCATAGTTGATCACAAGAAATAAAATAGTTGTCTTCCAAAATGCGTTCATTTGTAAACATATCATCATTTTTACTAGGAGGAGATGTATCAAGCATATAATCATTAATAGAAAAGGGATTTTCAAACACATCATCCACAGTTTTAGAGCTTTCTATATCATCATTGGAAGGAACATGGATGGTACTAATAGTACAGAAATTATTATCATCATATTCAGAATTGGTACCAAACAAATTTTCAATATCAAAAGTAGTGTGTTTCTCCCAATTATGATCACTTTCATAAATAACAGGCATGGGAAAATCATCGAGGTCAGACTCATCAACAAAAGCTGAAATATGAGTAACATGCTTAGGGGGAGATACCGTTACCTCTCTCCTTTTACTCCTCCTCTTGTTCTTGTTCTTCCTCTTCTTCCCCTCTTTAGGAGGGAGTGGCTTAAAAGGGAGCTTCTCCACATACCCTGGTTTATTATCAGGAACAATAGAAAGAACTTTGAAGGATTTCTCCTCTTCATTAATAAGAACAAAACACATATTAGTCTTGTGATAGTTTGGTAGAGTCTCCTATTATATAATATATTGTATGTAAGTACTTGCATGGCAATTAGCAACACAATAAATATCGCATCCATGCAAGACACTATTCATATCAAAAGCACTCATATCTATCAAATATGTTTTTCTTAATAACTCTTCACACCCCAAAAATGTAAGTTCGTCATGCTCATTAGGGGTGATCATGTCATCAGAATACAAACTTGTTGTACTCATAGGATTCGAAAGGCTACTATCATGGCCTCGGAATTGGAAATTAAAATGACCCACTTCTATCAAAGTTCACAAATAAAAGGATAGAGGGCACAAACTTTTTCACCAAGATCATCCAGAGCCCTACACCACATTCTAGTTTTTTCATTCCTATGATGGATACAATATTCTTCTTCAATTTTATTCTTTTTCACAAAGGTCTAAGTGCTCCACAAGAATTAACATGCTTATAAAAAATAGTACTTTTAGAAGTTTGAGTATGTTTATTGCAATCATCAATAACAATTTGATTTTCCATGCAAGTGTCTTTAAAAGGTTCATGATATATGTCCCAATTTTCTTTAGGAATATTAATATAAGAAGCAAAGGATCTATACCAACCAACAGCTATTTGAGGATCAAGACCATATTTAGCATTAAGCTCATGAAAATCAGCATTTTCAACAAAAGTCTTAATGCAATCATACTCATAGTTTATACCTGACTCTTTACCTTTCTTATTATTCCAATCTTCACTATTGAATTCGAATCCCCTCAAGAAGATCCCACTTAGCTTCAACCTTATTACAACAAAAAGAACCCTCTGAACATGCATCTAGATAATTCTTCCAATGTCCTGAAAGCCTTGCATAAAAAAGAGTAACAATTATTTCCTCAGGAAGCTCAAGGTTAGGACATTTGAGTATTAATGTTTTCAGTCTTCCCCAAGCTTGGCCAATGCTTTCTCCATCATAAGGCCAAAAATTATAAATGTAATTACTATCTAAATATAGTTCACGAGAAGGATAAAATTTAGAGTAAAAGAGAGATTCAAGTTCCTTCCACTCCAAATGGTGAGGATCATCTAGTAGTTTATAACACTCCCTTGCTTTGTCCTCAAGTGACAAGGGGAATAGCCTCCTCTTAACTTGGTCCGTTGAGATACCTGCACACTTGAATAACTCGCATAATTCATGCATAAAGTGTAAATGATCACTAGGATGGAGAGTTCCATCTCCAAAATAACGGTTATCCATGACAAGTTCAACAATTTTCTTGGGTATTTTAAAAGGAATGCTTTCAGTAGGAGGATTTAAAATATCACAAGCATCATTAGGTTTATCACATATGGGAGATAAAGTATCATCACAGCAAATTTTTTCCTCTAAAGATGCAAAACTAAAAAGTTTATAAAAACTAGCTTCCCCAAGCTTAGAATTTCCATAGTACTAGAAATAATGGTATCGAAATAATTAATGCTAATAACATTGCTATCACTATTATGCAAACAAACTTCCATAGGTTTTTTTAATTTTCTCTTCAAAAGCATCATGTCTTTATTCAAGATAAATACTATAAAGTTCTATCATATTTTTGTTGTTTTCCATTAAGACTACTAGTAAAAATAAAAACAATAAGCGAGTAAAAATAAGCCTAACTAGTGAAAACAAGAAACAAAAAGATATAATTGCAGAATCTAAAGGAAATAACTTCGAGCACTCACACCCGAGGATGTGAGTACCTTTTACCTTACCTCCTCGGCCACGGCGCCAGAAAAGATCTTGATGTCTACGCACGCTTCTATTCTTGTAGAAATTGTTGAGCCTCCAAGTGCAGAGGTTTGTAGAATAGTAGCAAGTTCCCCTTAAGTGGATCACCCAAGGTTTATCGAACTCAGGGAGGTGGAGGTCAAAGATATCCCTCTGAAGCAACCCTGCAATCAAGATACAAGAAGTCTCTTGTGTCACCAACACACCCAATATACTTTTCAGGTATATAGGTGCACTAGTTCGACGAAGAGAGAGTAAAATGCAAGTAACATGGATGATAGTAAGTGATAATAGCTATCTGAAATAAAAATGGCAGCAAGCAAACTTGTAGCAGAACAGGCGGAAAACGGTGTTTCAATGCTTGTAAATAAGGCCTAGGGATCCTACTTTCAATATAGGACACCTCTCAACAATGAAAATATAATTGAATGTATAAATATCATTTCTTCACTATGCTACTCCAAACCACTCTCCGGTCGAATAACGAACACTAATAATTGCGTAGGGCTTTAACAACACTCCTCAAGTCTATATTCCCTCTCTAGGGCACCCCACACTATCACCTTGAGCGCCCTAGATTAGTAATAAACAAACGCCACAATTTCTTAGGTTCATCTTCCAACACAAGATATAAATATCATGCTAAACCACGTGGTGCACACACTATCACCTTTACACCGTGATCAAATTGTTTACGGAGATAACAAAACCACTTGAGTAGCATAATAGATGAAGATCAATCTACATATTCAACTAGATTACAAAGCTCATGATCACATAAAGATCACACCATGGGAGAGAGAGAGAGATGAACCGCATAGCTACCGGTAGAGCCCTCAGACCCGGGGGAGAACTACTCCCTCCTCATCATAGGAGACAGCAACAGCGATGGATATGGAAGTGGATTCAATGGAGATGGCTTCCGGGGGCACTTCCCCGTCCCGGCAGGCTGCCCAAACAGAGATCTGTCCCCGAAACTTGTCGGTGGCGGCGGCGAAGCTACGGATGTATTTTGCGGAAAAGGTCGATTCCCCTAGGGTTTATGGGTCGGAGAGTATATATGGGCGAAAGGGAGATGCCGGGAGGTGACCAGGGGGCCACACCACTAGGTGGCGCGGCCAGGGGGACCCGCGCCACTCCATGGTGTGACCACTCCGGGGATCTTTGGGACTTCTGGAAACTTCCGGGACTTTTATGACTTTTCCGAGAATATTTCCAGAACAACTTTTCCGAAACTAAAAACAACAGAAAACAGGGAACTGGCTCTATGGCAAAATGACATAAAGTGTAAGGAAAACATGTGGGAAATAACATGAAAACAACATTGAACATCAGAAATTAGGGATACGTTGATGACGTATCATGAACCTATGAACCCCGGCCAATTTTTCACACTGTTAAACAAACCACAACAATTTCCTGCTCTCTTTACTTACTGCAAGCATACACTATTTTCCACACTATACGTCTAATCTTTGTTTTCAGCAAGATCCAACCTCACTGTACCGTTGGGGCAAAGTATCATGGTTGTGTTCTGTGCAGGTTCCACGTTGTTGCTGACACAGGTGAAGTGACAGCACCATCGTCAGTGGTATCAACCTTCCGAAGGTCCTCTTTCTCCTACTGGATTGATAACCCTGGTTCTTAACTAAGGGGAAAACTCTTACCACTGTGCTCATCACATCGTCCTCTTGGGGTTCCCAACGCAAGCATCAAACGTCTTTGGCCTTGACCTCTCCGATGCGCTGCCACAGACGCAGTCCCACGTAGACCTCTCAAAGCACGCACACAATACCAATATCCAAAGCACTCACTAGCACTAGTACTGTTCCAAATACGGGCGCATCCGCTCTTCTTCTTCCTTCCATCCCAAAACACCCAAAGCACGGACCCAACGGCCTCATCCTCTCATGGATTCCACCTCTCCTTATTCCTCATCCTCTCTCGAATCCCCACCTCCAAGCTCCTCTCATGGAGTCCACCTCTTCTTCTTCCTCATCATCTCTCCAATCCTCACTTCCAAGCTCCTCCCATGGTCGAATCTAGTCCACCTCTTCTTCTTCTTGCTCATCCTCTCTCTAATTCCCACTTCCAAGTTCCTCTCATGGCCGAATCCAGTCTAACTCTTCTTCTTCTTCATAATCCTCTCTTCAATCCCTACCTCCAAGATCCTCCCATGGCCGAATCCAGTCCACCTCTCCTTCTTCCTCATCCTCTCTCCAATCCCCACCTCCAAGCTCCCCCCATGGCCCATGGTCAAAATCAGTACGTATCCATGGCCATAGAGGAGCTTGGAAGTGGGAATTGGAGAGATGATGAGGAAAAAGAAGAGGTGGACTGGATTCGACCATGGGAGGAGGTTGGAGGTGGGGACTGGAGAGAGGATGAGGAAAAAGAAGAAGCTAAACAGGAGCTAAAAACTATTAGGGAGAGTGATTGGACCAAAAGTTAACACGAGCTTGCATGCGTGGGGATATTTTTGCAGCCACCGGACCTGGCTCCACGGAAACTATCGATTCGGCAGTTTCCAGCGAGCATGGCTCGACGGTGCTTTAAGCAGCGTGCGGGCCAAAATTTTGGTCGCATGGAACCAAACGAATTGACTAGCTGTGCACCCTACACGCCTGGCTGGACCTCCCCCAGGCTACCAAACACGCCCTATATATAGGTTACGGAAGGTACAAGTTACGTTGCGGCCACGTACGCAAGGTGGGCACCATCACTACAACACGGTAGATATTTAGGGGCACTTTTAAGTGCCCCCAAAATATGTATTTAGTGTCCCTAAAACCTTGTAGTGGCACTATGTCAAAGTGGCCCGGTTGATCGTGTGTCTAAAAAGTATTAGTGGCACTTTGACAAAGTGCCAATAAAGTCTATCTATAGTGGCACTCTTCAAAGTGTCACTAAAAGGTTTAATTGGCACTTTGCCAAATTGCCCCCATTTTAATTAGCGGCACTTTGTCAAAGTGCCCCTAATTCAATTTGTGGCACCTTGAGACAATTATCTAAAATCACATATTACATTTTACATATTACACGGAATTCGCAATGTGGCAAATGATTTGGCATCACATATTCCACATCTTTATATCACAATTTACAACCATATTGTACTGCAGGTAAAAAATTTTTTTTGCAAGAAACTAAACAGATTGGCACTTTCTTCAGTTACAACTAGTCTGCTACTCCTACAATTCAAATTAAAAGTCGGCTACTCTCAGGAAAGATCCTTGAACTACAAGACTGTGAGCAAGTTGTGCATTGCTTAGCTCCCTTCCTCTTAGCTTCCTTAAAAAACTCATCAAAACAACGTAATTGTTCAATCTATGTTTTCAGGAATCGAACCAATAAATCAGGCAGTAAAAATGTTGTAGCAGAAGAAAAAGTGTCATGCCAAAAAAGAGATAATCACATACAAAGAAGACCAATAGACACTACAGGAAAACGGCCTGATGCCGATGGCAAAAGTTATGCCGATGGATTTTAGTCGGGGCCGTCGGCATACAAGGTGGCATGCCGATGACCAAATCAAAACCGTTGGCGTACCTTTGGTCATCGGTATATAACAGATATGCGTACGGCCTTTTGGTTCGGCCGTCGGCATATAAAATATATGCCTACGACCTTTCTACGTGGCAGTCGGCATACTTTTGGCCGCCGGCTTACCTAACTGCTAGCGTGGTCAGGATGGGACCACCAAAGTTATGCCTACGGCCTTTTGATTCACTCGTCGGCATATAACATACTCCCTCTGTATCAAAATATAAGATTTTTAGCATTTTCTAGACAATATGTACCTAGACATGTTTTAGTGTAAAATGCATATGAACCTACATACTAAAACATGTCTAGATACATTATATCTACAAAATGCTAAGACATCCTATATTTTGATACGGAGGGAGTATATGCCCACGGCCTTTCTGCGCGATCGTCGGCATATCTTTGACCGTCGGCTTACCTACCTGCCAGCATGGTAAGGATGGGCCGACCAATTTTCCTTTCCAGTTTATTTCACAGTATAGATGCGAGCTGTCTCCAAATCAAAACCTCACCTACCAACTTTCGCCAATAGGGGATCCAAGGATATACATTGTCCTATAATAGCTGTATTTCTAAGGTTACAAAGGGAAGAACTTGTATTAATTTTTATGTACTACTAGATCATTATAAGTGTTTATGTGCTTACATGCATGTTGACTGCTTTAATCTAAATTTGCATTACGATGCTAGTTTTGTTTGAAGCCTGGGATAGGCTCTAATGTAAAAACAGGTTTAATTTTCTGGAGTTCATCCGCACACCACAGAAAAGTCGATGCAACATGCATGCTGACCCATACCACAGAAAACCACATGCCCGCACCCACGCATGCACCATATGTCAGCTCAATTTACCAAAACGGAAAGGAAAATAAAGACCTGCCCCCAAGCAAGCATTGCCAGTGCCAAGTCCCTTCCCCCATCGCTTTCTCTGCTGGCTTCTGTGTGCGCCCGTGACCTCTTGCTTCACTAGTTGAGTTCTCCACAGGCAGAAGCAAGCATTGCTTTCTCGAATCTGCATATCTCCAGCGGTTTGTGCGCACATCTTCTATCCTACCTGTCCGAGAAAATTGCAGATAACACCAATGTTTGGTACCGTTGTTGCACAGAACACATAATTCAAACTCGTTTTGCAGCAAACACCACTTTTTTGCCTAATCATTGCAACAAGCTCAAATAGCGTATTTAGTTCCTTAATATGTAACATATGAGCCCATGACACTGCACCTGCACCGTATTTATATACCATCAAAAAAGTTATATGTTATCTTTTAAAAATACATATACAAAATATTTGGGCACCCTATATTGATGCCCAAATATTTTATACATGTTTAAAATTGCTATAATTGTGGTATATGATGTATAAATACGTACGGAGTCGTAGTGAATCATGTAACATAACAATACTGTGAGAAAAAGAGAAATAAAAAAACAAAATTTAGTGGATGCAACTCGCATTCTTGGCAGAAGTTTTTTCATGCGTATGCGTTACTTGGGTGAATCCCAACAGATTACGCTAGATACGTATGCCCAATATTTATATTTCATACATATACGTGGATGGCCAAATATTTTGTATATACATTTTAAAAAGATGCCGTATAATTGTGTTGAACGGTATACAAATACGGTGCAGTGTCATGGGCCAATATGTCAGACACGTATTAAGAGACTAAATGTATTATTTGGGTTTGTTGCAACGATTAGACAAAAATTTGGGGTTCGCTGCAAAACGAGTTTAAATTCTGTGTTCTGTGCAACAACGGCACCAAACATTGGTGGTATGTGCAATTTTCTCTACCCGTCCCTCAGCCTGTAGAGATTCACGCCGCGGCCCCACCCCTGCAGGCAGTTGACTACGTTTTGGTAGCCGATACTCGACTGCGCAAATTCCCCGGCGTAGACGATACCAATACAACGATGTGACGGTCACCGTCCTTGCCGCCAGGCCCCCCATTTCTCCGTGATGTTGCAGAAAATCCGGGTCGGCATCAACTGCATCGCTCCGTCTGGTCTTTTCTTTTTCTGCTAAACCGTTATTTTGACTCGCTGGTGGCAAAGGTGGGTAATTTCTTCCAACTACGGGGTAATTCGGTAATTTAGGGTACGGACGAAATTTTTGGCAGAAGCCTTACTCTCTTTATAATTAGGTAAAGACTAGTAGACGTGCACGTGCAACGCACGTATCATAATTTGTAATTAAAATATTTATTTAAAAACTATGTTTATGGTTGTTGTTTGTTAACGTTTTCATCTTTCAATTCTTGTTTTCTATATGATCATCATTTAATTTCTTGTTTGTTGTGCTTTTTTTAAGGCTGGTTATAAAAATCCTCAATGTTGGTCGTTGCAACATTGTGATCCATCTTCTGCAGTCACGAGCAAATAATATTTCAAAATCGGACGCACGAGCTGCACATATACGAGGATTCCAAAAAAATAACTGTTTTTTTTGTCCAAGTGCTTCTGTTTTTATTAAAAAAAGGCTACTTTGAACTTTAGTCAATAAAAAATAAATGACAACGTACAAGGGTAAACCAAGGGGTAGATCCATGCTCAGTTAGCACAAAATAAATGGCAATGTACAAGGATAAACTAAGGGATAGATCCATGCTCAGTTAGCACAATGTTTTTAGAATAGATATCACAACATGCGATGCTTGCTAGGTAGTGAGAAGTTCAACTTCTTCAAAAAAATATTTCTGATTGTGACACAAAAAGAACTTAGGTCCAACAAAATTAAACAGCTATAAACATCACCATAGGTGTCCAAGAATTAAAATCGAGATCAAAAGAAATTAGTCCCAGCTAATTAAAATCAAGAGCAGCGGCAATGTGAGCGATGCGTTAATTATATCTGCGTATTTCTCTGCCTCCACGAGTGTCCAAGAATTAAAATCAAGATAAAAATAAATTAGGTCTAACTAATTAAAATCAAGAGCAGCTGTAAATAGCTTGCTACCTTTGGCGGAGCTGGTCGATGGAGTTGCACAGATTTCGGCTGCCTGGCGAGACGGAGCTCAAGTAATGTCAGTGACGGACGGAATGACATGCTTAACGGCGAGATTGCGCAACAGAGTTGAGGCAATGTCGGCGCACGGCGAGTTGAGGCAATATCGTTGTACGGGCGGAAAACCGGAAGCTTAGGACGTGGGTTGAGGCTTCGATCGTTCCAGGCCTTTTGTACATAGCTTTGCCTTCCCGTAGTTGGAAAGGATTCCATGCCGGGCAGCTCATGGACTTCGTATTGGCTCGTATTGCTGTGTGACTCGTACGCGTCTTGTATGTTTTTTCTTCTGCAAAGGACGCGTCTCGTATTCGACCAGGATGCGTGGCAACCCACGGACTTACGAATGCCGCTCTGGGCCGTGTGAATCCGGCACATATACGTGATCCGATCATTTAAAACTCTGAAGCTGATTAGAGCTGGTGTGCTGTCCGGTTCGTGATCCGATCATCCAATACTCTGAAGCTGATCAGAGCTGGTGTGCTGTCCGGCACGTATACGTGATCAGCTCTTCACCAACAACACCGCCTGTGTCGTCCAGCCCCTGCTCCCGCAGTGTGCTGTCGCTCATCGGGCTCACCTCCGTGTGGTAGCTGCTCAGCTCCAGCGAGAGATTCGTCTTCGTGTATCCTGCTTGATCTGCTAAGCTGGACGTCGAGGTCACGTCCATACCGGCGAGGATGTCATCCGGGTATGCGACTGCGAGGATGTTGTCCGGCTACGCGAGCGAGCCGACGCCGGGGTCACGTCCACAACGGCGAGGATGTCGTCCGGCTACGCGACGGCGAGGATGTCATCCGGCTACGCGAGCGAGCCGATCCACTACAAAATGTACAAGACGGGTGGGGGGGGGGGGGAATACTGGTGCGTACCCGTGACGGCAGCTTCTGCTCCACGATGTCCACCATGACCAGCGGGCAGGTCTCCACGAGGTGAGCGAACCCCTCCCTCTCCCTCACGGCGCACAACACGCTCTTTGTGGACACGTACCTGATGCACGCGTCCTTCAGCTTCACGCGGTGGTGCTGCCTCCACTCGCACGCCGCCATCATGCCCTGCATCCCGTACCGGTCCGCTGCGACCAGAAGATGCTGCAACGGCGCCACGCCGTCCAGGATGACTTCGTCCGGCAGCGCGCCCGTGCACGCGAGAAGTGGAGGAGCGCCTCGAACATGACGGGATCCATGTCGTTGATCTTCACGTGACGCGCCGAGGTTCAAACATCGGCGACCCCGCGGCCAGCACGCGCCTGTAGGCGCGGAACTGACGGTCGCCCACGAACGCCACGTCCGTGTCGTCGTCGTCCTCCAGCATGGCCGCCAAGTCTACCCGCGAGCTGGCCGCCGCGTCGGCATTGCGTGCGAGGAACCGCGCCCTCATCGATAGTCTCAGCCACGTCCAGCGCAGGAAACGCTTCGCCCGGGAAAGATCCAAGCTCTCTATGCTCAGGGATGGAGAGCGGAGGCGTATGTTTTGTACGAGTCTTGACGTGATCGATTTCCATTGCCAAGCCTGGATGAGGGCAAATGGGGAGATTTCCTTTATTTAAGCTGGACGCCGAGGTCACGTCCACACAGGCGAGGTCGTCCAGCTACGTGACAGCGAGGATGTCGTCCGGTACGCGAGCAGGCCGACCCGGCAAAAAAAGTATTTTTTTCCCCATACCATGCCGCTATGGGCCAAGTGATGCTGATCGGATGCTGATCGGAGCTGAAAAGTAAAAAAAGTAACATAATGATGTCATAACGAAACGTTTTTCTACTCAACATTGGGAGGATCCGGGCCATTGATTCGAGGCTATTAAACGTGTGTGATTTAATGTATCCCGATATGTTTGCTCTTTTATAAATAGTTTTAGATAAAGATAGATAGGAAATATGCCCATGCGTTGCTACGGGTTACTTTCTGTTGAATAAATATATCTATTTGGAACTTCTACCCGAAAATGCAATAATCCGTGTCTACCCTGACTGAACCTTTCCCTTCCACATGCATGCCATTACCTCAAAGATAAATATTCTTAGACAAAAAATCAAAATTTTATTTTAAATACATAGTTTAAATTCGATTTCAAATTTTTATCTAGATATGCATGTACGAGAAATACACAATTTCTCCTATGCAAATATGCACAAAATACATAAATTTTCATATATACAAATGCACAAAAAGTACACAATGTCTTTCTATACACTCAAATTCATCAAGCACAGCAGCACCAACTACTTACATAAGCTTGGTGTCTAGTCTAGCATAATAGCATGTAGCACAGATATTGGAAGTTCTTGACCCCTACGCTGAGTAGCTAGCCAGAAAACAAATATCTGCACATGTCTAGTGTACGATTAATTAGCACACAAATAAGAATGCACACAACCAGGTACAACATGTGAATCGTTTGTGTATAGAAAAGGCAAATGAGTAGCTAAATAGCCCATGGATCAAATCAAATTCATTTTGCTAAAAAAAAATCCTTCAGAACCTAAAGGCTTGACAATAAATCAACATCTGAGAACCACATTGTTGAGAATTATTACACATACCGTCAACGGCCTCTAGGATGTAAAGATCCGATCTTCCTTTTATGGGCTGGATCTCTCAAGTTGTTAAGCTTTTCTTTTGACACAAATAAAGCATCTGCCACATGATCAATCGGTAGTAATCACAATGATGGAAGGAATACACCTATCAAAACAAAACCATTACTTTTGTGCATACAAGAACGCCAAATTCAGTCTGATTGGGAACTGAGGATGGCCTATCTTGCCTTAGAGCAGACTAGAGGGAGCGCGGGCACTCTGCATTGGATGGCTGCCAACCTGCCACCCGCGAGGCGCACAATCTACGCCTGCACGACGACGACGCGGGACAGGTTTCCAGGAGGGCTAGTTGTTAGCTACTCCCTCCGTTCAACAATAGATGACTTCCCTTTCTCTATATATGGATATATCTAGACATGTTTTAGTTTTAGATACATCCATATATAGACAAATGCAAGTCATCTATTGTTGAACGGAGGGAGTAGCACGTTGACAGAGTGGAACATTGACACCGTTCACTTCGCCATAGAGGCTGAGGCCTACCGGCGCTTGGTGCACGGCCTGGCGGCCTGCATGGCTGCATGTCGCGGATGACGCTCTGGATGCGGCGAGCAACTCGTTGTCGACGACGACGTAGGTGATGTAGGTGGCCGGGAGGCACGTTCCGAGGGGCGAAAATTGCGGGCGTCGGACAAGTTACGGAGGTCTAGTTGCTTCTGATGAGTTTGACGCCCATGCCAGCGAACGCCATGACCACTGACAGGTAGGCGTCGTAGAGCTTAGCCCTGTTGAGGAGGAACTTCGGCATGGATGGTCGGAAGCATCCCCCGTCCATCGTCACCACCACCACATACACGGCCATCGATCTCACTATGGTCACCTGCCTCGCAGCAGCGGCACGGCCGGGAAGTCGCGGTTAAGGCGCGTCGATTCGTTGTCATAAGTGGTGGTTGCGCCATGCGAAGATCGTGCTGCGCCTTGGTACAGAGCTTCTTCGCACGCCTTCGGTCGTTCCGACGTTGGTTTGACGGCTCCGGTCTTGATCCGGCCCGGTAGCGGTAGCGGCCACCTGAATTTTTTTCCTTTTTGCAGAAGAAATTTGGTCTCGGCAGAGTTCGATGCTACCCGATTCTGGTTTGTATCGTTCTGTTTTTGGCATGGCGCACGCTAGGCGTAGGGCACCCTACAGCGCCCCGTTTTAGGTCCCCTCGCAGACCGTTGGATCGCAATCGGATGGCTACAAAACGTGTTTCGTGTTTTTGCATTTTAGCCCCCCTACTTTTCGCATATAGAACCCGCAGTCCATAACAGCCCACTTAAAACGAAAAGGTATATCGTGTTGCCCCCGGTCGTCTCGATAATTACAGCAAAACTGCCATTGCAACAAATTCACTTGTGTCGCAACAAAAAATATCGCTCTGTGTACAAAAAAAAAGTATTGCAACAAAAAATTTCAAATCTTTTTCGAAAAAAAATAATGTTACAAATAATAGTTAAACAATATGTTATTGCGTTGCAACAAAAAAATTTAAACAATTCAACAAAAATCACAACTTATTGAAACAAAAAAATAGTTACATCAATTAAAAAGTTGGTAAGCAACAAAATAATTTGTTACCGTTTCAGTTACAACAAAAACCATCACTTATTTCAACAAAAAAGTAAATCGATAGCAACAAAAAATTTACATGTTTACAACATGTAAAGAAGCCCATAAACATGTCATTTCAAATGAATTCTAATAAACATATATGCATTTCCTAGAAAGTCATGCAGAAAAACATTGCAACATCTTATTTGTATTTTCTCAACAAAAGACGTGCGAAATTGTTACAAATTTTAAACACGTACGCAACATTGTCCAGATGTCAAAGAACACTTAGCAAAATAAAGGCTGCACGTAGTATGACACGAAAATTGGGCTAAAAACTAAGTTGCTGCTTGTTGGGCCGGTACATGTTGTAACGGGCCGGCCCAAAATGTGCAGAAAGCACAAAGCGCATCGAGCGGGCAAAGGGACCTACGCTAGCCAGCGTTAGGTCCCCCTAAAACAAGCATTTCCATTTTGGCATCGCGTGGAGACACCAGGATCCAGGACTAGGAACCCGGTTTTGATTAGGATACGATTGGCCGAGCGAAAGGAACGGACCAACGAAACCGGACGAGAAGAAATAGAACGGAAGGAGAAACAATCCTTACTTTATTATTACTAGTAAACATGCCCGTGCGTTCCTGCAGGTTTAAAAAGTTAATCCAACGCCATCAAAGTCGTGCCGTCGCTAGTCGATTCATGTCGTCTTTATCCTCCACTCCGACGCCACCCTCTTGCCTTATTATAACGTTGTGGAGTCAAGAATCAACTGAGAAAGCCCCTCACCCTCGTCGTCTGGTCTATCCTCGTCCCACACCGCCATAGCCGCATTTGCTATTTTCTATTCTCATTCGTACCGTTAAAAATACTTGGACAAATAAGAAGGAAATCCCAAAGCGACAACTATAACTTCCAACATTTGTCCAACGATAGTTTGCTCTCTGTACAAACAGAAATACATGATGCAATAATGAGAACTTACAAAACAAATACTACTAAAAATAATTATTTCTTAGGACCAGATAATTTAGCACTAAAAACTATCGAGTGGAAAGCAGAGGAAGTGTGTTTACATGTCGACCTTTCTTTAAATATGTGTAATTGAGCATGATAATTTTCCCCATTTAATTCCATTGGTTGGATAAAATAGTTGAGGGATGAATAAGAGATAGCATAAGATTAGAAACTTCTTTGTATTAATCTCTATCTTTGCTTCCTGATGTATTATATTCATCATGCTATGTAACTTGATTCCCTTGGAGTTGAGGCAAGGACACCTCCATTAGCAGGAAGAGAGACATCCAACAATTTGAAACAGAGAAAGTTATGCTGCACTGTATCTGGTAGCCAAGCGAGACCTGCAGGAACGTAGATTGACCAAGGAGTTCATGGCACGCCAAACAAGTCTGAACGACAGCGATGTTGCCGGTGCCATGAATCCCACGCACCGTGTGAAGCGGCCAGCTTGGCGAGCTGGGGAATAGCTAGCACTGTTGTGTTGGAATTTAGGGTTTAACGAGTGGGTTCGTCTCCCTTCGGTTGCGTGTTGATATAGGGCCTAAACCGGCGGCCAAGCCTTACATGGTTCGGTTACAAAACGTGTAGAAAGGAAAGGCAAAACCTATTACAAAACGTATTACATATTTCAACACCCTCCCTTAATCTAAACCTTGTGAAAGGTTGAGATTACGTTTGAACTCATCAAGTTTCTTGACTGGAAGGGCTTTAGTGAATCCATCAGCGACTTGATCTTCACTTGATATGAACTGAATAGCCAGGCTGTCATTAGCAACCCTTTCTCTGACAAAGTGAAAGTCAATTTCAATATGTTTGGTGCGTGCATGAAACACTGGGTTTGCAGAGAAATATGTAGCACCCAAATTATCACACCAAAGACTTGGTTTTTCCTGTAACTTCACACCAAGTTCATTAAGCAGTGCTTCTACCCAAATCAATTCAGCAGTGGCATTAGCTAGAGCTTTGTATTCAGTTTCTGTACTGGATCGAGATACAGTGGCTTGTTTTCTGGCACTCCAGGAGACCAAGTTAGGTCCCACAAATATAGCAAAGCCACCTGTGGAACGTCTATCATCAAGACAATCTGCCCAATCTGCATCTGAAAAAGCACTCAGAAAAGTAGAAGAAGATTTTATAAAGGTAATCCCAAGACTTGCTGTATCTTTCACATATCTGAGAATTCTTTTAGCTGTTGTCCAATGTTCTGTAGTTGGAGCATGAAGATATTGACAGACTTTGTTCACAGAAAAAGATAAATCAGGACGTGTCAAAGTGAGATACTGCAATGCTCCAACAAGACTTCTGTATTGTGTACTATCTTCAAGACCAAGTAGTGTACCCTTTGTAAGAGACAGCTGTTCTGTGGAGGATAAGGGTGTAGGAGCTGCCTTACAACCCTGCATGCCAGCTTTGCTAAGAATTTCATTTGCATATTTTTCTTGTGTCAAAAGCAAACCATCTCGTGTTTTCTTGACCTCAATACCAAGAAAATAATGTAACTCACCCAAATCTTTTATAGCAAAATTTTCACTTAGATCTCAAAGGACAGCAATAGCATGATCAGATGATCCAGTGACTATGATATCATCAACATAAACTAGAACAAACATGATGATACCTGATCTGTTAAAGAGAAATAACGAAGTGTCTTCCTTTGATGATATAAAACCAAGTTCAGCTAACTTGGTACTCAACTTGGAATACCAAGCTCGGGGTGCCTGTTTTAATCCATATAATGCTTTGTCAAGTTTGCAAATATAATGTGGATGATGAGTGTCCTAAAAACCTGGTGGTTGCTTCATGTACACATCCTCTTCCAGAACACCATGAAGAAACGCGTTCTTGACATCTAACTGCCTGAGATTCCAACCACGAGATACAGAGATAGACAAAACAATTCTGATAGTAGCAATTTTGACCACATGGCTAAAAGTGTCCTCATAATCAATACCGTATCATTGCTTGAATCCTTTAGCAACCAAACGTGCCTTGTACCTGTCAATTGTGCCATCTGCTTTCTTCTTTATACGATACACCCATTTGCAGTCAATCAGATTTTTCTCATTGCTTGGTGGAACAAGATGCCAGGTTTTGTTGTCAATCAATGCCCTATATTCCACCTCCATAGCATTGCGCCAACATGAATCATTAAGAGCCTCAATCAAAGTATTAGGTTCACCTGTAGAAGACAACATGCACCATCTTACAGTACCATCAGTAATTTTCTTAGGATGACGAATACCTTTTTGTAATCTTGTGCGAACACCAGGAGGAGACGGTGCTGGTGGTACAGAACCATCAGAAGAGCCAGAATTTTCATCCCCAGAATTTTTATTTTCATTTTCATCACTTGAATTTTCTTGTTCATAATCTGCCACAGTTTCGCCCCCACCAGCACCCGTCGCAGGAGATCTAGACTGGGCAGAGGGGGACAGGGAATCTGACGCAGAGCCGGTGATCAGTGGATTTCCAATGCGTGGCGTTTCACCGGTGGCTGCATGCATGCGGGTCCCCGGGGGCGTGTGGCCAGCACGCGCGCTGGTGGTCTGCGCACGCGCTGCATGCTGCGACTAGACAGGCAAATGACGACTTGCTCGTTGCATCTCAAGGTGGGTCAGTCCGACTTGCTAAACTCTTTAGCCAAGTCCGTGAGCGTTGGAATGGCATCACCATGCCCATGACAAGTGGAACCGATTCATCAGCCAACTCTCACATTAGTCTAGGGTCTGTGTCCAGCACAACCTGAATGAATAAGGACAATTTAGTATGAACAACATGAATACATAGTTCCACAATTGAATCACATATTCAATGACATATATCAGATGTTCAAAACAAAGACAACTCACTAACTTTATGAATACAATGGGAATTACATCATACATGATTGCCTCTAGGGCATATTCCCAACAGTCTCCCACTTGCACTAGAGTCAATCATCTTGGCATCATATGCCTAGGCATCGAATGCCCATACCTCTAGTGTGCGCCTCATGCTTAGGCTGTGGTAGCGCCTTTGTCAACGGGTCTGCAATATTTGCATCCGTGTGTACTTTGCATAACTTGATATCACCTTGTTCGACAAACTGGCGAATGAGGTGGTACCGCATGAGTATATGTTTGTTCTTTTGGTGTTGTCTGGGTTCCTTGGCTTGTGCGATATCGCCATTGTTGTCGCAATATACGTCCAATGGATTGGACGCGCCCTGAACCACACCAAGATCAATCAGGAGATTCCTGATCCAAACAGCTTCCTTTGTCGCCTCTGAGGCAGCAATATACTCAGCCTCTGTTGTAGATGCAGACACCGTATCTTGCTTGGAACTCTTCCAGCTCACAGCC
This sequence comes from Alopecurus myosuroides, assembly GCA_028641055.1. Taxonomy (NCBI): domain Eukaryota; kingdom Viridiplantae; phylum Streptophyta; class Magnoliopsida; order Poales; family Poaceae; genus Alopecurus; species Alopecurus myosuroides. Next base: position 328,596,344 of record CM054061.1, on the reverse strand, counting down.
CCTCCGTTCATTACGAACACGTATCCAGATTGCGAACGAGAATCATCTGAGTCGGTGAGATAACACGCATCCGTGTAACCCTTTACACTGAATTCCTCATCACCTCCATAAACTAGGAACATTTCCTTAGTATTTCCCAAGTACTTAAGAATGTTTTTAACCGATGCCCAGTGGGCTTCGCCAGGGTCAGCCTGGTATCTGCTCGTAACACTTAGAGCATAGGAAACATATGGCCTAGTACAAATCATGGCATACACGATGGATCCGATTGCCGAAGCATAAGGGATCACACTCATCTGATTTCGCTCATCAGTTGTCGAAGGACACTGAGTCTTGCTAAGTTTTATGCCATGGGACATCGGTAAGAATCCCTTCTTGGACTCTTCCATTTTGAATTTCTTCAAAACCTTGTCCAGATATGTACTCTGACTTAATCCAATGAGCCGCCTCGATCTATCTCTATAGACCCTGATTCCTAATATGTAAGTTTCCTCACCCAAATCCTTCATTGAGAAACTCCTTTCCAATGACTCTTTGGTTTCTTGCAACATCATGACATCATTTCCAATCAGCAATATGCCATCCACATATAAGATTAGAAAGTTTACTTTGTTCCCACTAAACTTCTTGTATAAATAAGAATCATGATCGCTCTTGATGAAGCCAAACGATTTGACTACCTCATCAAATCGAATGTTCCAACTCCGAGATGGTTGCTTCAACCCATAAATGGATTTCTGAAGTTTGCATACTTTGTCAGCGTTAGCCAGATCGACAAAACCTTCGGGCTGTATCATATACACGTCCTCAGTTAAATTTCCATTAAGGAAAGCCGTCTTAACATCCATCTTCCATATCTCATAGTCGAAATAGGCTGCTATAGCTAACATGATCCGAACTGATTGAAGCATCGCTACGGGCGAGAAAGTCTCGTCGTAGTCAACTCCTTGAACTTGTCGGAACCCCTTCACAACAAGTCGTGCTTTATAGACGGAAATATTTCCATCCATATCAGTTTTCTTCTTAAAGACCCATTTGCACTCGACGGGTCTTGCACCGTCAGGCAGATCAACCAAATTCCAAACTTGGTTTTCATCCATGGACTTTAACTCGGATCTCATGGCTCCAAGCCATGACTCGGAATCAGATCCCACCATCGCTTCCGAATAAGTTGCCGGCTCATTACTGTCTAACAGTAAAACATCACGAGCATTTTTTAATCTGGCAGATCTCCGTGGTTCAGGTGCTGTTACCGGTGTAGGTACCACGACCGGCTCAGCCTCCAAGGCACTCGCCGACTCGCCCCTAACCGGGTCCTCTCGAATTTCTTCGAGTTGCACTGTGCTCCTACTGACTTCCCGACTGAGAAACTCTTTCTCAAGGATGACACCATTCCGAGCGACAAACACTTTGCCCTCTTCTCGGTTGTAGAAGTAGTACCCCAAGGTTTCCCTCGGATACCCCACGAAAATACACTTATCCGACTTGGGCGTGAGCTTGTCCGACTGAAGTCGCTTGACAAATGCTTCACAACCCCAAATCTTAAGAAAAGACAAACTTGGCTTTTTACCAGTCCACATCTCACGTGGTGTCTTCTCTACTGCCTTTGATGGTACTCTGTTTAGTGTGAAAGCTGCAGTTTCTAGACAATAACCCCAAAATGATAAAGGTAGATCTGTCCGACTCATCATTGATCGTACCATGTCCAACAAGGTCCGATTTCTCCGTTCCGATACACTGTTTCTCTGCGGTGTACCAGGCGGAGTGAGTTGAGGAACTATTCCACAACTCTTTAGATGGTCATCAAACTCATGGCTCATGTACTCGCCTCCACGGTACGACCGTAGAAACTTTATTTTCTTGCCGAGTTGATTCTGTACCTCAGTCTGGAATTCCTTGAACTTTTCAAAGACTTCCGACTTGTGTTTCATTAAATAGATATATCCATACCTACTCAAATCATCAGTGAAGGTAATGAAGTACTCATAACCACCTCTGGCTGTCGTGCTCATTGGACCACATACATCACTATGTATTAGTTCCAACAAGTCGGATGCCCTTTCACAACTCCTTGCAAAAGGTGTCTTGCTCATTTTGCCTAGTAGGCTGTATTCGCATGTCTCGAATGACTCTAAGTCGAACGAAGTTAGAAATCCATCATCATGGAGTTTCTTCATGCGCTTCCAACTTATATGACCAAGCCGACAGTGCCAAAAGTAAGTCATATTCAGATCATTTGGTTTCAACCTTTTAACATTTATGTTATAGACCGATTCACTATCAAGATTTAAAATAAATAACCCGTTCTGAACGGGTGCAAAGCCATGAAACATATCTTTCAAATATAAAGAACAACCATTATTCTTAATATTCGACTCATAACCTTGTCTCATCAAACATGAGGCGAAAATAATGTTTCGGCTAAGCACTGGAACATAATAACAATTATTTAATTCCATTAAAAATCCTGAAGGTAAATAAAGTTGCATCGTGCCGACTTCCAACGCAGCGACTCTCGCCTTGTTGCCGACCCGAATATCAACCTCTCCTCTTGCCACGCTCCTAGTTCTTACCAGTCCCTGCAACGAGTTGCATATGTGAATAACTGATCCGGTATCATATACCCAAGAACTATTAGGCGCATCAGCAAGATAAATGTCTATAACATTGCACACAAGCGTACATGTGTTGGAAGTCACACCTCCACTCTTAGCTCTGTCAGCCAAATACTTGGTGTAGTTCCTCTTCCAGTGGCCATCTTGCTTGCAATAAAAGCAATTGGCTCCGGCTGTAGGAGAAGGCTTAGTCTTTGAGGGAGCACTCTGGACAGGGCCATGGGCGCTACCTCCTGACTTATCCTTCTTCTTCTTAGTCCAAGAACCTTTCTTGAACTTAGCCTTATTCTGCACAATCAACACTTGACTGGCGCCTTTCTTGATATCAGCCTCAGCCGTTTTGAGCATCCCATGTAATTCAGTGATACTCTTATCCATACCATGCATATGGTAGTTCGAGATGAACGGACCATACGCACTAGGAAGAGAGTTCAGAATTATATCAGTAGCGAACTCTTCGTTAATTGGGAAGCCCAGTCTATCCAGAGACTGTATATAACCAATCATCTTGATTACATGCGGACTCAGTGGATCGCCGTCTTTCAGCTTACAGCCAAGCAAAGCTTGAGAGACTTGATACCTCTCAGTCTTTGCTTGAGCCTGGAACATACTTTTGAGTCTTTCGGTCATATCGTAGGCCACAACATTCTCGAACTGCTGCTGCAAGTCCGGTTCCATGTGTGCAAGCATAAGACAGCTAATTTCCGTAGACTCATCTCTAGTTTTACGATAGGCATTCATCATGACAGCGACAGTCGCATCGTCATCTGGCTCTTCTAGAAGTGGAATTTCTAGAACATGTTCTTTCTTGTCATGCTTGAGGACTATCCTCAGATTACGATACCAGTTGGTGAAATTAGTTCCATTAAGCTTATCTTTTCTCTAGGATTGATCTCAACGCAAACGCGGATAACTGAGGAAGGTTGGTAGGTGCCATTGATCTACAACAGAAATATGCAAAAACACTTAAGACATGTATTCATAAAAGAGCAGACATATTAAACGCTTTAATACTTATGCTCCCACTAGAACCAACATCCCTCCGATGGTTGCTAAGTGATTCAAGACCCTAAATAAGCAAGCCGACTAGTGAGCTTTAGCATCACTGCTAGCCGTCAAGTGATCTAGGTAGGCAACGACTTGCCAATCGTATCCAATACGACTCATGTTAGTCGGGTGACATCACATGCCCCGGCTCCCAACCTTCCTCGCCCCGAGCCCCACAACCGTTGTGATGGACTCGTCTAGATTACCAAGTGCTTCTGCTTGTAAGAGTCCGACTCAAACCCACCTAACCGGAAGAATCGGTAGCACCTCAATTTTATGAGCCCACTACCAAGAATGTCCGACTTGTGATGGTGCAGCACTGGCGGGGCGACCGACTAGACCTTCTTTGAGGGATTAAAGAATCTACCAACTATCTAAATAGAGGTAAATAGAGACATAACAATAACACAAATAAAACAATTATAATGTGAAATGGTATGGCTCTCTTCATGGTGGTCTCCATCTCCACAAAGGTTGTAAGTCGACTCGTGTCAACTCTTGTCATGTGCCATCTTACTCCATGTAGCCGACTTGTACATCGACTTGCATGTCACCGGGTTCTCCAACAAGCTACACAAGCTAGTAAATCAAAGATTACATAGAGAATCCGACACGCAAACCAGTACACAATAAAATGACAGCACCTAGGCTCCAGCCGGCTGACAAAAACATGATACGTAGATCATGTATGGATTACACACATCACATTCACATAAGCCATACCATTCACAACTTCCTGCAAAAACAAGTTATGTATAGATGCGATATCTACCGGCGTTGTGAAACTCGTAACGACATCTAAGGCGCTATGACAGGGCAAAGCCGGCGGTCCCGCAAGCCGGATAGCGGGCGGAGATCGAAGGGGCAGCGCCCGACGATTTCGGAAAACGCAGATCTCATCTGCATTCCGATCATGGATTTCTTCATCGGATAAAACGATTTTACCCGAATCTGATCCGTATTCCGATTCGACCAAACTCTTTGATCTTTGATCACCGCAAATGGATTTATGTGTCACGGTATACCCCGATGGCGGAAACCGACCGGTAGGGGTAAGTTATTCCACGACCTTAGTAGTATGATCACAGAAACCAGATCATCTATTAACCCCGAGTACGATTGATCCAATCAACCTTGTACAAAACCGATCTATCTCATAGAACGACCACCAAAACAGCACTTAGATCCAATCTAATGCTAACTACATATCACATATGTACGGATCTCGGGCCTAATACCAGAAACTACCGCTCTGATACCACTGTTGGAACGCGTAGAGATAAACGAAAACTTTTTCCTACGCGATGCTTCCAAGATCTAGCCGAGGTAGAAGGCCACGATGATTACCACTAGACGCGCGGTTGCGGATTATCGATGAAGCGCGTCGGGGCAGTGCAGTCCCACGATCCGGTCCGGCCGATCCAATCCCTCGAACGTCGAAGTGCTGAACGTACAGCACCTCTGCCGGTATCCACACGTACGAGGAGGAGATCCGATGGCGGACTGCTAGGTCCGGTGCGACGGCTGGACTGAGTGGGGCTAGGGTTCCCAACGCATGGGAGAGTGGACTAACGTGCCCGCTGGGAAACCTGCGCCCCTCTTTATATAGCGAATGGTAGTGGGCTTCACAACACTTGTGACCCATTCCTTCTGTGAGTCCTACTCACAAACTCAGTCCATTTCCGGTTCGGGTCCAACCCGACCAATACTTGCTCCCGCTCTTAAGTGTGCGACCCTGCAGGCTCATGGCGACTTGGACACGATTGGAGTCCTACTCCCAATCGATCAATCGGTAGCGGCTCCTAGCAAAACGTACCGACTCCCATGTCCCATTGAGTCATGACGACATACCTTTCAATGTGATATTCATCTTAGTCCCTTTTGCCTCAAGATATACCTTGTCGACCTATAGGCGATTTATCGTCATCCCTTAAGTAGCTCAACTCTCTTCTCGGTCCGTGATATGTGATTCATCTGACTAACTCTTTAGTCAATAGAGACACATTTAACACTTAACTGAGTCGCACATGGCCATGCTTCCTGAATCATATCACTCGAGAGGGTCCAGAGAATATCTCTCCATTCGGAGGGGCAAAATCCCATCTTGATTATCCACATCACGCAGCTTGTTTCTCATTCGACCCGAACTCTGCCTTTATAGCTGCCTTGTCACAGAACAACATTTGACATAACCTAAGTCGGTGATCCACAACTCGGATTGTGCGACAACCTCAGGTCTAAGGATTACATTGATTGAGACATGCAAATGACGACTTGCTCATTGCATCTCAAGGTGGGTCAGTCCGACTTGCTAAACTCTTTAGCCAAGTCCGTGAGCGTTGGAATGGCATCACCATGCCCATGACAAGTGGAACCGAGTCATCAGCCAACTCTCACATTAGTCTAGGGTGTGTGTCCAGCACAACATTAATGACTAAGGACAATTTAGTATGAACAACATGAATACATAGTTCCACAATCGAATCACATATTCAATGACATATATCAGATGTTCAAAACAAGGACAACTTAATAAATTTATGAATACAGTGGGAATTACATCATACATGATTGCCTCTAGGGCATATTCCCAACAACTCCGAGAACATCGTCCTGGGCAGCACCGGCAGAGCGGTGCACGGCGCGAGCGCCACCCTAGGCGTGCTACAGTCCCCTTCTGGAACCACCACCTTCTCTGTTTCCAAGCCAAGCGGCGCCGACTTGGCGCGCGGTCCTTCCACCTCTCCCTTCCTGGCCGCCGCGTCAGACTTGGACTTCTTGCGGTCGCGCGCCTTTCTGCTATCCCAGTCTTCCATCTCGTCATCTGAGGAGTCAGACAGATTCCCTGACGGGTCATCTCCCTTGACGTGTCTCTCAGCAGGGGGTGGAGACGGCGGTTTCCCAGCCGCCTTGGCGCCGCCAAGCCGCTCCACCCGGAACTTGTACCCGTCCAAGTTAACGAAGAGCATAATGGCCTCTTTGAGCTTGACAGGTGAACGGCAGCCAAACTTCATGCGCATCGGCGCCTCCTCATCCCCCAAGGTCGAGGTGTCCACCTCCAAGGGGGCACCCAACTCCACCGTAGTCTTCATCAGCACACTCTCCACCTGCAGGGGCAACGGCACCCCGTGAAACCGCACCCAGACCACCTCTAGCATCTCCACCGCCCGAGGGTCCCCAACCACTTCCGCCACCACCGCGCGGAATTCGGTGATCGGCAGAACGAGACCCCCGCCTCGAGTCGCCATCCGCAACACTTCCTTGGACGGGAAGACCAAGGAGAATACCGTGGGGCTGATTTGCTTGATCTTCCAGTCCCAGCCATCATCTACGAGTTCCTTGAACTCCTGCTCCACTTCTTCCGACGAGAAATTCCCCTTCTCAATGGTCACGGTCGCCGCGTTGGCCGTTGGCCTGGCCAGGTCCGCCTCCGGGACCGCCGTGAAGAAGAAACCTCGTCCTTCCTCATTGAATCCCACCCACTGCGGCCTCTTAGACCGAGCCGCCGCCGAGCACTCCGCCGCGAGGTGAACATTCTCCTCGCACTTGATGCAAAACGGCACCCCAGGGCAGGATGCATGGGTGCCCCGTGACGCCGCACTTGAAGCACACCACCTTCGACGCATCCACCACCGACCCGGGCCCCCGCCCGAGTGGAGTGAGGTTAGGGTTGTTGCTGTCCCAGGGGTCTCCCTCGCGCCCCCAGTCACGCCCCCGCGTCTGTGCCGGCAGGAGGCGGGCGCGGAGTATTTCTTCCTCCTTGACGTCCTCCTCCCTCCGGCGCTGGTCAATCACCTCCCGCTCCCTCCTACGATCTTCGCTGCGCACACCGGAGAGCTGCTGGCGAAGGTCCCCCGACCTTGCCGTTCCCTCACCTCGCTCCATCTCCTCGAACGGACGCTTCCCGCGCCGCCCCTTGTCTCTCCACTCCTGGTCCATGGCGACAAGGAAGGGTGCGCACGGTGGACCGAGCAGCGATCTTGGAGCGGACAGAACCTTGGCCCGGAACGAATGGCGGCGGATGTCTTCGGACGATGCGGGAAAACCTAACCCTAGTTCTAGCGATCCCCTGGGCAGCCACCACCACTTATAGAGTGGGGCGCTGGAACCCGCAGCCTGGGCCCTGGCAGGCCCCGCACTAAGGCCTCCAGCCTCTGTCGAACGGCCCGCGCAGGCAAGCGCCCCGCTGGTCCCACCGGGCAGACTCCCAACAGAGGGGACCCCACCCCTTAAGCTGTCAACTGCCCAGCCCCGCAGGCCGAACTCCCCGCAGGCGGCCCAATAGGCCCAGCACGCACAGCCCGGCCCGACTCTGGGGGCTCCTCCTGCACGCGAAACCCTAGCGACCCCTCGCTCCCTTGGTCGCCCTGCTGCGGCGGTGCCGACGCCCCCGCCTGCTGGCCGCCCAGCGGAACACGGATGTCCCCAATCTACACCGTCCCCCCACCACGGCCCTCCGCCCCCGTGGTGTCGCCCTCGGCCAGTGCGCCCAGCACCGGAAATTCCTCCTCCCGTAGGACCCACGCCGCCGGTGAAGATCGCGACGAGCACTCCTGCGTCGCCGCCGCAGATGGCCCCCGCCCCGCGTCCTCCGCGTCCTCCTCAACCTCCTGAACTTGTCGCTGCGGGAGCACCTGCTCCAAGAACACGGCCAGCATGCGCGCCACCCCTGGCGTCGCCGCCATTGGACCTTCCGCATCCTCTTCCGAGCTCTCGCCCACCGCCGCGCTCACCTCCGCCTCCTCCGCACGGGCCCTCGCCGCGGAGAGCACCTCCACCCTTGGCCGCCCCTTGCGCCGGCGGCGGAGGGACCCCTCCGTGCGCCTGCACGAAGCACGGGGCGAATCGCCCCAGGCGTCGCCCTCTCGCACCGGGAGCCTGCGTGTTAGGCACATAACTTTTCGATATGCATCCCCATATTGCCTTCATGCTTCCAAAAGATAAAAGAAGAGCAGCTCCGTTCCCGGGAAGCATCACGGACGCGTTTCAGGGAAGTTTCGACTTTAATGGTTTGAAGGCTAGCCGGTTGCTACTTGCTTTCGAGGCCATGAAAGCAGATACACGCCATTCCATTTTGGTACAATATTCCATGCCATGGTCTGAAGAATAGTATATATACACCGGAACTGGAAGCCATGTGTGAAAAGCGCCGACTGAAATTCTAATAGCAGTTCATGCTAAGTTAATATCTCATAGATTTACGATCGATTAGCCTGCGTGCTGCCAGAGGCAGAGTATGACACGGCGTGGGGACACAACGACATACATATATATCCGAGTCCACCATTTCTCGAAAGTGTGACCAACTTACAAGGAGTTATCAATTAAATTATCGTATCTCCTATGGCATTTTTCTTTTCTTTTCCTCTTTGGGCGTGTTTTGCTGTTGCCTCGGCATTTTATTTCGGTCAATACTTATATACGTGTGGTTGCTATATTAATATAGCGGGGCGTAAGGCTATTTCGACAATCTCCTACGGCATTTGGGAATGTAGTTATAAAATCGTGCCAACTTATTCTTTAACATGATTATGATGCATAATCGAGTAGGCTGACTGCAAAAAAAAAAAAAAAAAAAAGAGTAGGCTGACTGAACCGGACAGCGCTTTCTCATGGTGGCCGTGATGCGGCGACGCTGGCTGTGCATGGAAGATCCGGCCATGATTTCATTCGAATCGCGGCGAATTAGCTCGCCAGAGGCAACTGATTTTGAGGCGTAGGATATTACCTCTCTAGAAAATGTTCACGGGGTTTAAAAATCATCTATATTACAACCATTTTTGTTTTTACTGGAGTACGTGAATGTTATTTTAACCCGTGAATATTTTGAATCTCGAGAGCATTTATTTTGAATCACATAAACATTTTTTTCAAATCGTGAACAAAAAAATTCAACCTTCATGAATATTTTCCCAAAAGTTTATAAACATTTTTCTAGAAAATATTCGCTGGTAAAATATTCACGGGTAAATGTGTTCACGGGTTAAATGTGTGCAAGGGTAAAATATGTTCACGGTCAGAACATTGAGTGTTTAAAAAGGTTTACATTTGGAAATTTTCATGGGTAATATCTGTTCATGGGTAAAATGTTCATGGATAAAATGTGTTCACGGGTATGTTCACGGTTTGAGAACATCGAGTGTTTGAAAAAGGTTCGCGGTTTGAAATTGTTCATTGAGTGTTTATAAAGTGAACATTCTAAAAAAAGAGGGTTCATGTCTTCTGAACCCAAAAAAACAGAACAAAGAAGACGAAAAAAAATGGCCTGGACATTGCGGATGACTCCATGTCGCATGAGGCGATATATAGTGTTCGCCTTTAATTACTCTCTCCGTCTTAAATTAACTGTCACAAAGATGGACAAAAATGGATGTATCCGGACATATTTCCTCGAGCTGATTAGACACTAACAAAAGTTGGGTCAAGTTTCCGTTATATTTATGTACACCGCTTCTCTAGCATCACCGACCTATTTTCAGTTGTGGAGCTCCTTCCTCACAGTCACCATACCGTGCGCGAGATATGAACCGGGAACCGGAGAAACTTGATCTTGGGGCCCTCGGGTTCGGGGGCATCCGCCGCGAGACCTTCCGAGTGCTCCTCGGGACCATCCTTCCTGGCAGAATGGGCGACCAATGCGCCGCTGTCCTCTCCGTGTTCTTGCTCGCGCACATCGTGGCCAGCAACGCCCTCCTCCCCGACCTCGACGACGCCGACAACGGCTCCCAACTTGTCCATCTCACCGCCAGAGGGTTGGCCTACTTCGTCGTCGAGGTCATCTGTACACACATCCTCATGTTTCTCTCGCTCGTCTGCACCACCTTCTACGTGTTCCGCGTCGCCTCGCTCTCTACTGCACCGAGGGTAACTCCGACACCAGCGACCGAGTCCTCCAGCACATGCCCCGTGCGCCCGTCCGACGGCTCGTCCTTATGTTCGTCCACGTGATCCCCTTGCCGTGGTGTACACCCTCTTATCTGTCCTCGAGTGGACCGGACCCTGATCGTGGACATAAAAGCTACTACGACTAACAAGGTCGTCGTCATGCCGCTCAAGTTACTCGGAGCCGGAGGCTCCGTGCGCCTTGCCAACACGGTATACGTCGGCTTGGTGTCCGGCCATATTTCTTGCATGGTGGCGGCGCTCGAAGACGCCATCCTCTCACTACAGGAAAGCGGCAAGAAGCCGACGGCAAAGGTATGGCGACGGCTTTTAGTCGGGGCCGTCGGCATACCACCTTACAAGGTGGTGTGCCGAAAGCCAAAATAAAACTGTCGGCGTAGCTTTAGCCGTCGGCTTATGACAGGTATGCCTACGACTTGTCTGCGCAGACTTCGGCTTACCTAGCTGCCATTGTGGCCAGGATGGACCCACCAAAAGTTTTGCCTACGGTATTTTGACTCGTCCGTCGGCATAGTTTTGGCAGCCGGCATATAACATATAGGCATACGGTATTTCTATGCGGCCGTCGGCATACCTTTGGCCGTTGCCTTACCTAGCTGCCAATGTGGCAAGGATGGGCCCACCAAAATCTATGCCTACGGCTTTTTGGCTTGGCCTTCGGCATATAACAAATATGCCTATAGCCTTTCTACGCGGTTGTCGGCTTACCAAGCTGCCAGCATGGCAAAGATGGGTCCACCAAAAGCTACGCGTATGGCCTTTTGGTTTGGGGGGAATCTTATCAAGAGTGTGGGTATACTATTGTCTTTGCTGTTCCTAGGGCCTAACCAAACACAACCAAGCAATTATTTCCACTTGATTACACCCTCTGGCTCACGTATAGGGGATGGAACAGTAAGACGGGATTTCCTCCAGTGGGTCTACGGTTTCGCCGTAGAGGGGCTCCGGAGCGTGTGAGTCACTCCAAACCCTATTGGTTGCCATACCATGTGTTTAAAAGTGTGGTTTGGGTTTTATATGCCCGTGATTCTCTCACTCTTTGTGTTAGGGATTCACCGACGTCGGATTCTCTCTTGAGGGTTTTAGGAACACTTAGAGCCCGAAACTCCCGAATCTGATGAACTGGGGGAATCTTGTAAGGAGTGTGAATAGACCATTGTCTTGGGTGTTCCTAGGGCCTAATCAAACACAACCAATAAATTAGTTCCGCTTTACTACCCCCTTTCGTCTCACGTATAGGGGATGGAACGGAAAGTCGGGTTTTTCTCGAACGGAGCTAGGGTTTCGCCGTAGAGGGGATCCGGAGCGTGTGAGTCCCACCAAACACTAGTGGTTTCCATACCATGTGTTTACAAGTGTGGTTTGGGTTGTAGATGCTTAATACTACCTCACTCTTTGTGTTACGGCTTCACCGGCGTCAGATTCTCGCTGGCGGGTTTCAGGACTACATAGAGCCCAAAACTCGCGGATCTGGCGAACCAGGGGGAATCTTGTCAAGGGTGTGGGTCGATCATTGTTTTGGGTGTTCATAGACCTAACCAAAACCAACAAAGCAAATATTTCCACTTTTCTACCCCCTTCCGGCTCACGTATAGGGGATGGAACGGTAATTCAGGTTTTTCTCCAGCGGGTCTAGGATTTAGCCGTAGAGGGGTTTTGGAGCGTCTCAGTCCCATCAAAATCCGTCGGCATACAAGTCGACGGGTATGATTCTGTGGGTGCCACGTGTCAACAAAAGCTATCGGCATACATGGAAAAGTCGTCGGCATATCTTATGTATGTGAGCTATTGGAGGTCGGCATGTGGGAGAGTATGGCTGTCGGCACAGCTCCTTTTGGCTGTCGTCGTATATCTATGTCGACGGTCTTTTGGAGCTATGACGGCGTTTTGCCGTAGGCATATCGTTTTGTCGTCATCATAGTTATATGACGACGGCATTGGGGCCTAAACCGACGGTACCTAGCAGTCGGCATACAGCCTGTTTCTGGTAGTGTCTTGGCCGCCTTGCGCAAGAGTCGGGCGCTCCTCACCGGAAAATTCTGGGCAGCCGCAGCCGTCTTCGTCCCGCTCAACGGCTGCTTCGTGGCGTTGCAGTTATACATCTGGTGTTTGACAACGTGTTGGTGAAGGAAATATGCCCGAGAGGCAATAATAAAGTGGTTATTATCCTATTCCTTTTTTATGATAAATGTTTATTTCGCATGCTAGAATTGTATTAACCGGAAATGTTGATACATGTGTGTTTAATAAACAAACAATGGTTCCTAGTAAAGCCTCTCTTTTAACTAGCTCGTTGATTAATAGATGATCAAGGTTTCCTGATCATGAATATTGGATGTTGTTAATAACGAGGTCATGTCATTAGAAGAATGATGTGATAAACACATACCCAATATCAAGATAACAATACGATCAAGTCATTTAGTTTATATTGTTATATCTTGCATACGAAGTA